>JACDJE010000117.1:957149-1114626 GCA_016647715.1 Pavo muticus | reverse complement strand
AAAAAAAAAAAAAAAGAAAAACATAAATGATTGTGGTTATGAGAAAATTCAGTGTTTCACTTTCTGTCTGGAGCAAAAAAACCCAAAACATAATTAAAAAAAATTAAGTAAGGTATGCAGATACAAGTGCCCAGACAAATACCCAGGTTCACTACAGGGCCCATTTGGGAAACAGCAAATTATGTCATCTGTATTTAGTTTGAGTCCGGTTTAGTAAATACTTGCTTAGTTGCTTTTTTTATAAGCTGCAATGCAAGAAAAACGCAATAGATTTGTTAAAATTATTTTTAGAAAGCGACTTTTACAACTGTCTCAGTTGCATAATATAGTGGGCTTTTTTCTTTAATTATGCCAAGAAAACCATTACAAGCTGTCTGAAGAATAAAGTGTACAGAATGATGTTTTGAACCAACACATAGCAAAAAATTGTTTTGCTCTCTGTTTTTGTTGAACATGTATACACACATACACATCCTGCCATACATTGGGAAACAGAACTTTCAGGTTTGCTTTGCAGCTAGACTGGCTAGTCTGCAAGTTTCTTCTTGTTCTTTGAAAAATGATCTCACAAAGATCAAATAGTACTATTCAATAACCTTTGATTATCAGGAAGAGTTCAAATATGTTCTGCTCCAATTCTGCAAAGAAAGGATATATCTGTATATATTCCTATGTTCTATTAATATCACCTCCAGACTGGTTTGTATTTTATTGCTGGGGAACACAGACTAAATGAAGTACTTGTGATTTATGTCAATCACTGACATCGTACTCAATGGAGATGGCTAATACTATCTCTGTATTTTATTACTTGCACTTGTGTTAGCCATTAACATACCAGTGTTAGCCATTGCCTTCTCACAGGAAAAAAACAACCAACCACCAAAAGCATCAGAGGGCACGAAAAATGTTTTGGGAGGCTAAAGAATGTTACATTTATCTTTGTGTCCCACAGCTAATAAACCCCATAAGAATACATGAACCGGTCCCTAATAAATAAATAAATAAAAGCATCTGAAACGCAACAAAAGCCTTGTATCTTACATTTTAACCTGTACTCTACTGCACCATAATCAGGTTTAATAGCAATAGAGATAAAGTAGTAGTACTGAGTAGAATAAGCTTAAGCATCAGAAGAAACATTAAGCATGACTTTTGTCTATACTTAATGCATATGAACACTTAGCTCACTCAGAAAATCAGTAAGGGCTGGGAACTATGCTCACTTAAACAATACTGTTTGAGTTATTTAGGACAAATGTAGTTAGAATTTAACTTTGCCATGAGGGATTTGAATTGTATCCCTCCAAGTAACATGTTCAAAGTTCTTTCCTGAACTGAAGTAATATGTCATTAGTCTGTATATTTCTGATAATCCTTTTTGTAAAGTAATCCAAAACCTTACCAGGAAAACTTGAAAACATTAAATAGAAATTACTTTGGCAAACTGCTTTGAAAAAGAAAAAAATCTTCTATCCCAAAAGTAGTTCAAGAACTGTGGTATGAATTTGTCATAGATAAAACGCTGTGAGGGACATCAGAGAACCCACAAGTATCTATGGAATGAACCACAATCTGTATACAGAAGTTAACAAATGTCTCATTACAAATGGGATATGGTTTTCCCAGTAACAGAAGCACAGAACTTGCATTATATTTAACTTGAGATCCTGTTATAATTAAAAATACTACAAAGAATAAAAGTCTGCTTAATATATTACTGGAAAATACTTTTCAACAAACAAAACATTTGTTGAACCAAATGTGAAGTTATATTTACTCACAGACAGTTGGGAAGAAAACTGCAATAGAAAAATAAAATTTCTAAAGCTTTCTGGATTTATTTTAGAATAAATTATTTACCACAGCCAAGACCTTAAATGTTAATTTTCACTATAAAGGACAGAAAAGTGACCCAGAAATGGTCATTCAATATAGGATATATATGTATTTTTAAGAATCAGCAAAGGAAACCCAGGAAAGAAACTAAGGCATGAACTTTACTGTATTTAAGTAACCTGAATACAAGGGCCACTCCATCTCTTAAAATGGCATTAATTTCCAAGGACCAAGTTATTATTTCTTCCCACACCAACAGAAAACCAGACACCTCCTTCTCTTCCTTCTCAGTATTTCACAGCAACAGGCAAAATACTAATGCAACTTGGTTAGAGAAAAAAATTAAAGGGAAGAAACTTGAAAGAGGGAAAGAAATGTGAAAACTGCAATAATGTTGCCTTCTAACATAAACCATACAGTCCAACTCACATAAATAACCCGTTTTCAGATCTTTTTATTTTCTAGTTTTACAGTTTATCTGCAAAAATTTTCATTGCATTCAAGTTGCTGAGTAACTAAAATGTGAAAGGTATCCTGGGATTTTTAAATGATATTTAATGTCCCTTTTCTTTGCCTCTGTGCCTTTTTTGTTTACCTCTTAAAACTGTTACAGTATGTTTAATAATGCCAATGCTGAATCTGAGAATTTTATTAAAATTTCTAGTTCAGTGTCAGATTCTGTGCTGTGTTTCAAAAGGCATGAGCACGGTGGTGGATTAAGCTGCTGCAAGTCCAGGCTGCTGTAATCCTACAGTTTTACCAGGGCTAATCCTTGTGCAACTGCGATAAATAGGTTCAGGGCAATGACCTGACTGGAAAAAAAAATTGCCCGATGCCTCCAAAACATTTTGAGCTCCTTCAGCTATCCCAGTCAGATCACTATACACAAGTATAACCAGCAGCACCATGGGTCTGTGAAGAGGAGTATGTCTTACAAGAGGAGCTTGAGTTTAGGTCTGCAGCCTTGGTGGGCATAAAACTCATTGTCCAAAGTCTATGGCTAAAGTAATATTAAAAGTCAAAGCTGCTCTGCTGCTCTAAAGAAACTCAGACAATATCCAGTCTCCCCAGGGAAGCCCAGGGCTGTGCTTTCATTCTTTCTGTAACTTCACTGGGCACAGCCAGTCTGTGTGTTGCTCTGGTGAGAAGGTGTTGATCTCTAATCAAAGAGCTCTTCAGATATCGGCAGGCTTTTTCAAAGCATTTTCTCTCCACTGGGTTGAATCAAGAATTCATATGGGAGAAGAACTAAGAGTTTGAAAAATACTTTCAAATGGGAGGAAAGGCCATTGGATGGGGTTAAGAGAAGGAAATTATTACACAACCCGATTTCAGCAAAGCAGGTGTCTTTCAGTGCATGTTAAGGAGAAACAGACATGATACTTCTGAGGGGCTCATTTAAAATGTTTAAAAACATGAAAAGAAAATGAAAAGAAATGACTGGAAGAAGATAATAAGTGAAAGAAAAAGTTCTCAATAAAAAAAACCTATCTATGACAATATCTGTAACAGTCATTTAAAGATTACGAAGTATCAAGGCAAGCAGTTCAAAACAATAAGCAATTAGTTATGTGTAAGAGTAACAGGGTATTAAGATAAGTTTAAATGGATACAAATCAACTATAATTCAAACAACTGTTTGAATTTATTTTGATCGCTTCCACTATAATGGGCTTCATTGCAGCAGAATTCAAGCTTTTTGGGCAGCAAATGGAAAAAAAAAAAAAAAAAGCATTAAACAGCACCTCAAACCTGTGCATATGAAGGAAATTATAATCTCTCCACCACTTAATCACCATAAATATATTACAGATTTTTAAACTGAAGTTATATAAATTTCATGTGGCAAGCTTCATACTTGCTGCACAGCAAACACTAAATAACTGTGTTAAAATAGTATCTGAGACAGTAAGAAACATCAGAACACAAACGAAGCTTTGGCTTCAGGCAGTTGTGTATCTTGAGTTTCAACTTTGCAATAGTTAAGATCACCCACAACTGAGAGCCCTTGTTACAGAACAAAGTGCTGTTCACTGGCACAACAGAGAAAGCAATGCCCTCCTGAAAGTTCTGTTTTACAACTGCTATTTACTTCAACTGTCAAGCAATAGCAACATTAGTAGTCACAGAAATGGAATAAATCCGTGAAAAGTCACACAAAATATGATACTGAACACTTTGCAGACTCCTGTATTTTGAAGAGATTCTTCTGTACCTGCCTCCCTGGATGATCTGGTAATTTCACAACACAAACCTGCAGGTCAGTTTAAAGGCAGCCTGAAACAGTTGTTGGAGAGAATGAACTATATCTAAATAAAGAAGCAATCATAACGACACTGAAAATTCAAAAGCTTAACCAGAAAAACTAAATGTAATTGCCCTAAGCACTGAGATCTTCACTCTACTGCAACTCCTTCACTACAGCGAATAGACAGGCATGAGGCAAACAGCGAAAACAAATCTTGCGCATGGAGTATGAGGTTGTTATCATCTTATTTACCCTGTGAAGTGCATGTGCAAGCCAGTTATAGCCTGTCAGTCATTGACCTGGAACTGGGAGATGAGGCCATGAGACACCACTGTGCTGCCCTGAGCTACCCCAATTAATAGCAAATGGGTGCCTAAATGACGTAGTAACAGCCATGCTCTCTTATGGCAATGTTTCTATAAAATGTGTTTCAATTTGATTTCCACAAAGAACCGCACAAAGAAATTCAGAATCATTGTAAGAATCAGAGGCAAAACTCCAGTGCCACTCAAGCGAAACCGGAAATATAAAGTGTGTATATCTCTTGAACATACGGTGATGATGAATTTTAAGAGAAAAATAAAGTTGTTGGAATGCTTTTCTGATTCTGAAATTTATTTTATTTTGACCATCACAGTATAAGGGAAAAAATGTATTTAAAAATACGTATGTTTTGCCAAATTAGGTATATATTATTGCAGTTTCCAGTAAAACACTAAACTGAGGAAATTTCAAGTAAAAATAAGATTGATAGTTCAAGCTGTACATTTTAAAATCTGAATTCCAAATATAAATTAAGCTTTGAATAGCTCTTGGTATTAGATAATTAACAAGCTACATTTCTGAAATTAAATGGGCAGTTCCAGCTGTTATTTTACAATTAGTTTCCACTGAGGTTTTTAAATTAATAACTGCTGTAATAGCCTCAAACATGCCAATGTTAATTAGGAATGGTGTTTCCATGTAATGCTATCCATATATGTGAATATTTTACTGGGGGAAAGGTCTAGGTAGACTTTTTTTCCCCCCTCTACTAAAAATAGATGAAGAAAGAAATGTAAAGCAGGAAAAGACTTTACTCCCAAGCCCACTTCCACAAAAATGTTTGAGTTGTATATGGAGAACAAGGAACACTTTCCTAAGCTACTTAATGCTAAAAACAACCCTAAGGTTCAGCTACAGTGGCAAAAGGCAATATTTAGAACCTGATATTTAATGGGAACAATTTAATTTAAAACCCAGCTCAATAATTAATAAAGCTAATATTATTAAAAAGAGAGAAGTAAAAAAAAAAAATAATAAAAATACTGTGTATCCAAATTAAATGTAGAGACAAACCACTTGAAAAAATAAACAAAACCAAAACATGAGTACTTTGTTGAGTAAAAACATCCTGGTCTGAATTTTAAAGAATCAGAAAATAAATCACAGGCATAATTTTAAAACATTAAGTGTTACAATATTTTTTTTTTTGCCTTAATACAGGATGAGAAGAACTGAAAACGACACCACTGTAACGCTGTGTTAAAGCTCCTATGCAATAAATGAAATACCTCTCCTTGAAACACTGAGAATCTTTTCCTGGAAGTTTTTACTTAATATTACCTCTGCAGTTTGAAATATTTTGAAATGAAAGAAAAACTGTGAAACAGAGTTTATGATGCTTTATAACTTCTACCTTATGGTACATATGCCAATTTTAATAAGCTGCTCACATTCCATCAAAATATGCAAATAAATAAATAAAAATCAAATAATGCAGACATTATTCTCTTAACTGATTGTCTCTGTTGTTTTCACGCAAAGAAAAATAAAGAAACTAAAGTCAGTATTAGCTAATGCCCTGTTTGCCTACCGCATACGCTTCAATAACGTATTAACAAAAAATAAAAGTATAATGGAAAATAAGTTTTGTTAGAGTCTTTATTAAATAATCAACTCTTAAAAGTTAATGATTCCTATTAGGCATTCTCAGAACCATCTAGTTATCTGAATACGAAGCTTCAATGCAAAAACAGAAGATTTTTTTAAAATTAAAATGGTTTGAAAAATAAAGCAAAGAATTAGCCTTATTACTCATACTACAGTTGTATAAAATCCAAGCTCTTTAAAAAAAATAATAATTTAAAGGTATGATTTTACAAATATAAATATGGCTCATGGTAATTTAATACTGAACAAAAAATGTTTCTGAAGGGAAGATGCTTATAGATGTGGGTGCTGTTGAAAAGTTTTGAAAAACATTTGATTTTCCAAACCACATTTAAAAGAAAAAACAGATTTCCACACAGACTGCGGGCTATGTATGCATTTCTTGCATAAACTCCTTCCATCATTCTTTCCTTCCTCCCACTCCAGCACCATTAGCACAAACACACAAAATTGTTCATTAGTCCTTCTCTCACTGAAGGATTTTTGTTAACCAACTGTGTGCATTACTAGAATACGACAGGTATGTTCTAGATACAGCTCCTTGAAATAAAGATAGATAGCAGGAGAAATAACATTGCTACTTATTTGTAAATGTTTGAGACTTGTAAAACAGTGGAAGGTGGCGAAGTACAAAAATGAAGAACAGTAGATGAGATACATTTACAACAAAAAAAGACTTGCACTAATGAAAAGTTTTAAGAAAAGAATGCTAAGCAATTTACAGCTATATTTTCAAGAGTATACTCTACACATGCAATTTTTGGGGGGTGGGAGGCACTAAAGAATTTCCATTTTCCATTCACAAATTGAAAACAGTCTAAGTACAGCATTATGCTTTGATCTATGAAAGATCTACGCATGAAAATGACCATGGAACATTCAGACCTGGACTATTAAGCTTTGATGTATGACATGAATGAAATCCTTGGATCTCAAAAATGATGAATCCAGAGAGTGGACAACAATTAGATTCTTCACTGCTCAAGCTGAGTAACGTCTGTAATTCTGTCACCTTAATCTGCCTTACTTGATAGTTAAGTAATACCTATTCAGTAATTTATAAGTGAGACTTTCAACATCTCTAGTCTGTATTATCTATACTGTTTAGCCATTTTTTTTCCTTAAAAAACTCAATTAATGGGACTTTATGTAATATAGAGTGAAATTTATTTCAATCATTTTGTCCACAGATATTCTCTAAAACACTATTATTTAATATTTCATGTCAGCTTGCAAAAACTAATCATTCTGAGGATGACTGTACGTTACCTATACTTACCGAGGAGATAATTTGCACAGTATTTGTTTCAAATGAGGCTTTTATTCTCACACAGAATTAGATGTCATCTCAATTTCAGCTCCACACTCCCTTGTTTTTAAGCAAACTATGGCTGTATTTCCTTTTCTTTTTAGTCAGAGTAACAAAATTACTGAGTCCTGTTATGGAGTTTTTTCATCCATTCTCCTACTGTTTTATAAATGACTTGGATATGGGACTTAATGGTATAACTTAGCAAGTTTGTGGATGACACTAATTGGGAGGAGCTGTTGACTTCCTCAAGGGCAGAGAGGCCTTGCAGAGGGATCTTGAAAAATTAGAGGGCTGGACACGTTTTGGTGGGAAATATTGGTGACAGGTGGATGTTTGGACTGGATGATCTTAGAGGTCTTTTCCAACCTTGGTGATTCTATGATTCAGTGGCTTAGATCACCACTGGGCAGTCATCAACTGCATGAAATTTAAGAAGAGCAAGTGCCTAACTCTGCACTTAGGATTGGACAACCTTAGATATACGTACAGACTGGGGGATGAGAGGCTGCAGAGCAGCTCCACAGAAAGGGATCTGGGAGTTCTGGGTGATGACAAGGTGAATGTGAGTCAGCAGTGTGCCTTGGCAGCCACAATGGCAACTGTATCCAAAGAAGGGCTAAGAAGATGGGGAAGAGTCTGGAGGGTGAAATCTATGAAGAAGCAGCTAGGGCCCCCTGGGTTTGTGCAGACCAGAGCAGAGGAGCTGAGGGGAGGCCTGATGGCGACTGCAGCTCCTCACAGGGAGCGGAGGGGCAGCGCTGAGCTCTGCTCTCTGTGACAGCGACAGGGCCTGAGAGTACGGCATGGAGCTGCATCAGGGGAGGGGCAGGTGGGGGTTAGGGACAGGTCTGTGCTAGAGGACAGTGGGCATGGAATAGGCTGCCCAGAGCAGTGGGCATGGCCTCAAGTGCTGGAGTTCAGGGAGCGTTTGGACAGCGCTCTCAGACATTAGGTTTGAATTTTGGGTGGTCCAGTGTGGAGCCGGGAGTAGGACTCAGTGGCCTTTGTGGGTCTCTTCCAACTCATGATATCCTATAAGTCTATGACTTTCCTATTTATACTGTCCAATCCTGCTGCTATCGTAGCACACTACTTGAAGTGTTATTCCCTGTTAAAAATCCCAACATGTGTGAATTTTTTAAATATAGTCCTGTTTATGTCAGTTTTCCACTGATTACACTAAGCCCTGTTTGTATATACAGAAAAATACTGTTGTAATCTAAAAAGGTGACAAAAGACAGAATGTGAGATAATTGAGCAGGAAACTAGTTAAGATGACTACAGGCACATTTGATTAGTTCCACTTCTTTAAAGCATTATAATTTATTCACGCTGATATTGCACATTAGTCACTTTTATTAAAGGAGAAAGAACTGAGGAAATGACAAAGGGAAAACACATGAAGACACGCAAAGATGGAAACGTGGCTCTCTTGAGCTACCCGAGGAGCTGCTGCTTTGTTTTCTGCAACCATCTCCATATACGGAGAAGGATCTTCTGTCCTGAATTACTTTAGATTCATCAAAAGCCTGTTTTTTTCCTTTTTTTTTTTTTTTTTGGAGGGGGGGGACGGACGGACAGACAGACAAGTGATTAGCAAACAGGTCAAAATAATCTGCTAGGCTTGTTTTCTGGATAAAGGCATGAGCTTCCCTTTGATTTTACTTCAGCAGACTCAGACACACAGTTGCTTTCATACCCTTTCCACATAAATGTGTAAGTACATGAGTTTTAAAAGAAAACCCTTACTGCTACTAAGAAACTTTCTCTGTTCTGTCAAATCTCTTAAAAATTGGCCATTTCCCCCAGTTCCAAGTTTAACGTGGTCAGGTAGCTGAAACTGGTAAAAATATGTTTGCCTCCTTCACTGGCTCAGAAGGAATTCCATTTACTCTATTTGACTTCTCCACAATTCCAATTCACTACTCTGCTCTCTCTTTGGCCAAGCTAGGCAACTGCCTCATCTGCGTGCTCATCCAAAATCTCCTTTACTCTGCTCCCCCATCCCTGTCTCAAGACCCCCTGGTTCGGCTCCACAAAACTGGCAGACTCTTGACAAGAACATTCAATTCTGATCGTGATTGTTGAAGGCAAACACACCTTAGTTTGGGATTAAGAATCATAAATTCAGGATGAATCATTGAAAACCCACAAGCTTCCAGGATTTATGATAAAAAAAAAAAAAAAGATGAAAAGGACCAGTACAGTGTAGCCATATTTCTTTTACAAGTCCTCTATCTACTGTTATGGTATATGTATCTTTGTTTACTATGTCTATTAGCAGGTCTAAAAAATTAGATAATTTTTTGATAGTGGAAATAGTTATTTTAAAACTAATTTTTATAGACTAAAAGAACTCTGAATTTACTATGTTAATAAATTTCTAACTTGCAATAATCACCTGAAAAAATATTTGTGCCCAAACTTATAGACACATGATGATTTTTCCAACATTCCATTTTCTGTTTAGTTCCCTCTCCAAGTCAAGCAAGTGGGCTATTTTTTCTAAAAGACACAGATGGAGACATTCAGTTCACAGGGCCTGGTTTCATTTAATATGACCATACTAGATTTACCTTTCATGCACTGATATTCTGCTAATGCTAAATGAGTACTTGAAGTTTTTCATGTACGAATTTATGGGACAGATTCAAAATATATTTGTAAGTTCTATTCAGTCTTTAGCCATTAAGAAATTTCTTAGCCTTTCCTAAAAGAATAGTTTCTAAATGAGACATAAAAATTCTTTCTCATGAAACACTACTAAAGTGACATTAATTGCATGTGGTTGTAGTTCAGACCTAAACAGAAGACTGTTTACACCAAGGGGACAATGCAAATTAAGTTTGTATCCCAACTCCAGAAACACTGTAAAGACAGTGGTTCAGAAAACAATTTATTTTCTTTTATTTTTTTATAAGCAGCGGTAGTAAATTAGAGTAGAAGAGAGGTTGGAAAAAGAGAGAAGATGACATGTTGGGCTTATTAGACTGCTGTAGCAGCTAATTCTTCAGTAATCACCAGGCTGCTGTAAGGGGTTTTTAAGAGCCTCTTAAGCTGAGTACTGTACCTCTGTTGATATTTACTACGAAATATTTCACTAAAATTTAGGAGTTACACATTTTTTGGGTTTCTTTCTTTAACGATGTGATTTTTAAGTATGTATTTATACTACAAGTCTCCAGTTATGCATTTCTGCTGTCCAGTATTATGTACTGTGAGCAGGTTAAAAACATAACATAGAAAACCTAGTATTTGGAGAATGGAATACTAACACAGGGCTCATGCAATAAAAATATCTCACTGTTTTTTTTTCCCCTCTCTTGGATATAGATTGTATGGCCTGTCCTAACAATAGAAAAATCTTTGCATTACCTAGTTCTCCAAAGAAAAAATGGCAAAATGTTAAATGAACTCTTCTCAATGCCACTGCTCAAAAAAACAGCGATTATCACATAAGAAAATGAAAGGGCATCTTCAACCACGCTTCTGTAAATACAGTGTGCTCTGGATCAAAGAATATGCAATTATAAAAACTTTTTTTTCAACAATGAATTGGAATCTTACTATTTCATAATACAAAATATTCACTGATATTGCTAGAAAGTGCTGAATCTCACTTAAACAAATCAAAATAGTAACCCTCTTCCCAAAAACAAAAGACCACCCACTATCAACTTCAACATTATCTCATAAAATCCTACAAAGTAACTTGACACCCTTCACCAGTGTATACTAAAAACACCAAAGCTAGTATAATTGGATAATTAAAGGAACAAAGATAAGACTTAATCATTTGACAGCTGCTCAGAACAGAGAAGAACACTCACTGACCAGCTAGAAGAGATTTCTGAAAATGATAGACGTTTCTCAGAAAAAGACACAAAAAGCATGACATGAGGCTGGTCATGAAGAAAATAGTAACTATTATATGAGAGAAGTCTGTGGCCCAGCGCTTACTTCAGCTTTACCAGTTCAGTGCCTTAGTTTCTAATAGAGGACTGCACTGTAATTGTAAAAAATGAAATATTGTAATTGTATAAAACTATGAAAAGCAAATATACACTGCACAAGCCTAATTCAGAATATTTATGTATATGTAAGACCCCAAGACCCATAATGCAAAAGGGGAGCAGAACGTTTAAGCAGTTGTGAGGTTTCTAGTTTGAAAAGAAGGGAATGTCAGCACTTCAGGTAAAGCCAGAGCAGCAAAGGTATCAGACTCAAAAACATGAACTGGCAGAGCTCCATTGACCTTGATGTAAATGGCATCCCTCCTGTTGCTTTCTCATTGACTTGTAATACCTATAGAAGGATCAATGCAGTTTCCCTAGATGACAGAAACTACCTTAGTATAACTGGAGCTTGCAGATTCCACTTAATGACGGGATTTTGCTGACAAATTTTTAGTTGTAATGAGAAGAGCGGAACCTACACTTAGTTTTGCAACTCTCAAAGCAGAAATCAGATGTGAGTATATTCATAGAGGAGCAGGGCAAAAGCAAGGAGAGCCTGTTCAAATGTTGGAAGATGTGATATCTATGGATGCACTGATGGTTGGATTTGGATCAGGCTTTACCACCCAGAATCCATTGTTGATGCCATGCTCTAAGATTTTTTTCATGAAAGCTCAATAATACAATAAATATAAGGTTAATTAAAAAAAAAAAAAGGTACGCTACTAAGCTACTATAAGTAAACATACAAGCAAATACAACATTTTAAACATTTCCAAATGGAAATATGAAGAAAATGACTACTTTACAACTTCTAAGGAATCTGAAAAGAAACTGGAAATACTTCATGGTTTCCTAAAAAATCCTGGTCTTGACAAAAGTAAAACTTGCTGTCATTTTCGAGGCAGTAAATGTTTTATTGCTGGGAAATAATTTTGACGTTTGTAATTTCCATTGAAGAGCACTATGAAGTAGTTAAAAATATTGCCACATCTGAAAAACAGACCAACGGGAAGTATAAGACACTTGTTCATCTGTATTTCTGTGACTTTTCTCACTTGGTATTATTTGCAACCATACTTTCATGTCTGGCAACAGTGCCAACTCTACTGAGGATCATATATTACTTTTATCATGTTGATTACATATGTTCGCCAGTTTTGCTGCCTACATATGATTAGTGTGGTTTGCACATACTTAGTGACACAATCCAGAGCATGACATTTTCACAGAAAGTATGTTTACTGGGAAAGAGCTCCTTAGAAGTTTGCTTTCCTTTACAGCTTTGATCTACATGATGTTAAGAATCTTACAGTTTGAATGCATGTTTACCATTTATATTGTTAAGATCTATCTATCTCCTTCAAACTCTATAGCTACTGAGCTTTTTGGTAGTCACAAAAAATCCTTTTCTCTTAGGTGAACTTGGTAGCTGAATAAAAGAAAGCCTCTGAAAATGTTCTCATCTGTGAGTATAAGCTTCATAACGACTTGACATTTAAATTCTGTTATTCATCAGTACTTCACAGAAGAACTTGATTTGTCTAAATGGATTTGAAAGCCCACAAGTGAAGAAAATCAGAAAAACCTGGTTTTGAATATCAAAAGATTGTATGTGAAAAGTATTTTTACAGGCTGCATGTACCCATTTTATTGATCAATTAACTTCTTCCAAAATGAATTTTTTTGAGACTGTGAAAAACCAAACCCTTCCCCCAACACTTACTGATAAATGTCCTTTCTGAGCACAGCTCTACTGAGAGGGTTGTCAGCCTGGGGAGCCATAGAGACAGATCCAATCTTGAGAACCAAAGTGTCCTCTTTAATTGCTGGATTAGCTGTAGTAAGGAGAAGATAAAATATGTGTTTGATTAAAAGTCAAGTGCACATAGCAAGGAAAAATTATTAAAAAAAACAAATAATAAAAAATATTTATATAAGAATGTATGCTAAAGGTTTGGTTCTGCTTGGGAGCAACAAATAATGCAAAAAATAAATAAAAGACCAACAAAAATCCAAACAAATAAACAACATAAAAGAACCCGCCCCACCCCCAGAAAACACTCACCTGTAAAATCAATAGTGTTGCTGTGATACATAAAAGACAGAAATACTGTCATTTAAACAAAGCTTTATCTCACTAAATCCTGATTTTCTTTTTTTCTCTAATAGCTTTTTTATTTTTTTTTTATTTTTTTTCCCCAAAATATAATTGATCCCAGAGACTTCCATATGATCTGTTTCTCTAATAACTACCTGCTGATTTAAAGTGCTTACCATGCACTTTAAATGGTAAGCATGGCATAAAGTGCACGGTAAGCACTTTAAATCATCCTCCATTTTTAAAATGGCCCTAGGTCCTTTACAGGTTAAAAAAAGTCATCCTGCAGGATATTATAGTGTAACCATCCCAGTAGCATTTGGTATGAGTTGCAACACGCTAGCTCTGAAACAGCAGAATCTGAAACAGGCCACATGCAGAATGAAATAGATTTTAGAACACAGCAGTAAATTCCATGTCCATAACCAATATACTTCAAGAAGAAAGGTCTCTATGTTCCACTTCTTCGTATTCAAATTTCAGCCACGTGTACAAATTGATCACTGGTAATATTATATAGAAATTACATTTTCAACTGGTATTTAATTAGTGATGACCTAAGCCATTGAATCATAGAATCACCGAGGTTGGAAAAGACCTCTAAGATCATCCAGTACAGCCGTCCACCTATCACCAGTATTTCCCACTAACACGTGTCCATCAGTACAACATCTAAATGTTTCGTGAACACCTCCAGGGACAGTGACTTCACCACATCCCTGGGCAGGTGATGAATCCGTATCTCCACTCATTAACTTGTGTTCTCCCATTAGCTTTTCAAAATCTGGGAATAATGTAGTAAACAATCTCAGTTATTATGAATATTTAAAACTTTGAGGGGAAAAAATGCCCACACCACCCAGTACAAATACAATCAAGGAAAACCTTGCAGTCCCAAGTATAAGAATGTTTGTCACAGGCTCACTTGGCTTTACACACTCATCTAAGTCTTATCTTGGCTAAACTAAAACATGTTCTTTTAACCCTTCATTGTAGGGTTTCTTTCAACACTTGAATAACGTTTTCTATCTCCCTTATTTTTTTTCAGTAAGTTCACTCTGTCCCTTAGTCATTCAGTCACCACTTTCCAGGAATTCCCATCTTGAAGATGCAGTCTGCATAAGCTTTTACATAACTTAAATATTTCAAGAATTAGCATATTTTCTACAAGCAGTGCTGTAAGTTCAATTATCAAAATACATGGTCTATAGAGTCATTGATGTTGTATCTCCTGGGAAATTCTTACAGCAATTACTTAATATTTACTTTCATATTAAATACAACTTTCACTTACTCATTCCAACTGATACTTTTATTAAGATCTTTAACTATTTTTAATTCATTTAATATTTCCACAGATATTGTACTGGGATATATAGAATACCATCAGACAATGTTGAACTCCTTATGAAAGTCTAAGCATATCAAATCTTTGTGAACACTTTACCAACTGGAATAGTAACCATCATAAAATGGAAATCAGATGTGTTTAACAAGACTAATTTTCCATAAAACTATATTTATTATCATGTAATAAATATAATGTAATTCACTGAACGTGTGATAGATTCTCCTTTATGTTCTCCAAGGAGAGCAATAAAACTACCTTATTTTTATTTGGACATCACACATCTCATTCTAATAGGTAACCTTCAGCTGTCTAAAACCTGCTATGCCAATGCATGTTAAAAATTAACCTCAGAAGACCAAGATCCTTGAGCACAAGTTATTCAAGTCTGACCGATTTGAAACTCTTTAAATAGTAAGCAAGGAGGATGTTACACACCACATGTTATGACAGACTTCAAAGCAGAGAGTCATGCTCATGTGACAAGGATATATCACTTCTACAAATGCAGGACATACGTTTATTTGGTATGCCGCCTTTTCCTTATCACTATCAACAAATTTATCACGTCCTTTCTAGTGATTTCTGATATTTTACTCCTAGTACTTGTTCAAAAAAAAGTTCATATTCTCCCCAAACCAGCCAGATGCGGGCTTTCCCTGCCTTTACTGCTTCTCATCAGTTTTTTGCAGTTTACATTTTTTTTTATTTATAGCAGCTGCCATGCAGTATTTCTTATTTCTTATTGAAACACCACTTGCTGTATTAAATCAAGCTGACGGAAAGCAGCATTGCGTATTGCTGAAGACAGACTGTTGCCCTCAAGTCTACCACAAAAAGAAGATAAGCTGGTGCTGCTGCAAAAAGCACGGATCTAAAGTGTTATAAAATTGTGCAATGCATTCATGCATGTTTGTGTGTATACTGCTGAGGAAAAAAATAAACCTACAATTTTTATTATTTCATAGTGTTTGGGTACTGCAGGTCATAGTGCAAGCTGGGATTTGAACTGCACAAATAAAGAAGTTTTCTTTTCCCATGCATAAATCACAATTATTTGTGGGTTTTTTTTTGAGGGGCAGGGGATAGTTTTGTTAACTATGACTAACTAGATATAAGGTATGAATGGCAGACAAAGGGACTAAAAGACAAACTGAGGTCAGTGCTTCCCTACCTATAAAGGAGCAATCACACCTTGGATCGGGCAACTTTTCTTGGATTAAAAAACTCTCTTAATCAATGGATGATGAACGAGCATCTGCAGCATATATCCATGGTACGTAACAGTTGTTCTGACCAGTAACATGGGTCACAGTCAACCCTTATGTCTCATTATTGTTCCTAAAAACATACCTGTAAGATGTAGGTGAACATACTGTGATTTTTTTAGAATTTGTTTTTAAAATCTCTAGAAGAATTGCTGCTAATGGAAATGATTGCATTCCCTCTAGCTGTTACTAGGTGTACTTTTAGCCTCAGCATCTGTTTATTCATACACGAAGTCTGTAACAGTGACGCAAATATATTTTATGTATGATGGGTAAATACTTTTAGAAAGAATAAATGTATTATTCATGGATCAAAAGACTAATAATGTTCTTTCAAGCAACAGTTTACACTACCCACAATTTTGCAAATAACCAAAAGCTTCTTACATACGGGAATCTCAGTGCCTTGAACTAAAACTTCCTAAGCAAATGATAAACTGTATCATCTGTTGGTCAACAATCACAAAGTTCATTTTGGAGAAAATTAATTGAATGAAATAGAATATCAAACCCGCTTCACTATTTAATGTTTTTCAAGGTGCCAGCTTACATGAGACCTAAGGTTTTCTGCTTGCAATCTACTGCTAGAACAGGAGATCTATAGAAGACTGCACTTGCACCAGAATATTAAAAACTGGCAAAAGAATCACTGCAGCAGAACTGCATTCTCTCCTTTTCACGATTTACTTTTTTTTTCTTAATAATCACATTTTAAATGCAAATTATTAAACTACGCAGTACTAGGAAAGCAAAGATCACATAAATACATAAACAGCTTTTCAGCAGCTCAGCACAGAACTAGGATGAATGACTATTTTCCTACCTCTGCCCCTTAAAATTCTGAAGACCCAAGAAAACATGCTAAATGTCAACACAGTAAGGTAACTAAGGTAATGTTTTTTCCTACAAGACTGAGTAACAAAACTATCTAACATAAAATACTGTACCTTCTGCATTATGATGATCTTCTTCATTTTTGTGAAAGAAGACTCTTATTACACCAGTGTTGATATAGATCAGAGGCAAGTTGCGGGAAGTTAGAGTATGAGTCCTCATAGGCTGGCCTGGTGATTTTCTTTTCTCCTTTTGACCTCTTGGCAGCCTGGCTTGAAAAATGCTTGTAATTGCATTAAGCAAAGGAAAACAGAGGACCACATCAAAAGCCTGAGCAGACAGAAGGATCTCATGAAGAAAGTGAGGAGAACCATCAGTATGACCTTCGGATAGCTTATGGAATGTTCTTCGTTCATTTCTTGAGATCAGTTTGTGCCGGACGTTTTTTGTCACAGCTTTTGTATAAGTTAGCGAAAGAAATCCATGTTGTTGGTGTGAGCCATCTAAAAGTTTTGCAGTTGCCTGTTTCAAAGGAAAAAATAAAATAAAATACCAACCTGCAAAAATGTACACATACAACATCAATTAATTCTCTGTCAGTTACAATGTCGAAGGTTCTGTAATTTCTACTTTCCACACTCTCTGAACCCCAAAAGAAAATTCTTTTTTAAACGTATATTTCATCCCACAGTATGTCCATAGTTCACAACACTGTCAGCTAGACATATAAGTAATTATCTTTTTATTTTCTGACAATTTATGTTGTGTGCAATTCAAATCCAGTCAGCCAAAAAAGCCCATAGTCACAATGGTCTAAATTTTACAACCATTTTCTAATAATTATTCACAATTATATATTCATTTGTTTTTCACTTTTGGCATTTTAAAAGTAAATCTTGCTCCCTTTCATCATCCTTTCTGTATGTGCAAACACCATAGGTCCTAAAGCAACCTTCTGATGTTGAGATAACTTCATCAACATTGAATATAGAAGACATCCATAGTTGTCTACTCTATGAATTCAGCTGGTTTTGCCCTCACTGATTTTGATTATTTAAAAAGAAGACCTCCATCATGTGCCAAAGCACATCACTTAGGTAAGGATATGTTACACAGTACAAATACTGGGTTTCTTCACTTAGAAGAAAAGGTTTCCTAGATAAATATGACAATTAGATATTTAGCTCCCAGAAGATGTATATTACAGGTTTCGTTATTACTTTTGAAAGTTATCAGTTTCAGTTATACATGTCTAGTGAGTGCAAAATAAAATAACAATTAAAAATAAAGGAGGAAAAGTATTATTTTAATAACATAAAAAATATTTGATAGAACTCTATGCAGTTGTTCAAATGTTAGTCACAATCACATGAGCACAAATACAAGCAACTACACTTTGCAAGCAGTTGGTTTTTTCAGCATCTTCAAATTTCATTAAAAATAATTTAATGCAATTTAAGCCTCATTAATAGAACACCTCTTTTAAATAAACAGATAACAAATGCTGAAAAAAATTGATTTTTTATGATTATGATTTATGATTAAGTCAATTAAAACAAATTATTAAGTTAGATTTCCTATAAGATCTGAAATAAACAGAGTAAGAAAATATTGCCAATCAATATTCATCAAGAAAATAAATCAGACCACACAGAACTTCCACTAACATTAAAAAAACTCTCAGGAGTCACTCATTTGTCAACTTAAAGGGGCCAATTCCAGTATATATTAAAGTCTTTCAAGGATAAACCAACAAGAAATACGAGTTTTTAATATCTCACACTGACACATTCATAACTGCTACACAGTTTCCAAATATTCAAATGAAGGACACAAGTAGACAACTGTTAATGCTGCATTATCATAATTATATAAAGTAATTGTGAAAGGTTGCACAGAAGTATATGGCAGTAATACAAACTACTTAAATGCCCAAACGTATCAGAATTACATGAATAAAATGCAGTGTTCAGTACTGGTTGTTAAGTACGAGCACATAGTACTGCATGTGCTTACTTTTAATATCAAGTAATCCTACTGACTTCAGTGGACTGCAGTTACACACTGGGTTGTAAACCATCAACCCTCATTCCCACATCTAGTCAAAACTAACAATTATTACAAAATATGAAGGTTAAGAGGGAAATAATACAACTAATATAATCAGTATGAGCAATAATTATATTGAGTACGAAAACAATTTAGATTACATTGAGATTTTTATCTATCTTTAACCCAACTAGCACTTATTAGTGGAAGTCCTATAGAAAAAAAAAAATAAAATTAAAAGATTCTTACAGAAGGAAAGAAGCCAGAGAAATTGCTGAAAGGGTCCTGCTTGCTGATGGGTCGAACCAACAAGGTACGTCTGTTCAGCTTGTCAGTACAGGAAAGGAATACACCTCCATATTGCCCCAGAGACCAGGAATCTTCCCCAAGGCTTAAGGAACGAGGCATGGAAGAGTGGAAGACAAAAAAATATATATATTTTTTAAATTTGCTATAAGCAAAAAAAAAGTTTGTTATCCTTTGCAAGACAAAGTCTATTCCATACCTTTTCCTAAAATGCCCAAATTCAATTAGATGAAGAAAAAAATCGATATGAAAAGAAACTCTGTAAAAGACAAGCTATTGCAGGATGCGAAGACAGGAAAATATAACAGAATCCTGCAAAAAAGAAAATGGACTTACCCCTCCACGTTCAATAGACAATTAGAAACAGTATAAGAATGATTACAAGGATCAAACTGTGGAAGAAAAGCTCTATTCAAAGACATTATAAATTCACAGTGCTGTTTAGAAAAAAAAATAATTATTAAGAATTAAAATGTTGCTTTGTAATTCTTGTAATCACTCTTTGACATATAAAAGAATAAAGAAAACTATGTCGCTTCAGAAGAATTTTTCAGGTAAGCACCTTAGTTAACTAAAGAAATCTCACCAAAATCTTTTCTCTGCATTGTAGAAAGATCCTTTCAAAATGTGCTGACTGCCAGCCTTCCCCTGGCCTGGAAGACAGAACATTCACCTTATCTATGCTCTGCTTTTGGCTTTAGTCCAAAGAAATTTAATGACGGAAAAGGGTATTCTGAAGAGATTATGAAACGTAACTGAAAACAGTAAAAATTTTTGTAAAGCAAAATGAAAAACGGAAATAAAAAAGATTCAAGATAACTTTAATGAAAAAGGACACCACCAAGCTGAAAAGTTTTCCTAGGGAGCATGAGGCAATGAAGTATCCTCTCCCAAGGTCTGTGCAAAAAAAGCAGCTTGCTTAATTTTTGTCTCTCATAGCATAATCAATGAAGTTTTAAAATGGCAAACAGAAACACAGCTGCTGAAAGATGACATTGGTATCTCTTAGGTTGCATGCTCATAGTCATCATGCACTACAAGGTGAAATGTGTAGTATCTCTACCAAAATGCATTTGGATGCTCATTGAAAACAGTTACATTGGTGCTGCAAAAAAGAAAACTTGCTGATTGGCAAGACATTCAGTAGTTCTAACTACCTAGATGTACATTCATGACATATTGGTTAACGCTGTGTTAGCTTAGTTTCCTGCATTATAGTGTTGCTGAACCACAGTCAAAATAAGTAGCTTCATTTGTATGAAGTGCTTTTTAATATCTGAGAATACAGCATCATAAAACACTCAACATTGGCAATTTGCTAAAGTTAATGTGCCATCATACAGCATTTAGGGATTTTGGTTCAGAAGTTTAGTAAATAATATTTTTGTCATAAGGATCAACAGAGTAGCAAATGTGTACACTAACATGTAATGATTTGCATGCATTTCTTTGGAAGTGGCTATAATTCTAAGAAAATGCATTTTAGATTTCAACATTTCACATAATCAAAATCAATCTCATTTAAAAGAAATTCAACAATAACCTTAAATTCAAGTTAACAAACAAAAGAAAAAACCACAACTGCCTTCATCTTTCAGCCTGAAATTATAATCATACAACTCCCCGAAATTACCTGTTTCTGTAGTGGTCAACATTGAAGCTTTCTATTTTACATTTGATTTTGGTATATACATCCTGCATATCCACCGATGCGCTGAGATCTTCCAACTCACTGACAACACAAACCTCTGCAATAGCCAAAGGAAATTAAAACTATCAATACTTATAAGTTCATAAGCAAGGTATAAACATGTAACACCAAAGTTTATACACAGGATAATGCTCTCTCCACTCAGAGATTTGTCGTAAAGCACGATTTCATTCGCTGTCACGCTGAGAAGAATCAGAAAAAAATACTGTAATCAAAAACTTTCTTTTAGAAAGTAGAGACTTATCTATAGAATTTTTTGTTCAGATTTTCATAACTCCTGTAAAAAATACAAAGATACGTAACACTTGAGATTTCTTTCTCTCAAGATTCTCTCATTATTTTTTATCAAACGTTTATGTACATCTCTTTGAAAATTATCTTAATCACTAGTCTGCTTATTTTTTCAGTTATACAATTAGCAAAGTTAACCATTATAGGGAGTGTTTCCTAGCAAAAACTATCCTGCCATACATTTATAAAATACAAGTTCCCTTCAATTACTGTCCAGATGACAAATACACTGTAATAAAAAAAGAAAAAAAGAAAAAAGGTAATTGTGTACCACCTATTTCTCTTTTTAATATGAAGATAAAACCTCTAATGACCTTAAGGATTATACTATGAAGATTACGCTCAATTTCAATTTGAAAATATCTGTGCAAAACTATGTCTATAGATGGACACGCACAAAACATACTACTAAATAATATAAAAATGGAGTATAATTACTACTGAGACAATAAATGCAGTCTGCTATTAAGTAAAATAACTGACTCATTACTAATTTAATATAATAATCTTTCCATATGGATAAGGAAGTTTATGCCAAAGAACAGTGATGAATTCTGATTACATACACTAACCTAACTACAGCTTGTGAGTGGTTTAAAACATAGATCCAACTAATTATTTTCGTATTAAATACTGTCTAGTATTACCAATAAATGCACTGAATATCTAATATTGTGTCACGAAATAATGTACGAAATTTAAAATAATAAATAAGGGAAAAAATCTTGAATACCTGTGCCATTATTTCTAGGGTCAGGAGCAAACAATTTTATAGTAATTTTTGGCAACATCCACTGCATCCACAGGCTGACACGTCCACTTGAGACTCCAATATTACTTGTTGTTTGTTCCAGTGTAATAGAGTCTGAGAAAGGAGAATCATCACCGCCCTGAAGAGAATCACCCTATAAAACAGAAGTAATGGCTGAGAAAAAAATATATATTTGCTTTTCATCACTGCCTAGTTCTCTTCCATCAAAATTGATTAAGACTTGCCAAACCATATAAATGTACTTATAAATACAAGCAGACTCACTGATAGTGTATTGGAATTAAGTCAGTTTTGAATGCCAGGGGAAGAAAAAATAGGAAGAGATAATGAATTTGGCCAAGATTACATGATAAAACTGTGACATTCCATGACTTTATTCCACTTGGTCTAGAGAAATTTCCTCATTAGTTTACACTACTGACATACCAGCAGCATTAATGAAAAGAAAGTTTGATAGGAATATTCTGAAATGCAACAGGAAAAGGAGATAAGCTCATGCACATCTGAAGGGCAAAAGATGAGCTTTTGGAGGTACCAAAATGAGAATATCTCAGAATGGCACTTCTATACTACATATACTTTTTTTTCCCCTTCTTCTATATGTTTTCTTGGGAAAATGATTTTGCAAAACAATAGCTTTGTGTAAAATTTGGAAATGTTTCAATCACAACTTTTTAAATATTTCTGTTGTTTAAAATTTTGATCGTCACTTGCAATATTCTTAAATAAAAGATCTCTTGACAAATGAGCTTGTAGAAGCTTCTGAGCCACCAATAATTTTTGCTCGTTCCCTACAATGCTAAAGGCTCAACAAACAGGAGTTTATATTTTCAGAAAAGAGCCTAACATATGAAAGATATACTGAAAAACTTGTTAGAAAGGCCTATCAGAGGCCAGCACATAACTTCTGATAATTCTTCATGGGACAATTGAAAAATTTACCAACAAGATGACTTCACCAGATCTTTCCTTTGCTGGAAATTAATGCAACCAGAGAGAAAGAAAAGATGCAAACATATAATTGCTCCTTAGTTCCCAGCATTTACAACCTATTCAGCTCAATGCAATGGACACGTGTCACTAATGTCAAAAAGAAGCCACTAAAAATCCATCAGCATCTGCTCTTTCTAACCCCACTAAGTGTTGCAAGTTTCCTTCGTTATTCAAGCACAAATGGACAAGAGAAATGTATTGCCACTTTGACTCATTGAGATCAAGTTGTTTCTAAGAATTACAGATCCATAAACACCCAAACTTTTAATGAAGGTGTTGAGGATTATGAATTACAATGAACTACATGCTTGGGAATTTTGAGATTTACCTAACGAGTAACCATGACGGTTTATACAGAAGACAACCTACTATCAAGGCCTACACAGAAGGCACTGCACAGTTTGACTGAATCAACCTGACAGGCAAAAAAAACCAATAATGCACTCACATCAGCTCTGGAAAAAAATATATTTTCGGCTGCAAAATTTAAAATCTGACTTTACTTGACTCATTCTGCAGTCTAAAACTGTGAGTATGGAAATTCTGTTAGCAATCTATTTTGTGGATGTATAGAACTCATCCCAAACCAAACATCTCATATGGGAGCATTTATATTGATAGATCCCATTTCCAATCAACTCAGGCCTACAGTTTAATTACAGGATTTCTATAATGTATGTGTGTTTTCTTATTATTTTCTTATTATTTTCTTATTATTTTCTTATTATTTTCTTATTATTTTCTTATTAACTACAAGACGGGACAAAAAGTTAGGTCAAAATCTTAAAAATCGCACAATATCCATTATGACTTTGGGCTGTTTGACAGACATCAAACACTGCCCTCCAAAAGCTTCCACACCTTTGTAACCGGTCTTGAATGACACCACTAAAAGATGATGAATCTGTTGTAGGAGTTTCATTGTGTCTGGAATCAGCAGTACCTTGGAACAGGGGATCCCATAAACAGGGCAGCTGTGGAGGCAGCAGCCAGTCAAAGACAATCTGCTGAGATCCTCAGATGGCTTTCACAGGGTATCAAGCAATGAAGCACAATCAGAGGTCAAGGAAGGGGATATACAATACTCATTTAAATCTTATTCAATATCTTTATTTTCAGTCAAGCCAGTGTTGCTGTGCTATGGACTGATTTGCTGGTCTCTGTTCTTTTCACTTTATAAACACATTTTCCTTTCTTTTCTTTTCTTTTTTTTTTTTAATTTGAAGCATTTTTTTACATTCTTTTTGTATTGCTGGCACACTTAATTTGCCAGATTGTAATTTACCAACTGTGATGGAGGGAGTAGGAGAGCGAGAGTCTCCTCTTCCCCCCATACACACATCCATTCTCTCGATGGACATGTTCCAAAAGGCTTGTTTTATGAAAATCGATTCTTTTTTCCAAAATTTTGGCAGATCTCTACATGTCTGATAGTTATAAAAGAAGAAAACAATAGTAAATTAAGTTTTAAGCGGTGCAGTTAACAGCAAATACATACTGCTACCATGGAAAGTTTTGCATTTTATATTTTTTTTCTTCTATTTGCACAATGTTATGTGGTCAGATGTTTCATATATTTTGTTAACTTATTTATTTTTTCTCCACAAAGAGCTGTTTTTGTTTAGTGGTTTGACAATATAGATAACTGTTCTGTAGAAAACTGAAGCAATCATTTTACCACACTTTCTTTTAGCTTATTTTTCAGTAGATATTAATTGATGTACGACAGTTCATGAAGTATCAGCCATAATTTTGTCACAAGGTTACTTTTAATTGTATTTGTGAGATTCTTGAAGAACTGCATCTATATAGCATAAACCCAGACACATATAAGAATCATATTAACTCAGGAACGTGGAAGCAAATTTAAAAGTAGCAAACACTGAGTTTTAGGGGACCTGTTCCCTACTAATGTCCAAATCCATTACAAGTATGAAGTTTATAAACAAAAACAGAGTTAGAGCTACAGGCCCAGATGCATCACTGGAAACTGCTTCTTCCTTTTGTACGTACATAATGCTTTGGAACACACTTTATATCTGATATCCTATTATCAAAAAATGCAAAGATGAGGAGAAGACACCAAGGTGTTTGCAGTTTCCATTAGTACTGCTGGAGCTGCGCTTGTGCTGGCACAAATCCAGTCATGTTTGTGCTTATGGCTGTCTGATTTGCAAATATTTCTGGCGTGAATTTCTGTAGCATGTGAGGTAGATGTATTAAAAGCAATTCAAATGCTGTAGCACATAGCTGTGTAGATGTAGAACAGAATTTCCTATACAGGCATGTAGTTCTGGAAGTGAACTTGAAAAAGTAAACCAGGCTTTGCATATCTAAGAGTAAAGTGGAGGCTGTTATGGATGCCCTGTCCCTGCAGGTATTAAAGGCCAGGCTGGATGGGTCGCTGGGCAGCGTGATTTAGTACTTGATGTAGCAGTTGGCAACCCTTTCTGTGGGAGGGGGGGGTTGGAAACTAATGATCCTTAAGGTCCCTTCCAACCCAAGCCATTACATGATTCTATAAAACACCAGCATGGAAAAAATAAGCATCTTGATCTGCAAAGCAAGCAATATTATCAGAAGTAAAATAACTGTGAACCTCTGGCCAGAGTCAAAGCACCAAGGGACTGTTTTCACAGCAGAGTAAGTGGGAGGTCTGACACCTGGACCTTCAGTTGTTCGGTTTTACAGCTTGTTTGACTACAGGGCCCACAGGTCCCAAAAGCAGGTCCTCAACTCAATTGTACTTATCTTTGTACCCCAGTTCTGTACTTGGGTTATTGTGTGCCCATCTGGCATTCCATGTCACTTGTGTGTTCCGTTGCTTGCACTAGCCAGCTTGATGACAGAGCTAAAACTGCATTAAGCTGAGGCCTGCAGAGATAACCTCTTCTGTTTGCAGCTGTGCCAGCTGAAGAGCTTATCGACAGACAGTCCCAGCTGCTCATCGCTGTGTCTCTGTCAAAGGTTACTGGCTCCTATCTCCTCCTTCAACAGTTCAATATCAGTGTGTTATCCACATGTTTTTCTACCATTCAAACATACCTAGAGTTGAATTGGCCCATTCTCCCTCTCAGTAGCAAAAGCAATACAGATGGCTCCTTCGGAGGCAGAAGCTGCTACTTGGTTATCCTTTGAGAAGTGGAAAAAGGATTCATTTCTTCTTAAATTTATGTTAATGGTACTGCATCCAAAACCATCAGACAGTCAGAGGGAAAAAGCGATGGGCTGCACTAACTTGTTTTTGGTTTTTATTTATTTAATAAGCTTAAATTCTTAGAATTTTTTTTTTGCACTGAAAACTAAAACAGAATTGAAAAGACAGTGCTCTTGTTTCTCATGCAGTTTCAATTTTCTTTTTGGATTTTCAGCACCCAGTGTGGTATTGTTAAATATGTTTATGCATTAATTTTCCTCTCTGTTTCCAGATCTACAGAAAAATCAAGCCAGAGTCAGAAACACTGAGTTATTTTCCCACAACTTCTCATGCCAAGTCCTAAAATATACAACTTAATTCTTTTGCCAATTGTTGCAAATTGACCAATATACCAAGTTTATTTTCTTAGCAGAATTTATCTTTGTTCATCAGGAAGAACCAAACATGTGAGGCCTTCATCCTTGGCCTGCCTAAAGCTCAGGGATGATCACAGTTTGGCCACACTACTGCTATGCCTTATCAAAATAACTTCTGCGTTCTTGCTCAATCACTGAGTTTCCCCAAGGACTAAACACTTCTACCACTGTTTGTACTTAAGTAAACAGTAACAAGTGGCCTGTTGTAGTCTGTACTACCTTTGCTCTTGCTGTTCCAAAGGAGGGATGGTAAAAATGATTAACTGTTTCCATCCCTCCAGTACTTAAGCCTCAATGATGCGTCTCTTCCCTACCACCACCCAGAGTAAAATTCAGTAAGCTACGTAGCTTTATCCATGTAGGAGCACGGTATTCACTATCAACCTCTCAGCATGGAAAGAATTACATGCAGCTTGAAATATAAATCACCGACAGACCATATAAACAAATTACTTCTTTTGCTATTTAATACTAATAGTTGTGAGAGCTAATTTTCTTCTTATTCATTTCTAGCAAGTCTGTTGCAGTTGAAAGAAATTGAAACAAAAATAACTTGTCTCCCAAAGAACAAAGTATCATTAATCACAAAATCTCCAAAGTTTTTAAAAAATAATACTTATTGCAGCAAAGTATTTTTGTTAGTCAGATACGGAGATTTCAAAATTAAAAAGCGTAGGAGTATAAAAACAAAATACAAACTCTGATAAATAAAACATAAAAAAGATTTTCCTGACTCTTGGGAAATGTCCCTAAGTCAAACCTGTAAAATACATATTACTAATTACGCCGTATGCTTCGTCGCTGTTATATGGCTATGAAGTTATGTAGCTGCAAGCTGGAGCTGTGAGTGATGCACTCCATTTTTATATTTTACCCCCTCCACTTTCTCTATGAAAAATACTTTTGTTACGGTAGTCTGAAAACAAGTTATAATTTACAAATATAGGGTGATATCTTTTAATTGAAAAAACACGGACCTAACTTCCTTCCCACACTGCTAGTAAGTGCAAGCCAAAATAAAGTGCCTTCAAATTTCTAGCAACCAAAATACGCGTCTGTCAGTAAGCAATACTGGAATTTTAAAGAATACAAAGACAACAGATCATATTTTCCATATTAGTCTGCATTGTACTTGAAATATAGCAGAGGACTCCATGATATATGGAGATGACAAGCTTAAGGTTACTGTGAGATTCCTCACTCCCCTTTTATAATTATTATTTTTTTTCAGAAGGTACTCTGAAAAATCTCAGCCCTACTTTTCTACAAGTTGATGCAACTGAATTCTAACATATTTGTTCAGATTTCACTAGTTAGGCTCTTATGATCAAACAGGGTATCCAGATGAAATATCCTATATTTAAGATAGACACCACATACAATGATCTATATATGGATAGACAATGGAAAGCTATGTTTTTGTATCAGACCCAGAAAAAAAACTTGGCCTCACTGGAAACTGTACAGTAAAGCAGGCTGACATCTGTAGCCCGTTAGGCAATTTGACAGGTAGAACTTGCTGCTGTACTTCACAGACAAAACAATGAAAAGAACTGTGCACATTTCTTGCCTACAAGGCCTGCTGACTTACTTTGACTACATCTGTGGCAAAGGAATAGTTGGACAGAATTTCTTCTCTGTATATAGATGTCTCTAAGATGCATATGGCAAACTGTGTATATTTGAAAATAAATTCACATAAAAACTATTCAGACTATGACTAAGGCTTACAGCAAAACAGAGCATTCCAGAGTACAGCTGAAGACAGCAGAAGTGACCAGACTGTCATCTTTTTATTCTATCCACTTTGAAGAAAGAACTCAGATTTCCTGATGACACTATGTGAAGGAAGGTATCATGATTATAAGTTTGCAAAAGGAAACAAGGAAACTAAGTGATTACATACTCTCAAAACAAAACAAACAAACAAACAAAAACAAGGGAGAACATTAGCTAATTTTAAAATACACATATTTTTCACCTCTCAACAATCCTTATCTCAAGGAACCAAACAGGAACAACGGCACTAATTAAAATCTTAATGGTACTTTCATACTAGGAAATACGTTTAATAGGTTCCAGCCACACAAGAAAACATATTGTTGAAACACTGCCAATCATTAGGTTACCCTTATTTAATTTTTTATAGTGTAAAGGAGTGTATTAGAATAATGAGAAGACAGTGTAGTTCCTTTCATTATTTCTTGCCAGTTGCTCAAGTATGTTTCTCCTTCATCCTTCTGGACTGTCTTGCTGCCCCCGCCACAGACAGAGCACCTTTGGCTGAGGGCTCTGAATGGAGATGATGGACACGAGCTCTATTTCTATGTCAATCTTTCAGCCATATGAACAATGTGGATTCAAGCAAAGTTTTTCTCCTGTTTGTATCTTTTTTCTTCTTTTGTGTCTTAAATAATATCCTACAAGAACAGTCAATCTTTTTAATTTACTTATACCGTCTAGCATTATGATACTTTCCTTTCAAAGCAATTTTCAAATCTTGGTTGTAAAGCACTTTGTCAACTCTAAGTCCCTTATTGCAAAAAAAAAAAAAAAAAATTCAATATTAATGCCATGTGTTTTAATACAAGTTCCTATTCTGACAAGACCGAGATGGTGATCGTAGCTTCAGAGTAGAAAAGACTGAATACAAATCTTAGTTTGTTAGCTAACTCACCAAACTTCATTCAGATCAGGAGAAGATTTATTTAGCTAGAATATAATATTCGTTGAGAAAAGGGAGAAAATGAAATATATGATGAACAATATTTTGCAAGTAGAAGAACACGAATGCTGAACTCGGACTCATACCGCCAAAACAATCTTGGTAACATATGGATTAAAACAATTACTGAATCAGTATCAACTAATGCTCTAAGTACAGCATGTACTCTAAACAGCACTCTCTATATAGAAAGTCAAAACCAAATCGTTATTTATAAAGCTGGTGGTTTCTGATCTTAATGAGAAAGGAATTTGGTGGGTAAAAAAAATACTATCTTTGCAGCCATTTTTTTTTCCTGCTATTGCTGCTTACCTTCAATTTTTTATCTGTGACAAGATTTTTCACTATAGAGATCACATGCACATAGAAATACACCAAAACATAGGCAAGCCAAATAATTCAGAAATGAGTATTTTAGTGAAATGTCATTAGAACTGAAGCTCTAGCTTTAAAACCTTTTAGTGAATTACTTATATGTGTGTGCACATCATGCTTACCTTAAAGCAAGCACTAGAAATCACCGTTTCATTCTCTCCAAAACCTGGAATTACTACAAGCCAGTCAGAGTTAAAGACATCCTGGCCAAATGTTGTTGAACTATAATTGCAGAGAGTATTCAAATTGCCAAGCATCTGCCTGTGTCCTGGAACTACAAGGAATTCCCAAATCACTGTGTTTATTCCTAAGAACGAAACTAGTCTCAGAAATCTACCCGCCTTCAGCCTGACCTTGAATTGCTGGGAGACTTCTGGAGGGGCTCTGAGCAACCTGATCTAGCTGTAGGTGTCCCTGTTCACTGCAGGGAGTCGGAGCAGATGACCTTTAGGGGTCCCTTCCAACTCAAACAATTCTGATTCTTTGAGCTTTATGTTAAGAATTAAGCACTGCATACATTTAATAAACTATTGGTATACCTTCAACTCACCTTATGCATTTACAGGTCTGTGCCAGAGCACAAACAAAGCCACCTAAGACTGACAGAAGGCACTAAGAAAATCACAAATATTTGGCCTGTTCAGTTACACAGCCTCCTGTGACCACCCATTCTAATGCATCATCTAGCAGATGAGCTCATGATAGTCATGGATTAAGTTTAACATTGTATTAGCCTTCTTTCCTCCCTGTGTAAAAGAAGCAGAACTCCTTCTCATGCCTCAAAATAACATTTTACAGTTTTAGGCACACACAGAGATTAAGATCAGGTACCAGCTTGCTTCAGGCAGTTACACAGTACTGCAAATTAAGGAAGCAGAAAGACATAAAAACGAACAGCCAATCTTTCTTATATTTCAAGCTGAATACCGAAATCCTCATATGACAGAGTTCCAAACACACCCCTGAGACAAAGGACAGCTGAGACAAGGGAAGCAGTAGAGCTCCAGAAGCGGCTTACACGTAGAAGATATCAATGCCTGGGTGGATCTGGTGTGAGTGGACTACTGGGTAACCGGCAGTGCCAGCCCTGGGAACCTCCACATCCCCAGTGCCTCTCCTGGCTTCCCAAGGACAGCTCTGCACCATCTCAGTCTTCGTTCCAAGTGGCTTCAACACAACGGGCTGATTGTTACGGGGAATGAAGCACGAGCAGTACAGGTACCAAAGGTACTTCAAAAACACCAGTTACTGTTCTTAAAATTCTGGACTTGAAAAATACCCTATGCTTCTTGCCTGAAAACACTAACCGTAATGTTCTTCTAAGAGTTAATATTCCTTTTTTTCCAAGAGAAACAGTTTAGACAAATAAAAAAACATAGGTGTGTTAGTTTCAGCTGAGATGGAATTGTTTTCTTCATAGTGTCTGGTATGATGCTGTGTTTTGGTTGATAACAATGTTGATAACACATTGATGTTTATAGTAAGCAGTGTTGTACAGAGCCAGGGCCATTCTCAGTGAATCGCCCAAAAAGCTGGGAGGGAATGGAATTAGGAGAGCAAATGTGTGGTGCTCAGTCAACTGCCAGGTTAAACCACAACAACAGGAGAAACACTGCAAGCATTCTTCTTCCACCAAACTGAGTTCACGAAGTGATCAGGGCAAAGCTATTTTCCATAAGGACACCACTGCTCTATCTTGATCCTTTTCACTTGTATGTGACTGCACTTCACATCTTGTAAATCAGTATTCATGTGACACATTTTTTAAGAAAAGTTACCTCTGTAGTGGTGCCAATGTCAGCTGATGGGCTGTATGTGCTGGTATCAGGTGGAACAGTACCGACACTACTTTTAACTGGAGAGCTAGGAGGAGCAGGTCCCGTCATGGTTTCAGTGTAGACAGAAGACTGGTACAGAATTCCTCTCCTCTGAATTTTATTCCAAACTTTGCTTGTGATCTCAGCCAATTCATAAAGAAGCTGCACCTGAAAGAAAAAAATAAAGGAAGCATTTCTTAATGAGATAAAGGAAGATGATCAAAATCAAAGCCCTCTAACTGAGACTTAAAATGTAGTGGAATTTAAATGCTCAGAACTGCTCTAATAAGCAACTACATTGCAAATAAAATAATTAGCAGCATTCACAGTATGGTGATTTTGATTTAAAAAAAATCAGCTCTTTGTCTAATATTCCAGTGTGTAGTCCATAAAAACATAACCAATAATCTGGTCTTGTAAAACCTTTAACAAATTTTAACAATTAAATACAAGCAATTTCTGGCATATTTCTTATGTGCAAAAAATATTCCTTTAACTGGTATTAAAATGATGATCCCATGCATCACATGAAACTGTGCTTTGTTTTAGGAAGAACATCCGCTATTAAACTTAATAGTCTCTTGGCGTATGTCCTTCCAATATTCAGAAAACATACTGTTTAACTTGCATATTGTTTGACTCTGTTCTAAGATATTTGTACAAGTTTTTGTAAATAAGAATTAATCATGGAATTTCTATGACAACATACTGCAATATACTGAATAAAACAAGCTCAGGGAAAACTGCAAACAACATACAAGCAGATCCACAGCTGGATACCATACTCAACTTGCCATTATAAAAAATGGAAATTGTCATATTTTTAAGAACTTTAAGCCTCAGGACACGTCTACTCTATGAAGCTGGCTTCTTATGTGGGCAGAACAGATGCAAAAAAACACTGCTGTCAATCTACATTTGATATAAAACAGCACTTGATTTTGTGCGTGAGAGTGTGTGATGAAGTCTCAAAGAACATGCTACAGTCCTTTCCTAGGAGGTTAAGTGCTGGAATTTTATAAAAACCTTCTTAGTTCATCTTGGATTTTCTTTTGAAGTTTCAAGGCTTACACTGAGCAGGTCATATACTCTTTTGATGGAATTTTTTCCCTAAAGGAGATAAACTTCTCAGTACTTATTTTGGTCTTCATACACGGTGCAATCTACAGGCAATGAAGCCGCTGTTTCACTTACAGCAAAAACTTCATCTAGCTTTTCTTTAAAAGGTTTAATGTCTCTAGTGCTCTGATATGCAGTGGTAGCCTTTAAGTTATTAATTCAAATTTCCCAAGTTTTCCTGAGAGTCTTCTATGTACCTCAGGAATATCAACTAATAATGTCCATTTGATTGATTCAGTAATATAACATGAATTGGTGTTGACACTTTGCTGGCAAAACAATCTCCAGAAAATTAATAGGATACAGGCACAAATACAAATCATACATGTTTGCAGCCTCCTCTCCCTCACAATATTTACTGGTCAAGAGACCAAAGGATAATTTAAGCTGTGCTTCTCCAGAGGAAGCAGGGCTTTGAGAAATTTAATTATGCTACTGTTGCTAAAGTCCCAAAATCAAACAAAGGAAGAAATAATGCAACTTCTGTGTTTACATGCATGCTTGTTTACAGCCTGAAGAGGTTTGTCATCAGTTAATCCAACACTGAATAGTTTAGACCTTACTGGCATTGCAACAGCTATAAGCATTAAAGCTAACAATTAGGTTGTCAAAGAGATTTTTTTTCTAATTTTTGAAGCTGGGATTCTTGCAGCTACTCTGAAAAAGCAGCAATTTCAGACAGCTACGGCCATGTCTCAGAACGCTACCAGCAACCAGTAAGCCTATTAATATGAACCTAATGAACTTCATCACCTGAAATCAGACACAAAGTGTCCAGTTCACAAAGAAAAAAAGCATACTTCAACAAAAAGAAGTGATTTTGATAGGGATATGTTAAAAAGAAAGAACTACAAGAACACCACACTTCAAAACTTCCTTAAAATAAAAAAAAAATGCATTTCTATATGTAAATAATATTCAAAATCTTCAGATAAAGAGCTGAAGCTGTGTCTTTGATTAATTTTAATACACTTAGTTTTATCCCAGTGGCTGTTACTCACTGAAATATACTTCTGCTAATCTTGTTGGTTACACTTTTTCAAGTGAGTTTTGAGGTTTTGAAAATCCATTCATCGTTGTATGAGATCTAATGTAAACGTAAGGACTCTTTTTTAGAAGTATTTTGAAGCACAGCATTAAGTATAAAAGTATGTTTAGAAATCCCTGTTCAAGAGAAGAAAAACTGTATGATAAAAATAGGAATAACTCCATCAATATTTGTTTCTGGGAAAACAAAGTTTCCCCTTCTCACTGCTTCCAATCCCTTTGCAGCAAAACCACACATAACTCAATAAGACCCCACTGGCTACTTGGCAAAATCTGTGAAGTTCAGTATGTTACAGAATTTTATTCTTAAAACATGTTACTATAAAATAGAGAGCAGTACAGCAAAAGGCAACATCTTGACAATTTTGCACACTGGAAATATTGACTTTGCAGCAATGTGACCATCAGAACGTGGTTTCACATTAAATCATAGTAGTCGTAACGTAAAATACTTCATCTTTGCTACTGCTTAACAAATTCACCTAACTTAAAGCTGTCATTTGCAGAGAAAATATAGCTTGTCATTCTAAAGAATCAAATTTCTTAGTTACTCTAAGGTGAATTTATAAATATAAAATGATGTCTATGTGATTGTATTTTCCATTTTCTGTTCTTGGATATCTGCTTTAAAAAGATTGATTTTCTTTCTCCTTTTGCGTAAGTAAAATAAGGATAAAAGGAGCGCTCAAAGACCTTCACTAAACTCAATTTGCCCACATCTTTTCGTTCGTTATAAAACTTCAGTTAATGAATAACATCCCACTGTACAAGAACATCATTTAAGACAATAATATTTGGTCTATTTGGTCTGATACTCCAGCGTACAACTTCATTTTAACACATCACTAAACTCATAATGTTATCATTTACATGTAACTTAGAATTTATATTTTTAGAGGAAATATTTTTTACAGTTTACAAAACAAATTACTTGATCACAATCTAGAATACTTGAAAATGTGTTTTCCTTATTCTGTTTTCCTTCTAATGAGCAATTCAAATTCAGATAAGGCTTCCATTTAGAACAACGCCATTTAACTCATAAATTTAATACAAATAATGTATTCTGCATATTCGCTATGAGTAAGAATTTTGAATAATTAAAAGAAATCAGGGTTGATCAGACAATTTGCTGGAATTCCGCAGAGAGCACACCAATCAAACATAGCAAACCACTTTGCTTTATAAACACCTCAAAATATTTACAAATCTGAGTAGTTGCAATATCCCAATGAAACCTGCATAGTTTGGTTAGTATAGAATGAGGCAGACTTCAATAGTATATGAAATTCTTGCTTGTTAATTCATTGAACATTATGGAAATACCACAAAGTTACAAAGTAAAGCTTCAAGAAGTCTTGAAATATAAAAAGTATAACTGTCAGCAAAATCATAATTCTGTCCTTTATTTCCACATTTATAACACAGTGACAACCTTTAATATGTGCAAACACACCTATCGAACTGATTTACAAGCTTGAGTAGACTTTGTTTAGGCTGTTCAGTTTCAAAATTTAATTTGTCATGTCCAGCGAGCAATCTCACTCTATCCAACCCTTTTACTAGTGAATATGAGCTCATCTACTAGAGAAGACAATGGCATATAGCAAGTGAGTCAGAAGTAAGTTGGATAGAAGTCAGCAAATGGAGTAGGAGACCACACATTGAGGATAAAATTAATGTGCACTTTAAAACACTTGCTTCATTCATAGAACACAGAACGAGGAAAAGGAAAAATAGCATGTGACTGGGGAGCATATTGTAATAAGTATACCCAAGAGACAACATTAAAAATACACCAGCCATCACAGTTTCAGCACTCTCATACTTAGGCCACAGGCCCACAAATCTTTATAAACATCATGTGTTGTGTATCAGATAAAAATGATACTTTTCTCTACTTCTACTTTTCCCTACTTCTCCCTTCTTTCTATTAAATAAAGCAATAAACTGACCATTTTGTCCATGATGTCCTTTGAAAAATCTAATGGGTAACACTTCAGGGCAAACAGCATGTGAATGTAGAACTCTACTCAGACCTAAGCATACTTGCAAATTTCATGAACAAGAGAATTATTTCCAATACCACTGTTGTTCAAACATTGCCACTGTCACAAAAGTGTTATTCAATCTACTGTAAAGAACACTCAAAATTTAGCATAGGTAATCTATTCTACTTTGATTACAGTAAACTTGATCCAACTGAATAAAATACAGGGTGCACTTTCTGAAAATATAACAATCTCTTCTAATAAGCATATCAGGCCGTAAGTTATTTTCACACGTTCATATTTTTTCCATACCAAAGGAAAAAACTGCTTCCCTAAAAACATTTTATGTTCAAAGAAGTGCTCACTTTATGAGAATATGGTGAAAAAAATTACATTAAACCATTTCAATATAAGAATCCACAGTGACAGCACAAAAGCACTGTAGCATTTAATGGTACATCTGCAATTCATTTCATTCCATCAGCCAAAAGATGCATTTATACTGTAGCTATTACATTTTGGGAAGAGTTTGAATTACAAAACTTGAGAGAGCTTCAAAGCAAATCTTAATCTAAGCACCTTGATTTGATGGCCAAGCTAAAAAAAAAAAAAAGAAAGAAGAGAATCTCTTCATGAAAATGCAGAAGAATTGTACTTAAATCAAGTTATTTTAAGTTTCCCTTCATAAATCAATTAAATGTACCAACCTGGGGGTTTGAGCATTTTATTTCAAGGGACTCCAGGTCAACGTGAAGGCAGACGACAAATGAGTGCCTGGATTCTGGCCCCGAAACAAGCAGTTTCTGTGATGTAACAGCTAAAGTAGAAGTACAGCCCATTGGTTCCACTAAATTAAGTGTCATCTGTTGTCCAAGAAGAGTATACATACTGAAATGATGCAGACTTACAGTCCATGGAAAAGCATCACCTAATGATGACAAAGAAGGGAAAACAGTTAAAATTTTCATCATAAATACTAGAAAGCTTTTCTTAAAACTTGGTTAAGGCCTTATCCTTAACCTACTTAGAAGTCAGCAATTGCTGTCAAAGAACATTAAATTAACCCTGAACCCTCAAAAGCACAATTCAACCACCAATTCCATTCTACACCTTGAAGTCTAACAAGAGCTATATATTTATAACTTTTTGAAAATTAAATAGGGGGGGCTTTAACCCCAAGCTGTGAACAAGTGTGTACAACACAGTCTTTAAAGAATGTACAGTATTTTATTATTCCTTAAACTGAGGAGCCTTCTGAAACCACTCTTCACTTATTTCAGCATATGGGGAAGCAGAGGCAGTTCTTTACATTACAAATTCTTTAGCTTATACATGTTTTTCTTCTGAAAATTCACAGCTCGCATCTCAACAGAGAGGTGCCATAGGGTCATGCTTATCCTGGTGCACAGCTCAGCACATGAGACTTGGATCACATCTGTCCAGCTCTGACTAGATTAATCCAGTATGGCTGGAAAACAAAGCAGCAACAGATGAACCTTGTTGTTATAATCACTGCTGCCTTCAGCCTTCAGTAATACCTTTGGGGTGACAACTTCTAATTTGCTTTAGATGCAAAGGAAATCAGGAGGACAGTGTGGGGCTATATGACTACCTAGGCCACGAGGCAACAAAAGATGTGGTTAATTCTCATTTCATGTGAAACCACAGATACGGGTTTTTGCTCTTTAGAAATATGAGCATAACAATTATCTTAGATTTTTTTTTCCTCTACAGAAACTTTCATACTTCCATTCACTAGACTTTCTGCTGAGGAAGTTGGGCTTTTTTGACACCACTTGAATGACTGAGAGTTGATGCCCAGCTCGTGAACCTTCAATACAACATGAGGAAATATCTGCCCCAAATCAAAGGAATGTATGAGTAGCTGGATGTGGTCTCAAATACAAACACAGCAGGCTCATGAGCATCCAGAAATCTCAGCCACAGCAGATCCTCATCTTTGTACACTTGTTCATTTGAAGGAAGCAAAGGATAGACACCCTCCTCCTTGTAACAGAATTCAGAAGATTATTTGGTAGGATGTGATATTTTTCACAACTTTGGGCCTGGAATCACAGCAGTAAGAAGAGTCCAAATTAATCTGATACCCCAGAATCATAGGAGTCAGTTTTGAGAATCAGAACAAAAGATTGCAGATAAATGCAGATTTACACTGAGATGGTCTCTCCGGTTCTCTTGGAATATCTAAGCATCTCATCTGTGTATCACGTCCTAAGAAAACTGAAAACTTCAGTAGTTTATTTTGAGGCTATGACATACTGAAGATTCAGCTAAGTCAAAGTAACTTGAAAACATTTTGGAAATGCTTCAGATTATAAACTTAGAAGTAGCTAGTAATCTGTATTTTTTCCAAGTTCCTTCAGCCAAGAATTACAAAATATTAATTGTAATAGAAAAAAATTCAAACATAAAGTCAACTCTAATGACATGTTTCTGACTACTACACATAACCTTTGTATTTCTTTGTGACCATGTCAGAAAGTGGTCACATCACATTGGCTGTATCTCATGGATTAAGAAGAATCTCTAAAGAGATATGTTAACTATTTCACACAGTATACAGTGTCTACCTTAAAAGAAAAACACCAAATTTTATCAGATGTACAGAAATCACATCACGATGAACAAATACTACAGCAAATACAACAAATTTACACCTATAAAATTCCCCCTTATTTTCATCAATTATCTTTCTCAGTTCCATTCACAGTGTGACATTCTATAATACTAGAGCTGTTCCTCTGATAAAATACTTGTTTTGTGTTTCTACATGAGTTTGCTTATTTGTAAAAAAAAAAATAGTTAATTACATGCATTCATTTGCAGGTTGGTTTTATTAAACTGCCTCAGTAATTTAAAGTGTTAAACATTAAGAGCAACACTGTTTAGAGGTTTTACTTCAAAGCTCATTTCTTAGTAGGAATGAAGAGCCAGTGCTGCACTTTGTAGATGTCTTCTCTGCATGTCTAATCTTCCTTTCCATGTAAACTATTGCTTTGCCATCTAATTGCTGTGATTCATTTAGGCTGAAAAATTTTAGGTAAAACTTCTATTATCTTCAATAGAGCCAGAACTCACCCAACTCTTAATAACAAGTACATACACATGAAAGATTCCTAGCACGGTTCAAGATTCTGGTTAGTTCCTCACCTACAGCTTGAATACATCCGCATTTTTAATTTCTCCAAAGATGACTACGATTTGAAAAACTTGCAAATGTGTTCATTAATGTACTTCAACTGTTTTGATAACATGTCAAATTTATAAATGCTACTTTAAGACCCCTGTTCTACAAAGAGAACTACTTTTGCAATATATGTGATACAAAGTTTTTGCTACATGCAAGAATTTTCACAGGAAATTATTTAATGTACTTTCTTAGCTAGATGTAATGCTCATTATAAGTCTTTTGATCTGCATGAGATACAATATTGATAAATGTACGTAGGTCACTCTAAAAGTAATGCCTCCTATTTATTTCCATGGAAACTAAAACAGATCCAAAAACCACAATAACACTATTTGATAGAGGAAATTCTCAGCTACAAAACACTGTTTTTCAACACATAAAACACCATTAGCTGGTATGTGTGGATAACTAATGGAGATGTTCTTCATTTTGTCATGTGACGGTTGTGCATGGCTATCCAGAACATGGCTTGTCTTTATGTCACTGTCACTGCTGCTGAAATGCACCACCTACTGCCAACCAGCGCTCACATCCACTGTTTGGTCTTCATAAACATTCAGGAAGCGTCAATGAATGTCAGTGGGTGCAATTTTTTTCTGCATGGAGGAATTCAGTGGCACACCTTTGCTTCACATGTGCTTCCATGTCAGATACCATTTTGTCAGCCTGCCCCTCTGCTGCCATCTGTCACATGGCAACAACATGTAACATACTATCGGTAGGAAGGCTCAGCCTCTACTGCCATACCAACATCCACCTCTGATGCTGTGGGCCAACATAACAAAACAGGAGACATTACTTTCAGAGCAACCCTCGTACTTAACTGCTAATAATTTTATTATATGTTTTCTCTCACTTTTATATGACACTTCTCTTTATTTTAAAAACCATATTGCAGAAGTGGCAATTGTACACAACACAGCGTATACAATGCTGACAGCTGTACAAAAGATAAATTGTTTGCTTAAAGTTAGTAATGGTAGGAGAGAGACCATGAAAGCTTTATCGTAAATATGTTCTGGGTCTATTCACATACTTGTTAAAGGTATTCTTTGCAATCTTTAGAAAGCGTCTTGATTACTCTGTCTCCAGTTCTCTTTCTGTATCCACAATAAAGTCTTTACAGAGATTTCCAATACGCTTACACTTGCGTGCATCGTGCAATGTTTGAATAAAAAAGAATATTGTAATTATCACTTGTTAGTTCAGTATTGTACTTACTCTGCTTACTCCCAGCCATGCAACAAGGGAGCAGATTTATACGACTGCATATATTAGTTGCACACAGTAGAAAGCATTGAGAGCTTTGGCCAAGATCAGAGCTAACTTCAGCAGATGAGATTTAGTTCCACAGACTTCAAACGAAAGCACAAACACACACATGCCACGCCAACTTAAGCCCTGCTATTTGAGATCTCACACATATGAAGTCAGTATAAACAAGTTGTTTAAGTAGAGCTTCATTGCTATCTAGATACTGAAGAACACCACTAAAATGTGAAAGCTAATTTTAGAAAGTTATTATCCATAAGAGATAACTTGTTTAAGATGTTGACATTGAGTATAAGCTGAAATAGCATTATTTGAATGCCAAGAAGTTTTCTATTAAAAACAGGCCAAATATCTTAATTATATATTAATCTTATAATTTGCAGAAATTATTTTCCAGTTTTTATACTGAAGTACAGCATTATTTTAATCCACTGCAAGACAAGTTTTCTCAGAACGGCCAACATACTGCTGTTAACATTTACATTGCCTTTTTACGCATGTTGAAATCTATATGCTTCTTTTTTACTGCAGTAGTTCATGATCATATACATCATTAAAATTAATTCACACACTAGTATTAGAAGTCCTAATTTTCTACTACCCTACAAGTTGCTGACGACTTTCAGCTTTAACATATGCTACAAAACATCTGTGAAGTTACATAATTTGTCACATTTCACAAACAAAAGCTATCTCTCAGGGCCTGCCCTCATATTTACATGTTTGAAATACAGCCGCTTTCAATGATTATCAGTATGCTGCTATCCATATTACAGTGTTAATGCAACACCTAGCAATTGCAGGAACAATTTTCAGGTATTCTGAACACCTTTTTTTCTATATTTTATTTTATTGCATCTCACCTAAATTCCCCCCCCCCTTTTTTTTTTTTTTTAACAAAGACTGATTCAATAGAAGTTATCAGTCTGAATCTGGAGGGGAACATTTTACATGTGCCAATTAAGGATTATAAAATAATAGGGTTTTTTGTTGTTGTTTTTTTGGTGTTTTTTTTTTTTTTTTAATGAAGCACCATCAAAAAATGAATGTGAACAAACCAACCAACAAACAGCAACTAGTTTAAAAATCATGAGTGGAACCCAGGAAAATATTCCAAATTAAAATAATTAAAATGAAAATTTCTATACGAAGGAAGACTTCATAGATGCCAAAAATGTACTCATTATTACTCCGAAACTCAGTGCCACCAGCAAAGCTAACTTTAAATTCCCTTCATGTATTCAGTATCTTTTCTATTACAACATTTTAAATATGACTGCAAAAAATTTCAGAAGACCACTTAGCAGTCCAGAAGTCCTGATCAGAACAATGTCTTTTGTCCAGTCACAACTTTACCACATTTTATCCTATCGCTCTTGGAGGCGACTTACAAAATATGTAGATGAACTGTAAGTAGCTGAAGTTAGATGCACACCAACATCCACAGAAAGTTATAACCCACTTTAAGCACTTTCCTAAACACTTCAGTCTTGCTCTTAAAACTAAGTTTCTAACTACTTGATTTCTCCTTTCTAGCTATCCTAATTTCTTCAGTGAAACTACCTCACAGACAATAATTGGAACAAAAATTTTCTCATCACATTGACTTGAACTGTACAGGTAATACTTAACATAAATTAAAACTTTTTGAACTTATTAAGTAGCATTTATTCAACAAGAATTCCACAGAATATCTCATTCTTTACATAGATAAATCCATTTCTAATCATAAGCTACTTAGTATGACTGAGCTAAGTTAGGTTTCCAAATCAAAGTACTATTCTTAAAATGTTCTTCTATTAAGTATCTTTACAAACTACAATTACTTGAAAACTCTGAAAACAAATGGAAAGACCTGATTGCGGGATCTTGGATAAGCTATTTTTACAATATGTTGACATCTTGAGGTCAATAAGTCTTTGTGAGTAGGCTGTAATATCCCCAAATGACAGCATAAATATGCTTTCTTTTCCTCTTCTTTTAGTTTTTCACGTGAAAAGGAAAATGAACGAGTGAGCACACTGCTTTCTTACAATTAACAATGCATCCTTGTAAAAAAGTCTTTCATATCTACTCTACAGAAGAATGAATGATTCAAAAGTATCATTCAGGAAAAGCAAGGTTGAATAAATACCATTTCAGAGAGGTGGTAACATGTTTTAGCAATGATGCTACATCCCTTAAGTCCTGTTCAAAGGCAGAATAGAAATTAAAGACTTTCCCAACGAAAGTCCATAAAAATTATTTACCTCTGCATTGCAAGAAACAAAGAAGATGGCTTATAAGTTTTTTGAAAACTTTGCAACAGTCTCTCTAAGGGGGAGTTTTAGCACAGGAGAAGTCAACAGATCCATTAGAGAATCAAAAATATCAAGATTGTGAGAACTTCTGTTTGGCATTATTCCCAGAGCAGAAAGCCACACACAAATAAATTCCTTACCATAAGCTTTATCCCAACCAGGGGGATTCTTTTCTCTCACTAGGATCTTTCCCTCAAATCTGAGTTTGACAAAATTCAAGTGACTTCTTACTTTCATAAATGTTTTAAATTACATCATCAGCTTGAAACAAACAAAAGACTTTGGTTAAATTTATTTATCTTTTATCTGTCATTATTATCATTCCCACTGAAAGTAAGTGATTAGGAAAAAGACATATTACCCTTCTCTTTCTCTTTTTTTCCCCAGCTGGCAGCATTTTGCGCAACTCTGATAAGAATTTCAGTATTATAAAAGCTAAAGTTTTGTTTCTGTTGCTGAGTTAAGATAAAACATAGGAGGGAGGGGAAGAGTCCAATGTAAGTGGTAGAACAAAAGGAATGGGAAAACACCTATAAATCCAAACAAATTTCAGATGCAGAAGCAGAGTAGATCTTGAATACGCTTCTGACTCAAATTTTTTACAGCATATCCTTTATAACTATTCCTGTTTCAGCAACATGCATGCAGAAAATTTTTACCAGAAAACGCTGTCACAAAAAGTGCAACTGCTGCATCTCCCTCTCTTCATCTTTTAACAAATACACAAAAAAGCAACTGTTCCTTCAGAAAAATGTATTACATTAATATATTAAAGAATTAACTTTGCAGTGATATGTTTGTGACTTTTTAGACTTGGTTATAAGGCTAGATATCATGGATGCCATTAAAATAAACCCAAACATCAAGACTCAAGATTGTTATGGCTATTTGTTTTACCTATTTCCAATATACCATTTTTTTATATGAATAGAAGAACAAGATTCATATTAGTGTTCCTTCAGAATACTACTGCAAAGCCATATGGCTTTACTTCGATCATATCTAAGGACTCAATTTCTTATACAACCATACTAAACATAACCATCTTGTTGTCACTTCCTAAGTCCTTTAAAGCTCATCCCACACATTTCTCAATCAATTGCACAATATTAGAAGTTGATTCTACCCTCACACAAGTACACAATGCAAACCTCTATCAAATACTAGCTTTAGTATTTGATACTAAAAGCATTACCAAACTTATTCTCATCTTCACCCGAAGAACAAGAGCAACCATCCATAAACATTCATACAACCTCCTCAATTTTTTCCTTAAATCTCTACAAAAACCTTGCTACAATGCTTACAAACACAACCTACTACATGACAAGTTTATCATGATGACCAATAAAGTCTCATCAATCTGATAGACTGCTTTAAGTATGAATTTCTTTTCTTGTCTCAGTTTGAATATTAGATTCAAGACACTTTTTTTTCCCCAGTAAAAGCGGTAGGAGACATTTTTCCCAAAATGCCTGCATTCTGTCTTGGAATTCACAATGCACTGCCTCACCTTGTGTAAAACCAAGTGTTTGTGACTATGCAATAACCTGAATGACAAAACCAACATAGGTAAAAATTGCTTTTCTGATATTTTTCTTGCTTCACCAAACATACAAAACATATCACAGAACAACTGTTAACTCATTGATGAAGAATTTCACTTATCTTCATGTGGTGAAAACTGTCATTAGTATTCTTAGCCATCAATAATATGTAACACACCGCTAAAAAAACACAACATTACAAGTTTTGAAAATAAATGAAGATAAAATTAATAAGTTTTTTTTTTTTTAATTTATCACATTACCTTCTTCAAGGATGGGTCTCAGCACAACAAATGGGATTTCCTGCAGTGGTTCCATATGCTTGTGGCCAGCACTCATAATCTTTACCTGGGGCAAGCAGACAACAAGTGTACCAGGCATACTGGCCTGCCCGTGGTACCAGCTTCGGACAGTCCCAGGAATGTCACCTGATACAATGGTACTTGGAGAAGGCAGGCTGTCATTTGGAAGGAATACACAACACGACTGCACTTCAAGCTGAAAAAACAAAGTCAAGAAAGATTTCTCAGAAACAGATTATCATTCATTTTGGTACAAAATCTCAAGCTATTCAGCAGTCATAGATGATTTTAAATGCTCTTTATTCTTAGTAGAATTAAGAGGAAAGATGATATAAAAGGTTTGAAAATACTATGTACTTGTAATAATGTTAAAATTAACAATTACTTGTTGGTTTATGGAATGACTGGGAAGAAAAGAGTCAGTCTGGCCTGTAAATTTCATCAAAAATGTGCTGCCATGCAAACCAAATATACCTATCTATCTTTTTACGGGAAGCATTACTGAACTAGAAAGTCCCCCTCTTCTGGCAGTACATTATCTTTTGTTAGCAACAGTGGATAATTCTGTCTGTAATTTGCAGTCAAGAGTAAGGAGTAGGTACAAAAAGTTTAATTACGCAAACTAGAAAAAATATTAACATTAGCGTAAAACTAAGCTTAAAATAAATAAATAGGTGTATAAAGAAAAAGATAAATGAATAAAGTTCAGCTTTTCAGTGCAATCAGAAGTAGCACGCTTGATTTCATACGAGCTTATTGTACTTTATTTTCAAACAATGCTGTTACTCTGAAAAATTTCTGACCATTCTCTGCCATCTCTTTATGATCTTCCAGCAAGTCTAAATGAGTACAAATGTAGAATTGAGCTCATCACGATTTGTTAATCCAGAGGAAGTAAAAGCTGCAGAATGTTGCAGTCTTGGCTCTTACAAGCAGTATTCTGCACCTGGATATCAAATAGCCCTAACAGCCTGCACACTTGATTGCTTTGTTTAGCAAGCACAAACTATGATTCAGTTCACTTCTTCACAATAGTTTGGAAAAGTCTAGCATACAAAATATTGGATACAAGACGTTATTTGTAATTGTGATAAGAGAACACTTGTTTGTGGTAAACTTATGTAACAGTTTTCCAATTTGACATCATAGCTTAAAACTGATAACCAAGGTTTGTATGCCATACCCCATTTCCTTAAGGCTATTAATCCTTTGAGACTGCAATAGTGATTTGTAATAGAACTGAAATTTCTCAGCACCATAAGTACTTTGCCAGCCTTGTGAGAACACAGATATTCATCTTTATTTCAGCATACTTGTGCCCTTTTGCTTACATGAACTGACAAGAACTCACTGCAGAAAAATATAAGTAGAGTTTTGCAAAAATAAATACATTGTTACATGAAGGCTGTGTTTGTTTCTCATTTTAGAACTGTTTGAGTTGTAAAATGAAGTTAATTACATCTTTGATAAGTAGTTTATTGATCCAAGGTTACAGAGCGTACTTTATTTATACCGGATAAAAAGCAACAGTGTATTCTTACAGATGTAATAGATTTGGATTTTCCTTTTTTAACTGGTAAATTACTCGTGTCAATTTGCGAAGATTTTTACAGTGACACATTAGATCACTTTCTGGTCTATTAGTAATTAGTTGCAGGTCAAACCATTGTGGGATAATGATAAATAGATGACTAAATAAGTTATGATCAGTATAATTTTTGTTTTATCAGTGCACTTACTGAGCGAACAGTTTATAATAAATGATCCATATATATATATTTTCATGATGACTAACATCAAATGCTGCCTGCATAAACAAACCATGTGGTTATAATAATTCAAAAATTCCACCAGCTTGGAGAGAAGCAATACTTTATCACACTACCAGCAGCAGGATCTACAGAAGATGTTTTACAGAGTACTCTTGAGAAAAGATCTCAGTACCCAGAGTTTTTGCACTTATTTTCAGTTCAGTACAGCTTTGTATCATTGACAAGTTCTTCAGACCATTTATGTTTTACTGTACTTCACTACATCAAGAATACTGAAATGAAATCACAATAGTTCCACTCCTTTCAGATGCTTGAGGGAAATTTGCATATGCAAATATGGATATTTTGGTATTTATTTTCAGATGATTGCATGGGAGTTGTAAACCATATCAAAATTCATGGCCCATGATAGCATCAAGCACCGATCTGTAATATTACACATTTACTTACAGACACGGTTTGCATATTTATGTTTCATTTGAAGTTTTATATGAATAAATGTAATTTGCAAAACATTAGTGCAGCATTTCAGAAGCCAGCACAATGAATATATGACAAAATTCCATGTTTTAGGGCAAGTCATGCAATTATTGTAACTATATAAGAAATTATCAACTTGAATGCTCAAGGGCCCATTAAGTGCAAATTTGAGCATTTGAATTGCACCTGCTGAACTTCTCAAAGGCAGGTTCTGCTTAAACACCACTACCAACATCAATGGTTTTTCTTTTTTGTCTGACAGAGTCTGGACATCCGATTAATAACAAGTTATTCCAAGAAGGAACGGAATAGTGCACCTAAAAGGGTAAAATTAAACATCGGACAAAAAGAGAGAATGTGTGCTACAGCTTGCTTCACCAATCAGAAAGTGCTTTAAAATATATGTTGCTTAAATATCTTAAAATTAAACGACATCAATAGCATATATTAAAACTATCATATAAATCTTTTTACACTTTTTAAATAACTGTTAAACTGTGTGTCTAAAATTGTGAATTTAATGTAAAATGTGACTGATTTACGTAGCTGAATATAAATCTGCAACAGTAAATCTTGCATTAATGTAAGGATCTGACAATCCAAGGGAAAGAAAATGAAGTAATCTGCCAGTAAGAAGTCCTGAAGCTGGGGGTCAGATCTTGTTCATGGAAACCATCTGGTTGGGACCCTCCAAGCCACACCAAACACAAATGATCTTTTAAAAAAATATCCTATTCATTAATGCTTTGCAGCTGTGCTGAGTGTTACTTCATTTTTCCATGGCAACATCCTTTCTGTTTCAAGGATCTTATTTCAGTTTTGGTAGCAACGTGTTCTTTTGCCAATACTGAACACATTCATGTGTTAAAGAGAAGGAATTATTACAAATTCTTGAAACAGTATCACCCTCTATTTTCATTTCTATTAAGTCAAGGCCTACACATGCTAAGTAAAGTACGCTAATGATAAACCTATGAAGCAAGCAGTATTTTCTCTTCTACTTTCAAAAAGTTAACCAAAGTATATTGCTCTAAGCTTTTACTATTATATAAACCTAAAAAAGCATAATGACTTTAAGATCTCAGTTATATAAAAAGGAATGTATTTAGTTACTGGAATAAATTGAGTATTTTAGTTCGTATTTTAAAAGAAGAAAACATTGCTCTATAGAGAGAACTATGAAATACATACGCTGCAAAAGAATTAGGCTTTCATAACTGAGAAGTAGATGGAAGAGGGTGAACCAAACAAGTGACAGTCCACAGTTATGCACAAGCTCAACAAAGAGGGAAAGGTTACGCAAGAGCTTCTGCAGCCTTTCACGATGGCTATACAATGAGATTCATTTCCCTAACCTACGTTTTATAGCCATTTAAACCAATTAGAGGTGTTGAAGATGACCTACTAGGTGACGCTCATAAAGCTGTCTCCTGGAAAATGGCCCCTCTCCACACTAATCATCATTCATCATATTCTCTCATCAGAAAGGCTGATGTCTTTTTCAGGGAGCTTCAGATACAGAACAGAATCTCATAATCATTCCCAAAACTGTGAAGATCTACTGTTACACATCTCAGGTGGGTGTTATGCTTAGCCCCTGACATCCAAATTTGTCCAACCCAACTTGACCATTTGCAGCTGAATCAGACAGCACTGCCTGCTAGAATTTAAAAAGGTCAGAAATTCATGTTTTCAAGTTAAACCAAAAATAAAAGAGATGGAAAAGTAAAGTTAAGCATGAGAACTGAACAAGCAGGCTACCTGAACACAGAAATGCATATAATAAGGATCAGTTGCATTTTTCTTGGACCTCTTGAAACACTGTCTTAGCATTATGCAGTATTCCTACTTTTTCCCTAAGCAAGGTTCATTTAAATAAGCCTTTATTTAGTAATGAAGAATTTTATTTTTTTGTCAGTTCTTTATAAGTAACCATCTTAAGAAATCACCTCATCTCCTAACTGCTGAATATAAATAAAACTGCTCATAGCTGCAATTGTTATAACTCACAAAGTCTCTACTGGACCCACGAATAAAAAGAATGCTGTTCAAAGAGTTCTATTAAATCTCATCCTTAGAGTCATTACAGTCAATGTTTCACTTTGACTGAAATTTGTATAAGTTATATGCCTCAAAGAAAATATTATTTTCAATAATTTCAGGAAACAGACTTGTTTTTTCAAATAATTTCAGGGATATTTAAAGGCATGTGGAATAGCTGGCTATGTTTTATACGCAATAATTACACTCTTACTTAGCTGGCATTCATTATACGATTAGTCATTAATTCATTTGCTTTTAATACAGATCCTTCATTTTTCTCACTGGAATCCAGTATTGGCAACCAATTAAAAATAATTATGTTTATACGGCTTCACAATTCTAGCAACTATTAGTTTGAAGAACATGTGAAAAGTGAGTATTATCCTCCTATACAGTGTAACTGCCAAGAAGACTTCAAGGCCGCATATAAAATCCTACAACAACTAAATAATAAAGCAACTTCCTACAGTTAAGTATGAAAGTCTTTTCACTCAAATTCTAATAGCTTACTACATATCCAATGCACAAAATTGTCATGCAATATTCTATCATTAGCAAGCCAGAGTTAGGGCTAAGCAAGTACCAGCTTTGGATCCAAAATAAACTTTCCAGTTATTTTGGTTCCAAGCACTTTTACTTGCTCAAACTTCCACTAAAAGAATAATCCTTTGGTGATTTTAAGTTATGAAGTTCTGCTTTATCTGATGACAACTGTAGACTTTTCTGTTCTACCATCATGTTAATAGAAGATCCAGGAACATGAAAATAGCTTCAGAAAAAGGTACTGAAGTATTTAAACAAAAGTTACAGAAATTTGGCTTTTTCCTGTCCACTGAAAATCTAAACACATAGTGTATTTCATTAAAGGTATAAATATATGATACTATACTTTAACTGAAAAACAGTCAACCCTCATCTTGTTATCATCCACACACTGCTTTTCACAGATTCAGCCTTCCCACTCTGGTTAATATTGAAAGAAAAAACTGTGTATATGTATTTATGTCTTGAAAAATATATTCAAAGAAAATGGATAGACAGACTGCTAAGCAATAGTAAGAGGGACAGCAAGCACATGTACCAATCAATGGCATTTCACTAAGAAGGGCTACCACGTATCTGTTTGGAAACATTCTTGGACATTGCGTTATTCCTTGGAGTTTGCAGCTACTTCTACTGGTAACACATACCGCCCTCTACCAAGAGACTGGCATCTGCTTTACCAAGTATGACTGAAGCAATATGAAACATATCAAAAGTGTGTAAACTGCTGTGTGATTTCACGGGGCGATTGAAGTTCATCACTGATAAAAAACTAAAAATATAGTTACATACTCATAATGATGAAAATTGAAAGCATCCAAATACCATACCAAAAAACCCACACCAAAATGAAACCCACCTGTTTAAACTAAATAAATCTAGGAACTGAAACACAAAAAATTACTACCTAATAGGAAAAAAACAATCAAACAAACAAAAAAACCCACCAAAATTTATACCACCAATAGCTCTAGTTCATTCATGTGTTATGTAAAAGTAAAGATATATTTACAAATTACTCTGAGAAAACACATGCCTACCGCTGCTACCAATTTTAAATCCCACAGAAAAACCCTAGTTTGAACAAAAACTTTTTTTTTTTCTTGGTAACACGCAAACTTATTAACTGTTGAGTAAGTTATCCATTCTTCGAACCAAATTCACTTTTCGGTGGCTCATGCAACAAAGCTTGCCATGAAAAATACAAGCAGAAGAAACAGATAATATCTTTGCCCTGATTCATCTTTTGCCATTTAGAGAGGATTCAGTTCTTCACCATCATCCTAATTATTATTTTTATGACTTACACTGTAGGTATAATTTATATAATGAGTTTCATTGTGTTAGGCACCACACAGACACACAACAAAAACACATTACTTCCTTCAAACAACTTAGAAACAATCTCCCCTGACTCCCCTTATCTAGTCATTCTCATCTGCAGCATGACAACATTAAGAAAGAATGGAAAACAGGCAAAATACTCATAAAACAATGATGAAATACTATCTGAAAGCTAAATTGAGTTGTCTCCTTAAGTGTCTCCTCAACTTTACTATGCAGTTAAGTCACAAATCTGAAGTTTTTGCTCAGGAAATATTAAATTTTTGATCTTTCAAATATTTTGATCCTCTATTATCTTCTGCAACAAAAAGCAGAAAAAGAGAAGATTCTGGGAGCAGGAGGTTGTATATAAATATTTTTCTTGGTAGGGAAGAGGAAAAAAAGCATTCATTTCTGCCAATAAATTTTATTTTATTTTACTTCAATATGGAAATAGTTCTGCTACTATATGCTGGTGTTCTAAAGGATGAGACATTATAGGTGGACCATAAAATACTACCCTCATTGAACATACTGTTCAAAAGGCACTGTTCATAATAGTTCTAAATTAGTGTAATTTCCAAGCATGCACTTGATATATACGTGAACGAACAGAGTCCTAATGCTAGCACTTCTAAATCATCTAGCATTAGATATGTAATCAAAACACTGGATTCCTACCATTGCCTTTTTTGTGCATAGCATGCATATATTTGGATATGTGAAATCTCTGCTTTTAGTGATCTCAGAGCAGCATAGGATGAAAGAATTCAATCTGACTGATCATCTGATTGTTCTCGATAAAAAGGTACACATGTAAGGATCTGACCCATCACAGCATAACATCGTATCATATCACATAACCACTCAAAAATTATGCATCATACACATTTTGCTCAAATAGGTTCAGTAAATCTAACTATGGCTAAAAAGGTAGCTAACTACTTTTAAAACAGAGGAATATGCCAAGCATTTTTCCCTTGACGTAATTTTTAAAATGATCTTCCCCTTAAATATAGAAAAGTATTTTGAAAACTAATAATTGAAAATGAAAGAATTCTTAGCTTAATTTACCAAAACTCTCTACTTTATTTTTCAGCCTCTAGGACTTTGAAACTACTGAAATAAAACAATAAAACCTTAGAACTCCTTTAAACACCCTTCATAAAAAGCACTAGGATACATAAAAAATATCATAAAGTTTGGAAAGACATAGTTTTTCTCACTTCCTTTTCATCTTACCTGAAGTGTAAGGCGCTTAACTGCATTCCATACTGTTCCAATAAATTCTTTCATTCTTTCTTCAGGACTTCTGCAGCCTTCAGATGAGTTCAGCATGGTTTTCACAGGAAGCGATAAAGGGCGAGATTCTAATGCAAACAACAAAATTCAGCCATACCAATGATATATAACGTAACATAGTGGTAGCAAAGATTACTAATTTTAAGTTCTAGAAGAGACCTCCTCTCACTGTATAACTCAATATGTCACCATCTATGTGACAACAGTGTGTAGCAGAAGTTTCTATTACTAGTTTCAAACTTGGCAATACAACTGCATCAGTTAAGCCTGTTGAGAAATGCAATGCATGAAAAGCACTTGGAGAAATTCTTAATTTTTTAACATAAATTGTTAAGTAAATATTATGAAGAAAGCATGACCTAAGCAAGTTAAGTCAGTTTCCAAAGTGCGATAACCTATTTGGTGACAGAATAGCAGTAGATGTTTTCACATATATTGCTGCCACGGTAATCTGAAAAAGGTTTTAGTTTTTTGAAGTTGAAAGAAATGAAGTCCATATTAAATTACAGCCATTAAGTAGTTTTCTTTAAAAAAATAAAATCACTTAGCATAAACTACAACAAAAGAAGATCTGAAAATGAAACAATTTTGTCAGCTTTAAAAGGTACAGAAGTAACTGTGAAATAATTCAGATAAATTCAATGATTTCTAGTAAAATGATAAGCTTCCTTAAATCTTTAGGTTTTTAGTAATATGAATATGAAAAGATTTTAGATAATACTATCATTAAATTGAATACAAGCAAAATAGCAATACAAAAAATATCAAGCAGTAATTTCAAAATCATTTAAAAATTTATGAGTACACAGTTCCTCCTGTGATCTCTTACAGGGTATGTGCTCCTTGTATGTTTTGGGACATGCACAAATTACTGTCAGCCTCCTTAATATTTCCAGTATTGGTGTACATCTTGTTGAGCTGACAAAACTGCAGGAATGAATTACGAATTCTTAATGACTTCATTTTAAACTAAATTAAAATCTCCACAAGTGTGACTATTTATGTTTCCAAATTATACAGCTAGGAGAAATCTGCAGCATAACTACAAAAAAATTCTTGAAACAAAATCATGCTATCAGTGCAACTCAGGCGGGCAAAATCACGTCCCTTTATATACATCACTCGTCTTCATTCAATTTGGAACGTGCAAGTAAACATCCAAAGAATTAAAAAGGAAACATCTGAAAGGTGAATTTCTGCTAACAGTGTGCAATGTTCATGCCACTCGAGGAATAATTTTGAAATTTTTTTCAATCAAGGCTAAAAATGATCAGAGTTGATTAATATTCTAGACACAATCCTTCAACAATTAATATTTCAATGATCTGAAAGGAAACATTATACCAAACAGAGGAGGAATCAAATGATTCTAAGAGAGACGGTAAAAGAAGTAAGAATTTTTAATCTCTCAGATCTTTCTGGCTCCAATTATGGATCTGTTAACAAGTATAGACAGTTAAAACTGGATCATTAGAATGCAGAAAGCATAACATTTCAGGATTGTTTGTTGTCAGTTGTGCTGGAAAGACAAAAGTAAATTTTCCATATGGAAAAGCACCATGGAGTAACTATTTCATAATGCTTTTTTTTTTTTTTTTTTTTTTTTACTTTAATGCCATATAGTGAGCATTCAATCCATACTACAAACGTATGATGTTAAAATTAAGACATTTAATGAGGAATAGGCACTGCCTTTTAAAATTCTTATTAGACTTGAGTTCACAACACATTCTTTGTGTAGGCAGGCCCTATGCTGCGCATAATACAAGGAATCAGGAACAGCTTGAGTAAGAAGAAAGATTAAAACAACAGAGTGGAACAGAGAACTCAATACAAGGGTGGGTAAAGCGGAGAACATTATGTAAGGTCACTCTGAGTCTTTGAAAATATCAGAGGGACGAATTCCTCATGTTAGGATGAGGAGACAAATACAACATAAAACTCAGCACAGTCAGCAAGGAATATCAACACCTTATGCCACTGGACAAGTGCATTCCTCATGAATGGGATCTAAAACTAGGTTTTGCTCCAGTTGCTCCAATCTGCCATGTTTTCTTGGCTGGCAAACACACTTCAATAAATCTCTCTCACTTAAGGGAACTAATCTTCTAATGCCAGAAACCGATACCTATGAACTAAAACTAAAATTAGATAGCTGAAACTTCACTTGCTTTTCTCCAGGTATGCACAACTTAAATCTGCAAAGCTGTTTCTAAATCCAGGAGTACCTATGATAGATAACAGCTTCACTCTAATACCGCATACCCAACAAAAGATGAAAAAAAAAGAAAGCCTCTGAAATGCAAACAACATAAAGACCCACTCAATCACAAATCCCAAAAAATAGAGAAGTAGTAAGAGATGTTTCATAATAAGAAATGCTTCAGGGTGGAAAAAAAACTAGTTCAGAAATAACTCCTGTAACTCCTAAAAAGAGAAGAAGAAAGAAGTAATCTGTTTTGTTGTTTCCCTTTTTTCTTTTGTTTTCTTTCTTTTTCTTTTTTTCTTTTTTTAACCCTGTACTGGTAAGAGCCACAGCTTTATCTGAAGGGATTCTGAGGCAGAACAATGTCATAATTTCCCATAAGGCAAGACTATCAGGAGATGACAGTTGCTAAGAGTCTGTAGTCTGGTATGGCTATCCAGTGTGTTTGGCTACTCCTCTACAGTAGATACTTAGACTGGATCAGCTCCATCTGTCTCAGTATGAAGGTTAATCTACTAAAATAATTATGCTACTCAGCTACTACTGAACTGAAAAATCCAGGAACATTTCCTGGCACAGTAATCAGCCCTGTGCTGAAGCCAGGAGCCAGTCAGCAATAGCTGGATAGAAAATAGGATTTGTCTGAAACATTTACAAAACTGTTGAGAAAAGAAAAAGGAGAGCGCGGTTGCCTTGGGTTGTACAAAGCTGAATTTTAAAGAAAACCAATGTATTGGTTCCTACTTTGTCCTCAAGTCCCATAATGCCTAAGTGCTATTTTAGTAAAAATATACACGGCATTTTTTTCAAGGCAGTCACTCAGAGGCTGCCACACTCCCCCAGTTCAGAGGACACACCGTAATGTCTGTAATGAACAGACTTTCTGAGAAGGACTGATCAGCTTCAAACAGGATTGAGCTACCAAAAGCAGTAATTTCCACAATTCATTTCAGAATTTACTGTTAAAGTTGCAGTCTTTCAAAATTAACTTTAAGTGTCCTTTCTTTGTAGATGACACTAAACAAGACCTACAGGCATAAATTCTAGATATAGATGTGTTTTGTTTTGTTTTTAAATAAAAATATAGGTCTCTCCTTTTTTTCTGGCTTACCAGGAACTGTTTGCTTTAGAAATTTGATCAACAAAACAGATGTTCTAAAAATAAAAATAACTTTGGGAAAATTAGTGCTATATTTAGTGACTTTAGAATGCAAAAGGGAAAATAAACTCTTTGAAGTGACATGATTTGGGGGCAAACGGACATTTCATCTACTAAATAAAAGTGAAGACCACAGATCAGAGGTTTTCTACTACTGGGTTGAGGACCACCAGTAATGTGTCCTCATCAGCGGCCTCATGCTTTTGGTTCTGCCTTCCTTACAACTGGTAGTTGAACTCAAAGGAGATAAATTATAATGCTAATATCTTATTCCTAATGTGGTGCAGTTCTATCATGTCTCATTCTTCTGACACACGACTCCTTTCTCCTGGGCCACTGTGTGCCTCAGGCAGTTTATATACAGAGAGAGTAGAACAGCTCCTCTTTGGTTGGAAAAGGCCATCTTGCTGCAGGCAAACCCATGCTGTCAGTGGTCTCCAAAAGCTCAGAGTGCTCCTAAAGAAAGTCAAGGTTCATACGTAGATGCCCAAGACACAGTCTTCAGCAGGATAGTCTCTCACAGTGCATGACTCTACTCAAAATGTACATCATATGACCTCAGCATGCTAAGCAAGCTTTGCTTCCCACCTCACATCATCTGTCATATACTTCTCACACGTTAGAAATGAGCTAAGCTGAGAAAAATGCTACTGCAAGTTAATCATAGATAGTAAGAGGCCGTGGCAGCAAAACACACGAACAGTAAATGAAGTCAAGGGAAAGCTCTTTCTGGAAAGATTTATCTAATAAAATTACAAGTTGTCTCTGTAGTGTCAAAGTACTCATTGGGGTTTCTTAATAAATATATGTATTTTCATGCATTAGATACAGCTTTTTTATCAGAAATAGAAAGAAAAACAGAGTTTGCTACTAATGCGAGCCATTCAGGAACTGATCAAGGAGTCTGAGGGATTAGAAATGAGATTAAAAAGCAGCGGAGGAGAAAATTCAAACTTCAAACAACTCTGAAAGACTGAAAACCTAAATGGACTACAGATTTTTTTTTTTTGTATTTTTTGTTTCAGAAGATTAACTCATTTCTTCATATGTTATAGAAAAAGCATAGCACACCCACCACCTACATAAAATTTCTTTGTTTTTTTTCTGCAAACCAGCATTTTTCAGCTTCCACGTATAATACAAGCTAAAGGAAAAATCACCGAAACTCTTATATAAAAGCCTGTTTGTCCTTTGGTTGGCATTTCAGTTTTCTTCCTACATTTATATATATATTTTATTTGCAGAACAACATACATGCCTATACATGGAGAGATACATGAAAGTATTACAAATGAATCAGGCTTTTACATGTATTATGCCAAAGGAACAAATTTTGTTCTCAATACAGTTCATTTCCATGCAGTAATTTTGCTCTGTGATTTAATATTAAAAGTGTTTATATATATATAAGTATATATACATATACATACATAAAAGAAATTACAGAAACAGAGGATTAACTTGCTGAAAGTGTTTTCTAACTCTGTGCGCTAATATTTCCTACAATCCAATTTAAAAATGAAAAGTTTGTCTAAGTAGCATGCTTATTAGGTGAGACTGATTGACGTATGTATTGATATTTTCTGAACTACCAGTACCCATCACAGCATTTCAGAAGTATTCACAACTTGATTTCTTGTGGTGGTGTGTCAAAAACATTAAAATATGGAATCTTTGGACTTCTTAGAAAACGTCTTTTTGTAGAGCAAATGTATGCCAGTAACTCGAATTGAATGTGATATGGATGTGGTTATGCAAGCAAAAAAGCTTTCTGTGTGAAAATGGGAGTTAGCTACAGAATGGCTTTTTCTCCCATCAAATCCAATTACTGCAGCATGGTTTTTGGGAAAAAAATTATCTATTTAGTACTGGGAAAATAAATAAAGAAGGACTGACACTTTTGTACAAATCAATAATGGTTTTTCACAGGCAATACTGAGCTGCTATACTAGCCACTACCAAAACATGTTATATGTTGAGTTCATAACTAAAGCCCATGCCTGAATTTGTTTTAACATTGCTTTCAATTCCAAATAACTTAGTGCATTATGAAGTAAGAATGTCAACCTTCGGGTTTGCAAGAACTTTCCTGGTAAACACAGGAGGAATTCTGCTTGCTTGTCTGCCTTACTTTTTAAAAATACACTGACTGCTCCTTAGTTTTTTAAATAATATAAAACAAAAACCGACATCTTTTTCTTTCAACTTTTAATTTTTCCATTCAGAAAGCATATTTGATGTACTACATTGAATTTGTGTTCCTAATGTTCTTAAAGTCCACACACGGAACTGAAGAAATCATGCCACCACACAACTGAAGTAAAACATTTTACTACCTAAGAAAATCCACAGTAATCATTTCTCGGTATAGGTGCATGACTGTCTTGCCATTTAAAAGTTACTCTACGTTATCTGAGCTTCTATTTAAATAATCCTTCCAAGAACCACAATCCAGTTATAAAAATATAACAGCCCTTGTACTTTCAGGCACCTTAGGTAAATGTGTGTCAGATTTAAATTCCTATATTTTACTTAGCCTACTTAGCATCTGTTTAATTTCATTCATCTTCCCAAATAAATCATCAGTAATACATTCCAAGGCAGGCATGAATAAACGATAATCATTCAGTTCATTAAGCAGAAATAGCAATGCACTAATTCAAATGCTTCATATAATCCATTGATTTTTCAGCAGCTAGATTTCTCTGACATTTGCCAAAGTTTCTTTTGCATTCCACAAGCTCAATTTAGCAGGAACCTAGTTCAGCATTCTAGTTGTGATACATTTATATATCACATTCATCTTGCAAAATGTCCCAAACAATCTGTTTCAATGAGTTCTACTGTGTGGCTCATGTTTGGATGAATCCCAGTGTGGGCATCAGTGTGCCCCCGGCTGAGTAGTGTCCCACAGGCACTGCTGTATCTACTCAGCAACCCATATTACCTTCCTGCACAGGCACACTACACACATATTACGAATTTATACACATTTAAACCATATATTCTGTTATCTTACTCTGTTTCTGAGGCCTCTGCGGTTAAGGAGATTTATAAATAACTTCCATTTGAGACTTAAGAACAGAAAACTTGGATTTTCACAGACATACCATATAAATAGCAGTATTGCTCTTTTCCCATGCTTCACTTTTGGCAATGTCTCAGCAACCATTAGCTAATAAACTGAACTCAAGATCAATGTTTTAAATCATTTTACAGCTGTGATTACAAACTGCTTTCATTTAATACATAGAGTTGGTTTCTAAATATTCTCAAGGGAGTCACTGCTAAGATTATGCTAGACTTGAAAAGCGTAAATTCCAACTCATCACCTGAATAGCAATGATTTTAAGCTATAACCTCTCTCAATCTGCAAAGACTATGCATATGTGCTTGCTATCCATGTAGCAGTCTCAGGTTTCTGATTCCTTAAGGCATCTGCAGCTACAGATTTGGTTATTAAGAGATATAGGGCTTACGAGGATTGTTGTTCCTCTTACCTAAAAAGCTATTACAGCATAGGTAGTCCTAGGCCTATAACCAGTGTACTTTTTATTCCTATTTTCAAAAAGGTGAGACAAACAAAGAAAACACAGACAGAAAGTAGGTGAAAATTAAAAGAAAGGAAATCAAGTGAAAAATAGAAGGGAACAATAAAAGGGATCCATTAAAAAAATCAGAAAGGAAAAGAATTGCAGGCACTCTATTTTCAGTTTAATAAGTCATTCATTCACCATATTTCAGCACATCATGCATCTGTAAAGAAATAAATTCTGAAAGATATCCACTGAAATGTCTCTCAGAATGAGATCTCACATTTTGCACTTGCATTCATTCTACCTTTTCTAACCATTTACACTGGGAGCTTCATAACGAGAGAAATAATTTTGTGAAGCAACATGCATGCTAGTTTTTACTGTCCCCTGAATCTTTCAGTCCAATTCCAATCCTGACAAAGAGATGGAAAAGCTCCTAGCATCACATGAAATGCCATGAGGGAATATGGAGGACAAGTCTGCATGGCACCGCAGTATGACATGGCTCTCCTTTCTTTACCTAAGGGAAATGTTCTTCTGAAGGGACAGAGCATCCCTTTAAATTATTTCTTCAGTAGACAATCCTTTTGCTCTTTGGCATTCATTTTATATTTGAACTCCCTTAATGCAGGTAAATCTCAAATACTTCAGGTGTTTTATACCTGGCATTTTATCTCCAGAATGTAACAAACAAATACACATTTCAAAACATTGGCTAGTCTTCAAACAAGCAACTGTGTCACGTGTGGCACGTGTTAAAAACAAACAAAATGTAATGTCCACCTTATTTTTAAATGGACACCATTTCCCGTTATCCAAGAAATGAGAAAAAGTCAATATTCTTACAGGCTGATTCCTATGGAGGTAGTAGTAGAAAAAGTATGTAAGAAAAACTCAAAGGAAAAGATATGGGTAACTTGATTTTATCACCTCTAGTTTTCCTTAACTTCTTTTTATAAACTTCACTTTGTGAGTCCTACCTCTAATAAAGTCTTTGATGCTTATTTTGATGAGTCAAAGAACAAACATCAATATAATAAATGAAAGCACCCCTATATGTTAATAGAATGCTTACGGAACTCCAAAACACAAGCAAGTTCCTGCTTCTCTGAGGCAAAGAACAATTCTGGTAACTGAACTTTTCAAAGCTTCACCACAATTAGGTTTTGTTCAGACAAAAAGGGATGCTGAATTCATCATTCTTTCAAACTACATTGGACACTAAACAAAACAAATAAGATTTCCTCTTGAGTTTCCTTCCTGGGTTATGTATGTCTCTGCAAATAAGGGTTTTACAAAGGACATTTTAAATCCTATTTCTGAATATCAAACCTAAAAATCCCATGAGTTTCTCTTGTGAGTTACAGCTTCATGCTGCATTGACAGGAAATGTTTGGACACAACACAGATCACTCATGACACTGGTATAGCAGAAATATAGATGCTACAAATAGTAAAATAAAGAATATACTTAATACAGTTGTTTCATTACAAATAAAAACAAAGGATATTCATTAAAGAATGGTAAAATAAAAAGACAGATGTTAAAAAATAAAAAATATGTACAAATGAAATCAATCAAATTTCAAGAGTTTTCTATTATTCTACCAATAATAACATGGCAACTCATGCAATATTCAGCGAACAGATTTTCTGGTTTTAGTACTTCTTATCTCAAATTAAACTCTACCACTAATGGACAAGATCATAACCTCATTTTCAGCAGACAACATCTTGAAGTACTTCGTGATTATCTGGAGATAAACATCAATGCAAAAGAAAAGAGAATTTGTTCATTATATTTCAGAAGGATTATCAAAAGTCTCAGCTGGATAGTTACTTTTGTTGGATGATGTTCTATTTTACAACTTGCAGACAGTACTGTATGATTAAATAGCCTACAAAATCCCAGAATGCCATATCATCTTGATTAGCAATAACAAAATGTAACTTTAGCACTCCCAATGTGCCAAGGAAAATTCCTGAATTGAATAATTTCTTGAACACTGGAAACAGAAGTGGCAACAAATATATTTTCTGTGGGACAGTCATTTTGAAAACTGTGAATTTTACTGTGTTTATGCACAAATCTTAGTTCTGCTGAGACTTGCATACATGCCAGGTTGGAAACAATGTGAACAGTTTGACTGAAAACAAAGATTAATGTGAACGCATAAAGATTGATAAAATTATGGACTAAAATACTAAATATAAAGCCATATAGCTCTCTTCTATTAAAAGTTCACATCCCTTATCTTGTCTTAGTAAATAGCAATTAGTATCAGGACCCCAGACATGGTATCTAAACTAAAAATGAGATATATATTATGTGTGTATTTCAAAATCACAAGTTTGATGATTTTTTATTAGGGAAGTTGTAATTTTCTGGGACAAAATTTCTTTAAATCTTGAAGTTGTTCCACAGTACTCTCACAGTTGACACTGCCAAATTATGCATGCAATTTATTGAGTGAGTTTAAAAAAGCTACTGGCTAGTTTCAATCAGGATGTGATCATACCTGTTATCGTTTTTGTTTTGACAGGACTGCTGGCATACTCAGAAGCTTGATTCGATTGCTGCCTTGCCAGAGGTGCGCTTCCAACTGATGCTTCGTCCTCTTTTTTTCGAGTTACTGACACACCAAGTGGAACAGCTCCTACAGACTGCTGGAAAAAGAAATGCCTTGAGAACCACTGAAAACCAAAAGCCATTAATCACAAATCATGACATTATCATGAGAAGCATGTCTTAAACTGTGTATTTTGATATTTATATCAACTTGATATTTATAACAACTTGAAATGATGATTGGAGAACATATCTTATGAAAACAAATATTTACAGTTTCACTGAACAGTGGAAACATTACATTCAGGCTTGCACTTGCAATTCTTTATTTTAGTGCTATTCTTCTGAAGACAAACAAAAAAGAATTTATTAAATACCATGCTGAAGGATCAAAGAAAGGTCATTATTTACATGTTTAGTAGAAACTGAATTTAGCCAGGTTTGAAAAACCTTAAGGTTTTGCAAAGGAATGTATTGACTCCTGTCAATTCTCTTTCTAATGAAATGACACACAATTTAAAAGAAAAAGAAACACAGAATCACAAGGTTGGAAATGACCTGCAAGATCATCTAGTCCAACCGTCCTCCCATTACCATCGCTGCCACAAGCCACTAAACCGTATCTTGTAGCTCCTCACCCAGACGCCTCTTGAACACCGCCAGGGACGGCAACTCCACCACCTCCCTGGGCAGGCCATTTTAGTGCCTGACCACCCACTGAGAGAAAAAGATTTTCCTTATGTCTAATCTAAACCTCCTCTGGTACAACTTGTGGCCATTTCCTCAGGTCCTGTTTGTTGCCTGGGAGAAGAGGCCAAACCCCTCCTCATCACAACTTCTCTTCAGGAAGTTGTAGAGTGCAGTAAGGTCTCCTCTGAGAATGATGTAGCCTGACTAGTAATTACCAATATTGAATTATGTTTTGTTTTTTAAGAGAATCAATAAAATTACAAACTGCTCAAAACACGATACTGATGAACAAAATTGAAGGCATTCAAATCTAGGTTGAAAGGCTACATTCTTATTTCAAAGATTAAAAGACAACTAAGTATAATAATCCATATTAAGAAAAACCAGTAGTTCTGGAACTGGAGGTCCACTAATTAATACAACTACTGTGTTTGCTGTCAATATTTTTCCTCATGAGATTTTTCTCCAATTTACATGAACAAGAGAAGCAAAAATCAGTTAAAAACTGAATTTTCCATTTTGCACACAGTCGGCTGTTAGCATTTTGCTGTACTACTAGCTGCTAGGTAAACTGTAAGCACATCCAAGTCAAGAGTTGCAGAGTGTTTCTACTGTTGATTTTGCAGAGGGTTATCATTTAAAGATGGCAAAAGTTTTTTTCTAGAGATCAGACATTAGGATTACATGCATCTTAATCAATTTTTGTGTAATTTAATTTTGTTGGTATTGGAGTGAAAATGTAATCCATATAGCCGGGTAATGAGAAACCTCACACGTTGCATTAGGAATCTCTGTGGGAAACAAATTCGTGTGAGGCGGGCAATGTGCTTGTAAATTTTCTCCAATGGAAAACAGATCGCTGAATCAAGCAGTTTGCAACACGTGCACACATACAAAACCCCAAAACAAACAGAAAAATCATTTAATTGAAGGAGAATGTCTTCTAAACGCCTTTACCATTTTCCACTATAAAAGTAAATTAAAATAAGACAGACAATCAACTATTTAATCCTATTCCAGCAAAAACAATCAACTTACATATACAATGGTATGCAAAGTTAATAAGAAAATACTAATGCCAATGACAAACAGAACTCTCATCCCTCCTCCTCTCTCTGAATGTATCATCAGCTTTGTCACCAAAAGCACTAAAAAGCCATTCCAGAAGACAGTAACATGGCACTTTGGCTTTTGTTGTTGTTATGGCTAGAGGACACCAATGTGCTTTGAAAAGACGAGTTTTACACCACAGAAATACTTTCCACATGTCTGTGCATATGTAGAGAGTGAAAGAGACAGTCTCAAGTTTTATACGCTTTGGTCAGACATATTACATCACTTATTTTCAAAATTCAGCAGTTTATCTGATACAGTCTTGGAAATGGTAAAGCCACTTGCAGCTTAGCCTAGACAGTCACCATTGAGCCATGTTTTGCCATTTCTGGAGGTAACATCTTAAGATTCCTGACTTAGCAAAGTGAAGCAAGAGTTCTGAAGAACAAATGTAGATAATACAAGACAGTACAAAAGACAAAAGGATGGAAAATGTTGTCTGAAGAAGCAGTATCTGTTTCTGAACAACTGAAAAAATGGATCACCAACACACAATAATAAGTTACACCACTAGTCATACAAGGAAAAACATCAAGGCTATCACAGCCAGGCAAAGCTGGAAAAAATTAAGACCTCATATTAAGTGTTTGAGTGCTGATCTGGACAATGAAACAGCTGTTTCATCTTTGCTCACTGAAATCAAGCCTGATGTTGCTGTTGATGATGCCCAGTACAATCTTGTCAGATTTTTGGCAAAAGATTTCTGGTTAAAAGAATGAAGAAGATGAAAGATCAGCACTGAACTAGATGGAAAAAGATCATCAAGATTTGGGTTTTAGCCACAGACTGATGAGGAAACTGTGGCTTGGGAAATAGCAGATGACAAGAGCACTGCAGCTGTATGAGAAGATGAATCTAATGAGAAAGGAGACATTGCAGTCAAGTGTTTTCATAAGCATTTCATCACAACGATCCAAAAAGCTGGCAATAAAGTAGCATGAGTAAAGGTGCACCTACTTGGGATGTAAGCTTTATAGTTATTAATTGGTAGTGTTATAAAAAAGATAAGGAACACAAGTTATGGAACTACAGGAACATTTATTTGAAGACTTTTTACACTGAGGAATACTGTACATAGAGCATGACTCAAGATGACCAGAAAGATGCTTTTTACAAGAAAAAAATAATCAATTTCCACACAAGTTGCCAACAAATGAATAACTATCAGTTCTGCCATGAATAATTAACGGACAACTTTTTGAAATTCTGAAAATATTTTTAAATATCACCCCAAATGATGCAAGTTTAAACTTCTGTTTAAATAAAAATCTATTTTCATATATTATGTAAGACGATTGTTTGCACTTAAAAAGTAAACTCAATTTCATGACCTATAAGGACACTGATTTGGGGCTACTGTTTTAAACTACTTTGTTTTCAGATTTAAAATCAAAATCATACTCTATTCTGGGATGTTTACCACAGATTTATGAACATGATAATATTTTGTGATTATTATACAATGAATACAAGATTTTACATTTTTTCCAGTATGATTATGATGATTAATTGTCTAAGGGATGGTTAAAAAAACTACAGGAATTTTTTTTCCAAATTTAAATTTTATTAACACAAATAATCTAACAAATTACACACAATGTTATGTATGTATATTCAAAATATATGTTCTACATCCATGCAAAAGGATCAGACACGTATTTTATATTTTACTTCATAATGTGCAATCAGTATGGCTGTGCAATCGATAAAGACCTTCCAAAATTAGAGAGAGGCACAGAATAATAAAAGAGTGTACACAAAAAATAATGTGCCAAAAATACCAAGGCCCAACTATTTCCTGATTTAGGTGGTGATATGCCAAATAAAGCTAAAATATTCTGTAAAAAGGGCTATTGGAAATTTGCCCCAGGTAGAATTAATATTTATTTTATTTTTTACTTGGGTTTTTCTGTCATTAAATATTTTCTTTCTGAATTATAATTTCATGCATGTGAGTCTGAAGAGGATGAAGGGTAGATCAGGGAACATGGGATGTTTTCTAAAGGAAACTCAACAAACTGAGCAGATGAGTAACTTCCATTTGAGGGATGTCTATAGAGAATCAAAGAATCATAGAATTGCTCAGGTTGGAAAAGACCTTAAAGATCATCGAGTCCAACCACAACCTAACCAAACTACCCTAACTAACAACCCTCCACTAAATCATGTCCCTGAGCACCACGTCCAAACGATTTTTATACAGATCCAGGGATGGTGACTCAACCACCTCCCTGGGGAGCCTATGCCAGTGCTTAACAACCTTTTCAGTAAAGAATTTTTCCTGATATCCAACTTAAACTTACCCAGCGCAACACAACTTGAGGCCATTTCCCCTCGTCCTGTCACCTGTCACCAGTGAGAAGAGACCAACCCCACTCTCGCTGTAAGCACCTTTCAGGTATTGGAAGAGAGCAATAAGGTCTCCCCTCAGCCTCCTTTTCCCCAGACTAAACAGCCTCAGTTCCTTCAGTCGCCCCTCGTAGGGCTTATTCTCCAAGCCCTTCACAAGCCTTACTGCCCTTCTTTGGACCTGCTCCAGCACATCAGTGTCCTTTCTGTACTGAGGTGCCCAAAACTGAACACAGTACTAGAGGTGAGGCCTCACTAGCGCCGAGTACAGGGGCAGGATTACTTCTCTAGTCCTGCTCACCACACCATTGCTGATACAAGCCAGGATGCCATTGGCCTTCTTGGCCACCTGGGCACAATGCTGGCTCATTTCAGCCAACTGTCCATACAGTCACATCCTTGGTAACAAATCAAAGGCAAAAGAACATTCAAAGATAGGAACGAAAACATTATAAGAAAGTCAAAAATGAAGCATGAATCTATGAAATGCTGGACTCAATTCAGAAGCCTCACCCCCAGACACAGTTTGCCACCTGTGAAACCAAACCCAGCTATCACAGTAGGGGCTGCCGTGGCCACACAGAGTGATCTGGATATGTGCAATAGCTTGCAAGCAGAAATTAAAATCAATGAAGTCATCCGTCTAAAGATGCCTTTTGCAATATTGCAAAACACTGTGTCTTAAAGAGCCAAACGCCTCTGATAATGAATGACAGCGAACGAATGACACAATACAAGGGTATCAGTGCCCAAACTTAAGGGTTTTTTTCCTACTGTGGCACAATTGGCTAAAACAGATTACATCTAAGGAATTACTTGTTCTATGTGAGTCTCCTGACCAAGTCATGACGATAAAACTATTTCTTCTTAGGCAAACATCCCAGAGAGACCTCTGGTGCGGCAACTGCACCAGTCAGCTTGTTGTGCTCTACAAACTTGCTAAAGGTACGCTCAATCCCACTGTCTATGCTACATATAAACATGCTGGAGAGCACTGGGTCCCAAGATGGACCCCTGGGGGATACCACGTATGACCAGCCTCCACCTGTACACAGAGCTGTTGACAACAACTCTTCTGGCTACAGCCATCCAACCAATTCTTTATCCACCCAATAGTCCAGTCATCAAATCCATATCTCTCCAATTTAGAGATAATGATATGGTGCAAAACTACATCAAAAGCCCTTCCTTGGACCACCAATGTCATCAATCCATCATAGAAAGCCAACAGATTGATCAGGCATGATATGCCCTTGGTGAATCTACGCCAGCTTCACTAATAAAATGATTAATTTTAGTGAAATGATTAACGTAAGAGAAATATAGGCAAATAGTGGAGGCTTTACAGTAGCGTGCATTTGAGAAAAACAAGATTACATTTATATTTTCACTGCAAAGAGTATCATATAACTAACTGTTTCATATGAAAGTGTAACTAATGCATTCGTCGCCAAGGCAAACAAATGAAATATTTATCAGTACAAAGCTAAGTTAAGGATTTAGAAGAGTGTAAATATATGATAGAAATGCCACTGCTTTACCAAAATAAAGAATGCCTAATTTCAAGAAATCATTCAAATAAGAGTCAGAATTAAATATAATGTTACTAGAAGGAAAGACTCAAAATACAGCTCTGTTTTTTTTTAATAGAAAGGCAATGTTAACACGCAGTAAGCAACATACGTACAAGTTACTCTACATAACTGCATCTTTACTGAAATCTGTAAAAATTAACCTTTCATAAATCATGAAAGATCGTATCTATTCAACAGGGCTTTCAAATTGAAGAAACACAAAGGTTTTAGCTAAACATATTACTGAGTAAGAACTGCTAAAAAGCAGCAAGTAAGCATGTGGTGCACATACTACACAAACACATCTACTACTGCTACACATATAGCTCAACTTCACCAAAACAATCTATAGAGACAAAAGTATTAAAAAAAACAACCTATTGTGGCTGATGCATACAAGAACATTTCAAAGAAAAATCACCTTCTGAAATTTCTGTGCCAATTTAAACCCTGTTTAAAATGTAGCATGGGTTCATCAATCACCAAGCAGGGTATGGAAGATGGCTTTTGAATTTACTGCTCCAGCTTCAAGGATTATTACCAGTTACTGAAAAAAAAATGGTGGTAACAAAAACATATTTCAGAAAAGACTAACAAATTCAGGGAACCAGAAATATGATTATTTTTAACACTCAAATAATGTAAAATATGTGTTTTTTATACAGAACATATGGATGGACTGCAGTGCAATCTGGAATATACTAATTTTCCTTTGAGCAGTCATACAGACTGTACAAAAAGCAGAATAATTGCCTTTTTATCAGGTTTCTTCTTAATGCATTACTTCTGACAATCTGGATCTTAAGAGCACATTACAAAGTGTATTTCCAAAGCCAGTGGCTTTTCTGGTTAAAGTTGAAGTGAATCATGCAGTAAAGAGATCAGAGGCTTTGGCTTTTTTTTTGAAAATTTACCAACGTGTCTTTACCAATGTGTCCAATATAATATTCTTTAGAAGTTCTGATATCTTTAAATCTTTCTTAGTCCTTCCATATCATACAAACTGTGAAGTACAATATAATACACCAGATTATCAGTATATAAAATTTACCAATGAATAAATTTCTACAGAATGTTCTTTACTTGTTCTTCAGGTTTTGAACTTAGGGAGAGCAAAATCAAAAAGACTATTATTAAATTTATTGTTATAATATTAATTTTAAAACTTTTGAAGTTGAGAATCAATCCACTTGCCATTAGAACAGTTACATAATGGACTGCTATCATGATGGTAAGACAAATCCACTCTGAAAGTTCGGCTTGCTGTGTTTTTGGTGTTTTTCTGTTTGTTTTTCTCTCAGGTGCTTCTAGCTGACAAGTTCCAAATTCAGACTTTTGAAAATCAATTTCTAACAGTACCTTAGTGCAGTTTCAGAACTTTAATCTACGAACTTTATTTCTTACTCTGCATCAAGATTCAAGTTGTTATTTCAGTATTACTGAGAAAAAAATTAAAATAAGGTAACTAAATCAATTCCAACAGTTGCTGCCAGTTTCATCTATATCATGTCTTAGGTGTCCTAGGGTTCTTGTATTTTAGCATATTAGCCTGAAAAGCCTTTTGGTGTTGATTACTGCACACTGTATACACAGTATAGTGCACTGAACAGGAAAGGTGATCTATCAGTAGTGTCTTTTTCTAGACAAAGCAGCATGTAATGCTTGCTACATTGAGTATCTGAAAGTCCACCAGCTTATGATGAGGTGAAAAGACTTCTCCTTACTTCATCCTATCTCTGTTACCAATTTGTTTTTTTTCTTCTGTCTCAAAGCGATTGTTTTCTTTTGTTTGTACCTTAATTAATGTAAAACAGTTTTGAAAAATACATATAAATGTTATTCAATCTTACTAATATTAACTTCCTTTGTTCAATCAAGTTTAGAAAAGAAAAGGAGTAGGAAGCTGAAAGTCCTATAGTAGGCTAAAATATTTCCTTGTCTATTGGAATATACACTGATAACGTTAGAAAACCTATGAGCAAAAAATGATGAAGTATGGAAAGTATACTTCAGCTCGGCCTTTACTAGCAAGAGCAACTCTCAGGAATCTCAGATCCCAGAAGGGAACCCTGGTGCAAGAAAGATGTACCATCCTTGGTGAAAGATGACCAAGTCACAGAATACTTAATCAAACTGGACACATGCATGTCCATGGGCCCTGATGGGATGCACCCGGGTGTACTGACGGAGCTAGCAGAAGTCATTACAAGGCCATTCACAATGTTCTTTGAAAGATTATGGTGACTGGGAGAGCCTCTCAAGGACTGGAAAAAAGCAAATGCCACTCATATATTCAAGAAGGGCATAAAGAAAGGACTGAGGGATCGACCAGGCCAGCCAGTCTCAACTTCATCCCTTGGAAGGTGATAAACAGGTAATCCAGGCACTTGACAAGAAAGTAACGAGAAGTAGTCAGCACTGATTCTCCAAAGGGAAATTATGTTTAACTAACTTGATAAGCTACAATGAAATGACTAGTCTGATGGACAAGGTGAGAGAAGTGAATATTATCATTGTGGTCCTCAGTAAGGTTTTTGTCAACATTTCCCATAAGATCCTCACAGAGAAGCTGATTAAGTATGGGCTGGATGAATAGACAGTGAGGTGGACTGAAAACTGAATGACCAGGACCAGAAATTGGTGACTGGTGGCAAAAAATCTAGTTGGAGACCAGTAACTACTCACATAACCTGGGTCCAATCCTATTCAATATCTTCATTAATGTTCTGGATGATGGGTCAGAGTAAACCACAGCAAGCTTGGCAGCAGTGGATGATTCATCCAAGGGTCACACTGAGGTCTGCAGAGGAACCTTGACAGGCTGGAGAAATGGGCTGACAGGAACCTCAATAAGTTCAATAAGGAGAAGTGCAGAGTCCTGCACCTGGTGAGGAACAGCTACAGGCACTGGCACATGCTGGGGACAGCCAGCTGGAAAGCAGATCTGCAGAAGAGGACCTGGAGTCCTGGTGGACACCAAGATTTATATTAGTCAGCAGTGTGATCCTGTCACTAAGAAGCCTAATGATATTCTTGGCTGCATTTGGCAAAGCATCATCAGCAGGTCAAGGGAGCTAAGCACTAAGCATTGGTGATGCTGCAGCTGGAGCTGGGTCCAGTTCTGGGCTTCCCAGTACTAGAGAAACCTGGACTTACCAGAGAGAGTCCAGAGGAGAGTCAAGGTTCAAGGACCGTGAGTATCATTCCTGTGAGAAGGGGCTGAGAGAGCTGGAAACGCTCAGGCAGAAGACAAGGGGATTCAAGGGAAATCTTAACATTGCATACAACTACCTGAAGGGAGATTTCAAGGGAATGAAGCCAGGCTCTTTTCAGTGGTGCAGCATCACAACTCGCAGAGGGCACACAGTGGAACCCAGGAGCTTCCCTTTCAACATAAGGATGTACTTTTTTTTTTTAATTGGAATGGTGACGAAGAATTGGAATAGGCTCTGCATTACAACAGGATCTTTTTATCAAGCAAGATCTTGCACAACAAAGTATTAAGGACTCTACAGACTTCACACATTGGAATTTGCCTCAAGTTCGGTTAAAAGAGATGTTAATTCTATTCTTGATAAAAATAAACTTAAGAGGCATTGGCTTTGCTGTATCACCTTCTAAAGAAAACATGCTGCATGTTATACTAGGCAGTGCACAAATAGACAGTTGAATATATTTCTATGAACTGTTTAAGCAGATATACATTACTGCCTTACAGAAAAAAATACAAAATCTAAGCTTGCAACAAACATTAAGCACATCAAAAGCAGGGAACAACTGTTTTGTGCTTGTTTTTTTTTTAGATATAAACATTTCATTTCTGTCAAACTGAGTTTTATAAGAAGCACTGCTATTTGAGAATAAAAATCCAGTTATGCCTCTCTGAATTGCATTATGTTGACCTATTTTCAGTATTCTCAATAAGATGTGATAATGGACAAGTCTGTAATGTAGAAGGGAAGAGACTTAGTTTACACAAGGCTTTAACTTCAGTAAGGAAACACATGGTATTGTTCTTATACTACTAGTCGCCATGGGAGAAATTCAAAAGCATTTCATTCAAGCTCTAAGAAAGAGTCTCACAGATTTTTACACTGCAATGTTCTCATTGTTTTTGTTCCTGAAGAGGGACAATGGAAAACTTATAGATGCATGTTGAAATTCAGAATGAATATATAAAATAAGTTACATTTACATCCTTTTACCCTAGAGCATTGACCGTATAGTCACAACAGTAACCACACGGATTATTATTCAAATGCGTAACAGCAGCCACATTTTGGCATGCACAGTCACTTTACAACAAAAAGGTAATACACTACAATGCAATTCATTGAAAGCATCTGGCTCCAAATATTCCATTGTATTTCAAAAATTATGCAGCAGCTTTAAGAAAAGACTAGCTCTTTCCCAAATTTTCTTTTTACCAAGTAAGTTTTAAATAAATTTAATAATGATCTATGCAAATTGCACACCGTACAGAGAACTAAATTATGTAGAAGTGAGGGACATTGTCCTGGTTTCAGCTGTGACACAGTTGATTTTATTCGTAGCGTCTGGTATGCTGTCATGTTTTGGTCTTAAGAGAAAAGCAATGCTGATAACATGCCCAATGTTTTAGATGCTGCTGACCAGTGCTGTACAGAGCCAAGGCTGTTTCCGTTTCTCAGCTTTTTGTACTGTTCTGCCAGCAAGAGGGCTGTGGAGAAGGGCATAAGGAGCTGGGAGGGGACAGAACCAGAACAGCTGACCTAAACTGGCCAAAAGGATGTTCCATAACATATATGATGTTGTGTAAAAAAACCTATAAAACTGCAGGGAGTTGGCCAGGGGAGTGGGGGCTGCTGCTGCTGGGGCATCAGTCAGTGGGAGGTAAACAACTGCTTTGTGCAACACTTTTTTTAGTGTGTGTACATATGTAATTATTGTTACTGTTATTTCTCTCTTCCTTTTCTTTCTTACTAAATAGTTTTTATCTCAACCTACAAGTTCTACTATTTTTATGATCCCCACCCCCATCACATTGGAAGGCAGGGAACTGAGAGAAAGCCTGTATGGTGTTTAGCTGCTTACCAGGTTAAAACACAACATACATTAAATAAATTTCCAAATTCTAACTTCCTTATTTAAACACTAAATTCAGTTTTCTTGTGCTACGTGACATGTATTGTTCCTAAATAAAGAAAAATCCATACTGGAACAAGTATTTTCATATCCTCTAACAAGACAAAAAGAAACAGAGAGCTCTACTGTAGTCTTAAGCAATGACTTAAAAAGGTATTACTTCTAGCTTAAATGTATTAAGAATATTTTCACCAATTACAGAATTACAGAATCACATCATTGTACTAATTAACTTTTCTTTTAGATGGCTTCTTTTCCCTTTTGGTGTTTACCCTTAGCCAGACTTCAAAGAATTTCATTTATCACATTTTGCAAAATCACATTTTTTTAGACACCATCTAAGAACGTATCAGGATATGCGACCTATTGTAATAGATATTACATAAACAGAACTAAAGGTTTCATAACCTATTTGTATATAATAGACTCGGTAAAGGAGGGGGACAAAGTATAAAGAAATAAAACCTACAGATAACTGAACAATATAATGGTTGCAGCTGTCACATTGGTTCTACAATTACTAATTTCTGGGTTAGCAAGGTGCAAACAAGTAGATTGAGTAAGAAGCTAACAATAAATAAAAAGGGGTGGTCCCCACTGGGCTGAGTGCCCCACACATCATTCTTCCTTTGCTCTGTTCCAGCTGAATAAAAGCACAGTTAGGCCAATGACAACAACATTTCCTCACGGTTTTGTTACACTACTCTTAAAGAAAATATGGCATGGCTTTATGGAAAAACCATGGAAAACTGTTGAGCTTTGTAAAACATATTTACTGTTATACTTACTTCTATCCTAACCTATTTCAGCTTAACTAAGTTACGTAAGTTCTGATATTTCTAACTTTTCATGGTTCCAGACAAAATGATATCAAGACAGTTATGTTACCTGCAATGAGTTTTTCACTCTGACGCAAAACAAACACACTACCAAAACCACCATTATAAACATAAGAATTCCAGAGTAACTGTTAAAAGGTGAACAAATCTCAAGAAGTTCAGGTACAAAAAGGCATACCTGTCTCTGGAGACACAGACAACCCCAGCTCTACCCTGTGCACAATCAGAAGTTTACGATGCAGTAACTGTGGTCCCATACAAATTTTTAGCTTGATTTAATTTATTGCACTCAAAATGTTATGACTTGATAAAATACATACATGGAACCAAACATTCCAAAAGATATTCTGATTATACGTGTTTCCAGGTAAAAGTTGCAGTTTTGACTTACTCAAAATGAGAGGAAAAGAAGAAGTATTTAGTAGATATTAAAGTTTAAATAACACTTTAAAACTTTAGAAGTTCCTTGTGTGACTGAAAATGATTTTTCCTTTTGCAACTGTATAAGCTTAACAGTTGGAACAGAAGAAGAAAAGAACTTTATCAATCGATAACATTTTGACAATAATGCTTGAAAGCATCATGCCTTTCATTAAATTTTCAAAAATTACAATGGCTATAGAGAGCATTTTTGTGATACAAGTCAGATTATGGTACCCAACCTGTTCCAAACTTTTCTTCTGTTGATAATATATTAATGCATGTAAAGCTTCTTTTCAAATGAAATTTCTTCATGACTACCACAGACATCATCTTTTCTTATTTACATATGCAGTCTATTGTTACATTAGTGTACTAATATGAGTGAACTAGTATCACGTTAACAGTTCTAATCATTCGACAGAAAAAGGCAACTGAAAGAGAACACATCAATTAACAGCAGGTTGTATAAATTAATGCTAATGAAAGACTTTTATATGAACATTTGGAATGATAAGCTCAATTAAATTTTGAAAAGACTAATAACAAATTGCAAAAATACATGTATGGTCTAAAAAGTATAACAAAAGACATCTCCTTACTCCAGTTATGATGTGAGAATGAAGAAAAATTCAACTGTTAAAAACGGTGTAGTTAAAACAATGATAAAATAGTAAGCATTTCACACATTGAGCATTTTCAGATGCTGTTGGCTCTGAATGAGTTTAACGGGACTCGAATATTTGACAATTACTACATTAACAAGGTCAGTAACATACAAGAAACAGAAATGTTTGCAGACCATGTTAATCCTCCCACTTCAAATCTTTTTAATGTGCTCAGTGTGTATATATACATAAATACACACACACCATGAGATCAGTATCAAAAGATTCTTATATTGGTCACTTAACAGTTGGCAACTTATAACAGAGACAGAACACAGAACATCAAGCTACACAGTCCACTCAGTCGATCAGCTATAAGCAATTCAATGCTTACAGTACACTGTTAACGTGCCAAACAACAGAAAAGAAAAAAAAAAACAAAAGGAAGTTAAAAACCTGGCAAAAACATCCCATGCTCTTTCTGGATGAGAAGTCCATGGCTTGGAAGTTACGGTTGAGTATACCTCAAAGAAAATGCTGTGCTACACATACCCGCAGCCTTACCTGCCTGCATCTCTTCCAAGCACGCTGTATACAAATAAGTATCTTGACATTATTTACAGAATCCATTACAGCATTCGCTTATATTAAGTTATGTACTGCATGGTTCGTCCCCTACTAAACTGAGTTTTAGTACTGATTTTTTAAAAACAAATAATGTAACTATTCGATAACCCATCATAAGTGACTAAAATCTGATTGATCCAAGAGAGTGACCGTCAGAAAACATGCCCTCTTTTAACTAAAAAATGTAAATAAAAACACTATGAAATGTCAACTTCAATATGCAAAATATGACATTTTAAATAAATCAAAATTAGACCAAAGCACTATGTGCAGCAAACTAAAACAACAACAACAAAAAATGCACGGAACAAAAATGCCCTACTGGTATATATGCAACAGAAAGTATTTCCTCTCCTTATACCTTCTCCTCCAAGAATACATACCTGTTGAATATGTCTACTAGCACGTTTCTGAGGCTGGTAGATAAGCCAAGTATACAGCACTGGATCAACGTTAATCGCTAATCCTTGTATGCTGGACAAAAGAACTGCACCTATATGCACAGAAAATAAAACAAAATAGTTACTGTCCATTTATATTCATTTTTCTTGCACACAGATCTTTGATGCAGACTTTGGTTTGGATTCTATTTAAATATATTTTTCTTGCAATTCTTATTAACAGTAATAATTACCACCTAAATTTCATTATCCTATTGAAAATTAAAAACTTGCCAGCACTGTCAAGTCTTATGGAGAGACACACACACACACACACACACACAAAAGACACAGAGAACTGCATTTTGATTTTGTTGTTGCACCTTTTTGCCAAGAAAAACGGTTGCTTTCACAAAATGAAGCATGTAACTGAATACACACAACACCTTTCCTCAGATTCTAAGCCAGCAACAACATTATGCAAGAAACAAGTCAAATGATCCTTGACACCAAAGAACATAATGCATGACTCCCTGCACCTCCAATAAAGAGAAGCCTGGTTTGGGCAGCGGATTCTTTTTCATCTTTTTTAACAAAGACAGCATTCCGCTCAAGACAAACGTTTTCAATGTAGATGTGGTTCCAAATACTCCTTAGCAAATTTTTTGAGAAAAATAAAAGGCAAATTTTTCAACTCTGCTTATGTTGTACTCTGTGCTTTTCTTAAATTTTACAATTTATCTTATTTTGTTTAAATCACATTTTAGAAGTTGAAGGACTACAAGATAAGGCTATTGTAACTTTATTTCCTAACGGAAAATTTGAAGTTTTCATACACATGTGAAAAAAACCTACATGGGAAACACAGAGACTCAAAATAGGAGAAAAGCTGTTCTCAGTATCTAGAAATCTTAGCATACTTCAAAAACCAGGCACTCTAAAACCCAATTTATGAGTCACTATGTCTTTTCTATCCGCATTAAAAATCTGATCATGAATTTAGTGAGGCTACTGTTCAAATAGTACAGATCAATTGTTAGTCAATGTAGTTTTTTACAGCATGGAGTTGCAAGATTCAGAAGCAAATGAATTAACATAATACAAAGTTATTATATTGAAAAAGTACTGCAAGCATAATAAGCAGCTGCCTTTTTGTGCAAATTTTTCAATTTTATAATGAATAAATGAAATAAGGAAATAAATAACGAAATACGTTCAAGAAAGAAATCCTGGTTACTGGGAGGTCCAGTATCAAGTTCCAGAGAATTACAGTAGTTTTATAATTCAAAGAATCATGAGTTATTTCCTAAAGAAATACCTAGTAACATATTTGCTCCGTAGTATACAAGTGCTGCAATCTGAATTCAATAATAAATTTAAATTAATTCAAAAAGTACATCACAAAATTCAATATACTTCGCAAAAAAACATAAGAAATCACATGCCTGAAAAGACATAATACATCACAAAACTGTGAAAACAAAACCAAAGAAGTTCTACAATTATTGTATATAACAATTTTAAAACCTGTTGAATTCCAAGTAGCAGAAATACCATCAGAACAGGGCTATGCAAGTAAAGGCTGATGAGTAGAATGGGAAAAAGGCAGTCAAGAAATACACAAAGATAAATCATCAGCCCAGCACAGGCATGGAGTTGGAACACACACTGTGAGGAACTCCTATACATAGACTTGTCTTTGTGATCTGATGGTTTTAAATGTCAGTAATAAACCTTAGAAATAAATCTGCAACTTAAGGCAAAGCTGATGTGGAGCATATAGTGAAAGGGTAATGTGCAAGTAAGTAAGAACAGCGGTGAATGTGTCTTGCAGCAGGATCTGGAGGAAACTAACAAATGGAAGCAGAAGGTAATGGGAGATTGATAAAGTAGACGCTACAATCGTTCGCTGTTACAAGATAGCTGGATGCCAAAAAGAGACAATTCTGCATCTTTAAGAGATAATGCCCGATGTCAGCAATGCTTAATGAAAGGTTTAATGCATAAGTGATATGACAAGTGGGAGTCAGAGACCTCCCAAAGAGAGAGGAATAAAATCAGCCTACAGGCAAAATCAACAAATATCTCATATTTACAACAGACCTTGAAAAGAAAAAAATTGTTAGTGTAGCACATGCTGCTGGTTAAGCCATTTAGTTTCGTGTTTACTGCAAAAAAATCAGCTAAAAGTAAGATGTTCAAAACAATTAAGCTGTGCTTTGAACTGAAACCACCTTTAAACTTCAATGAAGTCACTATCACAACCCAATAAAACTTTAAAGTAAGGTAGAGCAGAGAGCAAAATAGTTTATTTTTCCAGTTGTCTTTTGTCATTGATAGCTTGTCTCTGAGGAGGAAAAAAAACCAGAACAGTCTAACATACAAGTAGTCAGATAAGCAATCGCACTATCTGACTTTCAATTGGAATGCCAGGTAATTTTGGCCTCCTACCCACTTCCATCGCTTTGAATTACTGAAATTTACTGCTCTATTTGCTACTCAGCCGCTATATTCACCGGGCAACATAATCACCTATATAAAGCTGGTTTTTGTGTAACAGCTCTCTTCAAAATAACTAACTAAATATTCAAAGAAAATACTCTAAGACGCATTGTTTCCCCCTTGCCATCCCAAAACACTTAAACTTGAGATCTCATGCTAAGAAATAAGCAGCACCCCAGCTTTCAGGACAGATCTCTGCGGGAGAGCCAAGCCATAAGCTGGCATTAGGCCCCTTCCGTGCTTAAGAAAAAAAAAATTTGTTGTTTCTCTCTGTCAAAATGCAACACTCAATTTTCCTGGATTTCATTAAGACTGCGGTGAACTTTCTTTTCTTCCCTCCCATTTTTCTCCTCTTAATTAAATTTACATTTCGTAAAAAAAAAAGAAAAGCAGACCTTAGATCCATACCATACTGGGTTTCATTTTCAGATCCCAGCTCTTGCCCGTGTTATCTCTTACATCTCTCCAGAAAATGATTTAAAAATAAGATCGAACCCAACACCACGTAATCTTTGAAAGTTTGACAAGAATTTCCTCAAAGCTGTGGCATTACATGCAAGGTGCAGTTAGGCAAATAATTTCTTGCCTCCCCAACGTTCAGCTGGAGGCACGTCTGGAGGCACAAACCAGGGAGGCAGCAGACGGAGCACAAGGCGGCTCAGTGCGGCTGCGCTCTCGCCCTGCAGTCAGCCTTACTGATGAGCTTCCCTGGAGGACAACAGCTGTGGTGGCAGCACTCACTCCCCTGAAGGCCTGGGGGCCAAGGAGGTTAATGTAGGGCCTCCTGCTGCCAGGCAGGCTCTGCCACCGGCTCTTCCTGGCCTACATCAGGGAAGAGAGGGGTACTTGGTCAGGGGTCCTAAGCTCTCTTCTTCACATATAGGAAGTGGGATACAGTGTGGCACACTTCTTGTGAAGCATGTGGGGCAGAAGAGGACGCATGGGGGATTTGGCTCCGTAGTCGAGGAGCAGAGTGCTGGTGCTGAGGGATGCTCAGCAGCAATGGAAGAATGGAAAAGGGCTTTAAAGATCACAGAGCCAGAAGAGAAAAATGACAGCAGTGGGATGGTGCTTTGGGATTAAAAAGGAGGTGGCAATGCCTGGAGAAAACAGCTGGTTGGTTTGAGGTGTAGAACCTCATGAAAGAGTAAACCTTGCATTACTGAGTCACTCTCACCATTCTGGTGAAAAAAAATTTACTAGCAATAATAAAGGACCACCCTGGCAAAATTCTTTGTAAATTCCGCTCTGTGTGTACAGTGTCCAAACACATCTATACACTATGTAAAAACTTCCAGTAAAACATTTCAGATATTCCTCTATAAAATGAACCTAAAATCTTAGCAGGAAACTAAAGTTTAAGTTAATGCACAATTTATACTGGGGAGGGATCACAAAAATGAACAAAGGGAATGATCTACAATAAAAACTAATTCTAGCCAGTTTTGTTTATTTTTGGTAACTAAGTAACTAAAGAAAACATTACACCATCTTGCTATATAAACTACACCATGAATTATTTTAGCATTGAGCTCGTCTCTCCTGTGTCTCAGACATGTGAACGATAAGCAGGTGCTGATACAGGTTAAATTAGCAGAATAACATAATAAATAATCTCTTTACTTCTAGTTATATATGTTTCAAATATAAGTGTTTTCAAGGGCATTGTCACTAAAGCATACTGTAAAAATTATGTATTTTTATAATTATAATTTTTATAAGTTTGAATTATGTATCACACAGAAATGAAGAGGTTTTTTGATGGTTTTTTGTTGTTGTTGTTTTTTAATAAAACTATATAGGTAATTAGTTCTTTCTGCTAGTTGAAGCTGAACAGATGAACTGTAAATCACTAAATGTGGAAATATCTAACTCTTTTTAATTTTAGCCTGGAAGTCAACTAAGGGTAAAAGAGCACACTTCACTACTCTGCTCACTGCCAGAAAGGCTCACTTATCCACATTCCATACAGGCTTTACCAATTAACTATCCCATGGCACCACAGTCATTTTCAGTTACATCCCAAGTTGAAGAACGAGAGCTGAAGAGGGAGTTAGAAATTGCAGTTACACAGCATAAAAAAGTAATATGCAAACTCTGTCAGCTCTGTAGTATCTATGACCAGCCAATGTAATTGTCTTGCAGAAGCTAATCTAATATTAGGTAAGAGATGGAGAACTGTGTTTCATTTTGACTTGCTGACTCAGACAAAGAAAACATACATCAAAGTTCATTATTTTGAAAAATTCTTTTACATCAGACCAGCTACAGAAACTTGACAAATTTTGTCTATCCGATAAAATACACGTCCGCATGGGTCTCTGTTCAAGGTTAAATTGAGTGATTATAAATTGCCTTTTATTAAAACATTATCCAAATTTTATTTCAGAGAAAAAGATCTCCTAGTCAACTTTACTTTCACAGAGTTTCATGGTCACTAAATACTTAAAATAACCTGAGGATCATTTAATTTAGTTGCCTAGACCAATATTTGAATATTTCATTAAAAAAACAGTATTAACGCTTTCCCAAGAACAAAGCATTTTGTTCTGTAATGTCAAATAGTTTTTTCACAGAACAGTTATACTCTGTTCAAACATGCACATACCACAATATATTAATACTATGTATTTTTTAAAATAATAGCTTTTGATCTTGGGAAACATTTAATGAGATCATACTTCTACCACTACCTTGTAACTCTCCTACTATGGTTTATAGTTGAAAAGCCCTAAGTGCTGAAACAAGAAGTCAGAATCATTACTTTTACTTAAAAAACAGAGAAAGTAAGGCATAGAGTCAAAGTTATTAAATTACACAGCAGAACAGCAGGACACTGGGATAGAATTCAGATGTTAAAGTTGTGTGCCACAGCTAAGTATTTACTGAAACGAGTAACAAAAATAGAAAAATAAATAAGGTGGGGTTTTGACCTTGTTAAAAATACGTCTAAATCACATTGGTCTAATTTCAGCTGACTGTTCTGATAAGCCATTATAAGGGTTAAAGTAATTAAATCTCCTATCATTCTCTGAAAGCACCCAAATACTCACAAATGCTGAATTATGTAATTAAAACCAATTATAACCAAAATATAGCATAATGAGGCAAAATAGAAAACTGCTCAATACATTGGTTAACATGAAGCTCTGTATGTCAAGCATCATTCTTCTGAAGAACAAGCAGCCACATTTCTGTAAATCAATTTGGAGTGACACATACCAAGTCAAGCTATGGAGAACCTCCGTCAGGAATTTCATACAATCTGTCCATTGATGTTAACAATGGAAATGAGTCCATTTAGTATTTTGCCTTTCTTATTACAAAAAAAAAAAATTATTACAATGTGCTGAGATGCAAGTTTTCACAAAAATGCTGTACGATGTGCATTTAGCATGGCTGCTGTATGTTTTTGAAGAAGAGCATCTTGAAAGGCTGCTTGTTTTCCAGAATCCACTGGAGCAAAACTTTAATTTCCTTTGGAGAATATGATGATGTGGGTAAAGGGATGCAGCTTAACAGGCAATAACGAGCCGGAAAAGCGGGAAATGCGTAGGCAGCTATAATACACAGAAATGTCAGCTTTATTTGGGTGATTACTGAATTGCCTCCATTCCACTTCAAAAATATATTGTCAGTGAGTGAATAAAACGGTACCAGCAGCACAAAAGCAATTCCTTTGTGTCATTCTTAAGAAAAGGGGGAGAAATATGATGATCCTACTTATATTTCCTACAGATATAAAGTGTTTAATCCAAGGCTTTTAACATAATTGCGCTACCTGTTATGGACAAGAGAAGAATTTCAATAGATAAATAATTTCAGATTGGATAAATTATTTAAGAGAAGAGAAACAGTGATAAGAAAACATGGTAATTTTCTATCCAGAAGAAGGCAGAGTCCTGCAGGGATCTGCACTGCCCAAGACATTACCGGAGACAAAGGTGGTGGAACAGATCTGAGTGACCCGGAGCAATCAGCAGCAGGGCTGGCCGCAGAACCGCTGAAGCCATCTGACCTGATTCTACACAGGTAAAATATTTTTCCTACTCATACCACTGCAGTATAACTTTACATGCAAAGCAATGACTGAGCTGATTGCTCTGACGCAGAAAACAAGATCTCTGTTATTAAAATAGATCTAGAAAACCGTTAGCTCAATGTGCAGCAGTAGGGAATGAACAGGCAATAAAACAGAATATCATCTATACCACTGTATAAATCCATTGTGTACACAGATATTAAAAACACTGCATGCAGCTCTGGTCAGTTGAAAGGTCACTAGGTTAGTTTTAAGCATTTAAACCTGGAAACTTCTGTTTCACAATACCATTCATTCAGTATTTACGCTCCCTAATTCACACTACGCTCCATGCCAAAAGCATTATGCATCGTCCAAATCCCAGCGCAGAGAGCACAGAAATAAAAATGCATACACACGTGTCTTGAACTTCACTTACTGGTTAAGTAATTTTCTTTTCTTCATTTTTAAATGATTGCCTATTTACTATAAAGTAAATGGGTTTTGAGCTACTCTAGGTCCAAGCCACCTGGATCTGGACCTCAGAGCCTTAGGCAAACTACAACTGCAAAAGCTCTTTTCCAAATGCAGTAATATTTACAGATTTTTATGGTTGCGTTGTTCTTGGAAAGTATGAATACAAATCTATAAGTAAAACCAGTAGCTGCACTTCACATGCTGTCTGCATGGATGTTATTTAATGAACACATCGAAGTCTCCAAATATGTAGAAGCTCTTGCTTTAACAATCCTGCAGCAGTTAGATTAAAAAGACAAAAAATACCCACTCCAAATTCTATACCAAAACTGTTGCACAGTTCAGGCTGCAGCTGAAGGGACAAAGGGCCATAGAGAGCTAAGCCACAGAGAAAGCATATGTCAACGGACAAAGACTTCTTGCAAGTGAGCAAGGAAAATAGTATTTTGACAGAGTGATTGCTAAGTAAAATATTGGGAGCTGCCTACGCAGTAGCTTCATCCAAAAAATTATATCCACACGAGTGATCTCAACCCTTTTTGAGGAAATGATGGCTATCAAGGAAACTTCTTGGAATGGGAAAGCGCAAACAAGCAATTTTATTATATGAACATTTTCTTCCTCACGGAATGACACGACTGCAAGAACCGTGAGAACTGAATATCTCTGCACCAGCCATTTAGTGGACTGATACTGAAGATACAGAATCCTGACAGAAAAAGGACTCATCTTCGAGGTCTAAAAGGCATCCTGAATCCTCCAGGCGGAAGTTGAATAACAACAAGGTGAGGACTGTAGCTGACTCGGATAAACAATCTCTTTTGTGATCTGTACTGCTGTGAACAAGGTTGTTTTCAATAAGCTTTCAGCCTTGTCTATTCCTATCTAATCTATTATTGATGAGATGAGTTACTGCAAGGCTGATTGAACCTCCAGGTCAAGAGTTTACAAAGAATCAAGAAAATACTGGAGAAACTGGCAGCAGAAGTCTCAAAAAGGTCTTAAATCTAGAACTGTTTCCAAACCTGCAGAACACCAGTAAAGTGAGTGATATGTAATGAGAACATCAGAAAAGAAGTCCAAACTTAACTTCCTCTTTATGTCAAAACGAAGAGTTCTATACAGTGTGATGGGACATTACTATTACATATACTGGGACATGGTTTAGTGATGGGACTCGGTTGGTTTCTGTGACCTTAAAGGTCTTTTCCAACTGAAATGATACTGTGATTCTATGATATTCAGTCCAGAAACTGAGCCAGGAAGATGAAGTTAGATATATCAATATTTAATTCTGCTTAGAAAATTAGAAAACGGCCAAGGTTTGCTCCAAGACTCTGAGATCATGGGAAACAGAAGACTGTTGCTGGAACACTTGATTCCACATATGTCTCAGCAGGGTAGAGAGGACCACATGTCAACATCTCTCTTAATGTAGAAGATAGTATCAGTCACGAGCCAAACATATTATTTCTAACTAAGCTAACAGAATGCTTAATAAGCTCTCTCAACTTTTCTATTAAAAAAACCATCAAGAGCGAAGCCCCTACTATCTGAAAAGTTCACAAACCTCAAATTGTATGATCTGTAGGTTACTTAACTGTGCATTAAAATATATGTAAGCACACTGATACCAGGACTGCTTTCTCCCTTTCCTTATGACTGGATTGGAAGAGTGCTTCCATACCATTCCTTTCACAAAACTCTACAGGAAGATCATGAACTACTGATACAGTTAAAATGAACAATGCCTCAATATATTTCTAAGTGATTTTCAATACATTCTTCACTCCGTTACTTCCATAATATGGGTCTCAAAATGACACTAGCAAATATTTTGAAAACTGCCAGGAAGTTTCTTAATACATTTCAGCTTCTGTATTTACAAACACCTCAGTATCATCTGCCAAAATGCTCTTTTGTAAATTCTTGCAGCAGTATTCCTCTGTGAATTGCAACAGGATTCTTCCCTTATGGCAACAGGGCATCAAGGGAACTATTTCATTCCTTTTTCAGCAGTTGAACATTTGTAGCACTGTGACCATGGATACCAATTGGTCTTGCATTTGAAGTTGTAAAACCTAAATCATTTTAACAGTAGATGCTTCACGTACCTTTTCTTAAAAGTAATTTGAATAACGTACAGCTGTAATTTTTTTTTCCTTTAAAAATTATAGCTCCTCAGAAGCAATAGAAAACGCACAGAAGAGCTTGTATACTTTCTTATGTGCTCAGTTGAATTAATAAACCCCAAAACTCCAAGCTTCACAAATAAGAAAATAAATTTAGGAAGGCATATAAGCTTTACAGTAGAAATTACATATAAGTTTATGCTTTTCTATAAAAGATGTGTAAGTAGAGAAAGAACAGAAAACTAGCATTCTTAACAGAAAATTCTACTTAATTCACACATTCTTTTATATCACTCAAGAAGCTTTCATGCTCTGCACTATGATTCAAGATTGCAATAAGTAGTGTATAAACGTAGTGCCAAACAATGAGCCAGAATAAAAATAGCCACAGTGCATTACAGTATCACAGTTGTGACACCACAAGGTAGGTAAAATGACATAAGTAGCTCTACCACAAACTTTTTTTTCTTCTCTCTCCAATGTGCATTTGATACATAAAGGGTTTAAAACATGTTTTCTTTTCTTTTTGAAAAACTTTGAAAAATATTAATTTTTTAGTGTTTACTTATTGAATAAGGAAAAAAACATCAGATTTTACACCTTCAGATACTACGAATATAAAATGGGCAGGTTTTCTAATGCACAGACAATCCTGACCATTTTGGCAGCTGATGTTTTCTTAGGCAATAATTTCAAAAGGGGCTTGTATTTGTGAGTGACAGTACATGCATGCTTTATAAAACAATCTTTTAATTGAATTTGTGGTCAGTTTACTTACAAAGGGAACATTACATTTTAGATGTAAACTTAATTCAAATTAATTCGGTGTTATAATTAACAGCAAATTTGAATGAAATTCCACAAGTCCACCAAAGATAATTGTATTTTGAGATTTTCAGTACCATTCTGATAGGCTTTCATGTGTAATATAGAACTAAAATGCCTTTCTTAACTTACGAAATGTACAAGTAAAATAGGAGGGAGAACAGAGAAGCGAAGGTAGCAGTCCTCTTATCTCCACTTACACTGGTTGTACCAAGGCACAAACAGGCATGGAATTCAAGTGAGATTTTAAATGTGGAAGCATCTCTGCTCACAGCTACAAGAGGTGAACTGGCTTCAGAAAGCTAGGAAAGTGCTGTAGTTTCAAGAGATTCCAGAAAGAAGAATGAAAATTATCCATGTTATACAGAGGAGGAATTCTTCAAGATATACAGCATATTTTTAACCGAAAAATGTCTGTACTGCACAAACAGAGGAAAAAAGTCCTGTTGCAGTACATTGTGAAATGGTCTAGTAGTCTAATATTCTAATTTACACATCAGCACATTGAATGCACAGACTGTAATCTGGATTCCTTGCCTGCAGTTTTGTCTGTTATTGCCCTTTCATCTGGTATACTAGTAAACTCAGAGTCAATATCTGCCTTTGTATATTCTTTTTATAAATAAACACAAAACCTATAAACAAACAATTACTGCATTCATCATGGACAGATTCAGTCGTGTAAAGTTGCATCTTTACTGGTATCAGTCTCATCCCCTTCAGGAACAGCTTCATATACACTAGTTACAAAGAGTAATTGATTTGACCTGTTCTCTAATTACTTGGCAGCTTCCTAAACCAGCACTTACAATGCTAGAAATGAACAGTAATACCGACTCTGTAGGCAATGGTGATGGTCTCTGTGTATGTCACAGTTCAGATGAAACAATAATCCTAGATAAGCAAGGGAAAGCCAATCACAACTTTTTTTTTACTGAGGTGGAGCAATTAACACTTAAAATGCTTGAAAAAGATCCAAAACAAAGCACCAACTTGAATACTGGGGGAGACTGTTGATCATGCTGCCTTCATTACTGATGGCAATTATGAATATTTTAAAAATATTTTTTAAGTGAGATAATCTTTAAAAGTTCCCAGATAAATTTAACAAAAATCTGGAATAATTGAAATAATTTTTCACTAATATTATCAATGTTATTGTGATCATCAAATAATGGATAAATAATACAGCATTACATAATAAAGTTATATTAAAAAAAAAAACAACAAAAGACAGCCTTCAGAATATCTTTAAACATATTCAGATTTCAAAATTATTTTACTGTAAAAGTTGTTTCATTCTTCTGCCTGAAATACAAAGCTGTGGGCTTCCGATGCAGTAGGCAGAAAATGTAATCGTTAGCATTTTCAGGTCAGAAACATGAAAGCTCGTGTTTTTCAATTAAGGTCAGCTGTTAAACTAAAGGATTCAAATGATTCAAAAGAGCTGGACATGATGCATCCAAAAATCTGAAACACTCCATACAGTAAATCCCTTTTCTTTTAGACAGATGCATGCACTCTTGAATGGTGTTGAGACTGACGATCAATTTTCTCCTCACTCACAGTAATCTATCCAGGAGGACATCAGGGGCAACTTGCAAAACTTCATAACTAATATAGTATAAAATAACAGTTCTAAATTCCAGGAAATCTTCAGTATGACGTTAACTAAGCTTAATATATATTAAAGCGTAATTATACTACTGTGTAATAACACACATTTTCATACATGGGTTGTTGGTCTTTTTTGGTTGGTTGTTCTTTTTGGTTTGCTTTTTCAACTTCTTCCATTGCTGCTAAATATTTTTAAGGCAAGGTAAAAATGAATTTTTTGCATCTACTTTGTTTATTAAATCCAAAATATTGCTTAGATCAGTCAGAATTCTAAATCACTTCCTAGCTAAAATGACAGGAGGAATTTTACTTTCATCTTTGAGCTTGAGCGACTGTTTCTCTTCATTAAATATATCAACAGTATTATCTAGACAGCTGTTATTTACACTGACAAAAAAGCAGAAGAACTTCTCCAGTCTGGGGGCTGCAAAATCACAGGTAAGTTCAACTATTAAACTCTATCTCTGAACTCGTAATGCGGAAAGCTGCTCTCATACGTTTGGAGCACGTTGGGAGTGTTTAAATACACTGCATTGAAAAACTGATTTTTAAGTGAAACCAGCTTTCACGTTTTTACAGTGTCTTCTGAGACAAATGTTACAAATAAACAGAAACGTGTAACCTTTAGTATTATTCTGGCATTAAGCTGAACACTGCAGCCTTATGATTTTACAAACCTCATTAAGTTTTTTAGTAGAGAAGTGTTAAGTAAATTGTATAAAACATCTGCAAGAGCTCTATTAGAACGCTGAGTTTATTTACAAAGCAAATATTCCTGCAGATGGCTAACTATATATCACGATGTCTTCAGAATACTAAGTTTTCTGGGCAGATCTTTTGGGGATGTGCTCCACAAGAGCGCTATGGGTTCTTGCGTCATATTTTACAGATCAGCAAAAAACCGTACGTGCTACAAACCACTTGGATGAGGTTCGCTTGCACTGTTAGTGCTCACTTCAGACCGCTAAAATTACAGTCATGAAAAGAAAAGGAAACCCAATCACATAAAAATACTATGAAAATCTGAGTGGAATGTAAGCACTAAAATGTCTAAAGGAATGTTTATTTCTAACCATCCTTTTGATACTCAATGGAATTTAAAATTTTCTGCTTGACAACCCATGTTGTGGGTCCTACGATGTAACCATAGCACTGACTAAACAATTTGTTTTCTAATCCAGATAGCTCAGGGCTGTATTTTATACACTGGGACTGGAGAACTTTCAGTTTTGAAACCAAGAGGTGAACATAACAGTAAGGATGCTGTGTAATTTTTGTACCCATGCGAGGAAAAAGCTGAAGGATTTTTCCTTATCTTCCTTTTCTTGATATTAAGGACAAGGAATCTGACTAAATGCTTCTTCCTCAGCTTATTAACCCCATAGCCCTTTATTATGACTACAACACTGTGCGTAGAAAATACATCAGGAATACAATGCAGATGTTTATGAAGCTGTTTTTAGCTTTACATTTTATGATACTAAGGAGAAATTTGGCTTTTGTGTGTAGTTTCTTTTTTTGCTGTTTTTTTGTTTGTTTGATTTGTTTTGTTTTTTTTTTTCTTTACTGATAAGAACATTTAAAAGCTGCTTAAAAAGTGATGGCTGTATGGCACTTTCAAGCATACAGTTGTCATTCTAACAAAGCTCCACCTCAGATCACAGACTGAGTCATTTTAAAGTTTCACTGAATCACAAATTTAAGATAAAACTGGTTCATATGTATTGTTAGCAAAAGCATCGTACACGCTGTGCTTCAGGTTCCCTCTCCTCATCACACCGTTAATTTTGCATGGACTAAGTTTCATCTGCTCTTTTACTATAACTCCGTAGCTGATTTCTCCTTTTATTCAAATTTATGCCAAGTCCAAAGTGTATTAAAATCATACATTTCCTCTTCAAATATTCATCTGTGTTCAGATATCACTGCACAAGAGTGACAAACTAGATGCTAAACAGTATTCAATTGAAACATATGACATTTCATAGTAACTGTTTACTTAGCTGTTTTCAGTCCGAGGCAAAAGCAGATGAGTAGTGAATGTGACTGCTTTGGAAATTAATTTCACATTCTTATTTTACAGATTCATGTAAAGAAAAGACTGTGTTCACTTTAAATCTAGATAATTTGCCAGAAAATAATTCATGAAGTCGATAGTTAGGAATATCCAAGTTGTTTTTGCACAGTAACTGATTTGAGTACCTCCTAACTTATGGAAAATAACTTCCCATCAAATCAAAGTGGTTGTGGCTGTGGTGTGCCTCAGTGAAAGAAACAATGCAGCTAACAAGAGCAGTCTGCTATCATTACAGACGTATGAAAACATTATTTATCACAATCTCCTGTAAATTCTTGTACCCTTGTAAGAAAAATTCTGACTTTTTTTTTTTTAATAAAAATAGGAAGGTACACAAAGCAAGAAACTCTCAGCAGAAGACCTGACAGAACTCTAAATAATCCATAATATGCAACTTTCCCCAGCATAATCCTATGTTGAATTTTAATAAAACTCCCAGCCACTATGAAAAAGATGTTCCATATTTGCAATAATTCTAATAATTACTAGAAGAAATGCTATGCTACCTGTACTCCAATCACAGTAGCACAGTAAAAATGAGGAGAAAGCATGAAAGAATATTTAAACATAAGCGAAACACAGTGGTGGCCAATACGATCAGCGAATGTATCCACCAACGAAAGATACTTCAAAAATACAAAGTAAACCTTACATAAACTTTGACATATCTGTCTTAGTTTGCATGTTCATAGAATATATTCAGATCACATGTTCTTTAAATAAATCATGTGATAACTCTCCTATCAGTAGTATGGTATCAAGATATAAACATCACTTGTCTTAAATATACATTTCGTGCAAGACCACTACTAGTGTATAGTAATTATGCTTAAAAAACAGAGCAAAAAAAAGGATTCTTGGGCATGAAAAATGTGCGTTTTTAACATCAAAGAATTTACTGCATACTTCTTTATTAGACATGACTTTTTCACTAAAGTGGAATAAAGCAAATTAATGAACAGATAATCTGTGGATATAAACTGAATTTTTGTGGTTGTGTTCTATTCACCATCTGTAGTGGCCAAGTGAAGTAGTTAAGGACATTGAAAATACATGAGATTTTAAAAATCATAACTGATGTAAAACATTTTATAATAATATTTCGGAGCATAAGGAGAATATTATGGGGGTAATCTAAGCAATATCTGTAATTAAAATAAACCTTTCACTAATTAAAAAAAAATCACAAATTCAGTCTTAAAGTAACTTATTCTAACTACAAACTTCATGGTACTCACTCTTGAGCATAGTGTTAAGTCAAATAATAAGCTCAAATATAATATAAACCATTATTACATAAACGTTTATTTTCCTGCAACTACTGCCATAATCAGAGGCAACCTACAGGTCTCAATATATTTTAAGTATTTCCTATTAGTATAAAATGTTTATAATTCTTCTTCAAGCTGAAGACTTAAGTAAACAGGTCTTCTGCAAAGAATTTTTCTCATTATTCTTTTACTATGAAGTGAATGTAAACTGTACAACAGTAAATAGGGAATGCAATTTTCACACTGTCCAATGGAAGCACTAGGTTGCATATTATTGCATATGCACACAAGTGCATATCTCCATTTATTATGAGGAAATTTTGGATCCTTAATGTCAGCCCATGAATCACACTGCAGATGCCTGACCTCATGAGTCAGGCTTCCACAGAAAGACAGAGTAGTTGGACAGGGGAAGAAATGTAACTTCTACCATCCTCTTTCCAGATCTCTTATTGGATCAAGAACAACAACCAAATAAGTATTATCAGAGAATAAGTTCTGAAAAAAATAAAACTACGTAGTCACTGACTATCTCCCAGTCATAGATTAAAAATATGGCTCCCTAAAGAGACCCAGCAGTGCCCTCTGGTGATCCAGGTCAAATTTAGCGGTTTTACGGGATGTAAAATGGACCAATACCCCTACAAAATCTCCAGATCAAGAAGGATGCTGTTATCTTCACAAGGGAACAATCACAGCACATCCAATTTGCATATATTTGATATATTTGTACCAGTCTGTGACATTTCTACTACAAAATTTAATTTCCAGAAAAGAAAAATCACATCTACATTTGATGGCAAAAAGGCACATTCATTCCATCTACTATACTTCTTGCAAGCAGTCAATCATCTACCAACACTGAAGACTGCCATGGCAGGTTGAGCAGTTTTAGAAGATGGAACAAGAAAAGAGGCATTTGTTTTCTTGTTTGCTTTGGGGTTTTTGCTGTTGTTTTTGTTCGTTTTTGAATGTAAGAGATTCTGTCAGGAATTTTGCTTTGTAGTAAAGCTCTTGTGAGAGTTTTGTGTCTTACTCATCCCTTCCTGCAAGAACATGGAAGGTTAATCAAAAATCAAATGAATGCAGCAGAGCGGCATTATCTTTTGGGCCCTTGACATTTTGCTGAGAAAATCTTACTGGTCCTGGTAAAAATCCAGTAATCAAATTTAACTCCATGACAAGATCTACCAGGCTGGATTCCCAAAAGAAAAGCTTGGAACAATTTAAAAGGTGTAAGTAATCCAGGTTCTTAATACACTGACATCATTAGTCATGTTTTGTACCTTACTATCCTCAACTACAGCGACTTTCATGTAGGGTTCTGATCTTCTGTCTATTCTGAGAATCATCAGACAGCTTCTTTCCATCTGTTTCATCTCTTCTGTAATTCTCACATAGTAATGATATTTGGTATCATCCATCTCTTCCCTTATTTTTTCAAATGTAGCCCCTCAGCTATATTAACATTTTCAATTTCTACCCATCAGCTTATCCCTTACTGAAACACAGTGACATGTTGCCTGACATCTCCTCTTTTTGTTTTGTTTCTTCACTTTGCTGAATCTTCTGAATTTGGAATGTATTACTTAGTTTTACAGTGTGACAAATAATATACTGCAATCTGATGTGAAACAGAATTTTGGTAGCTAAAGTTTCATGGCAATTACATATAGGTCTCATATAGAAAATATCATCCGCAAGGCCCCTACTACATCTGTATTCTTCGCATTGAAAGTTAAAAAAAAATAGTCAAGAAGGTTGGTTTGCTGGCTTGCATAAAACTGAGATTGTAAGCTAAAAGTGGAAATAATCTTTCAAATACATTCTTCACATAACAGGTTTAACTGGAACATAAACTAAAAGGAATACAAATTCAGAAACAAGAAAAGTCACAAAAGATGTATTTTGTTCCCTTCTCCATTCCCTAATATCTATGGTAATGGGACAAGAAGTTTCTATGTATTTTGAGGTCTCATTTCAGATTCACTAGAACTGGTGCTGTAGAAGAATCAGTTAACTTGTGAGCATGTGGATCTCAGTTTTTCCTCCTCAGGAGAATGAGGCACTAGACAAGTGGTGTGTCACCCACCTCCTCTTCACTAGCTGTTCTTTCACTCATCCTACGTCAGCTAATTTTTCTCTGAAGTTATTTTACTGCTATCTCCTGTGCAAGTGGCTTTTGTGTCTGCCAGATAAAATGGCACAGAAGAGCAGCAGATTCATTACCACTCAGTATCACTTCAATTTTTATTGGGCTATATATTAGGTTTACACATAAGCGCTCTTCTAACAGAATTTATTTCCCAAAATACCATTACCCCTTCCAATCCATACAGTATCTCAACTCTTAATAGCTAAGTAGGGAAATGAATAATACTTTGCATAGCTGCAGTTTCACTTGCCATCACTCAAAACTTTGTTCAAATCCTTTTGTTCATGGCAATAAAAAAGCACATATTATTAGACACACAATTTGCTGATCTGTGCCACTTAGCTGCACAGATTGCTTAGAAGAAAAACTGCAAAGCATTGCAACACAGCAAACACTTCTGTGGCTAACAGATAATCATGCAAAGCTTTCCATCCCTAAAAATAAGGCTACATTTCAAAATTCTCTTTTATTTTTTTTTGTCTTTATGGAGTTCTTTTTGGTTTTAATTTCATTATGCATTTGAAAGTGTCAATCCTGAGACAAATCAGAAATATATATACGAGTTAGTAAAAAGATAACTTATTAGTATTTAGAAAGACTTACTGTAGATAGAGTTATTGCTGTAAATGCCACCATGCCTTCTCCTACAGACAGTAAGCAAACACTTTTGCTTATTTTCCAAAATAAATTCACATTTTAGAGGCAAAGATAATGTGTTTTAATTGTAAAATGAGTTTTATCAAATTACACCTCAGATGAGCACAAGATACAAGTATTCAACAGAACTACAGAATGAAAGATTACCTTGATATCACAGAGAAGAAAAAAAATCTGCTTGGTAGCATTGTAACAGTACCAAAATGTGGGAGAAGCTAAAAAGGACACTCCAGAAAAAAAAAAAAAAAAAGGTTTCTGAAACTTTTTCATCCTGCCCAAATTACTGACTGTGTTTAATAGCTACATATCATCGTCATTCTAGACAGAAAAAAAAATAATAAAGTTGCAAAATGTAACATATATCAGCGTGTTTTAAACAAACCGGAGTTAAGCAAGCATATAGTGTAAGTATAACACTGACTTTGTACTTGTAAACATCCTTTCCACACAGAGCCCTTTGGGACGCTCAAAGAATTTACTGAATGAGCTACTTGGAATAAGTAAAGAACACTCAGCTTGGCCTGTAAGAACGTTCAACTTGGCCTGTAACACTTTAACTGATTTTTAGAAAGTTTTAACTGTTCCCCTAGTTGCCTGGAAATGGCCATTTAAAAAATGCTGCTGTGGCAATAGTAAATCTTTATTAATTCCTCATTTTTGGATTTTACTCCGTGGAGCCTGTTAAAAATAATCTTTCAATCCAACCATCTCAAGACTTAAAATTAAGTACTATACAGTGCACCACACAAAAGTACTGAAAAAAGTACTGTTTGTTTCTTTTTTTTGTTGTTTATAAACTTCTTTACAGAGACCAGTTAGCTGGCAGAAGGGTTAGCTGAAGCGATCGCTGCTTACTCTCAAGGAGAAGACGTGGCACTTCAGCCTCACTTTAAAGAAGTCTCCTTTAATTCAGCTACACGAACCAGCTATAGGACTGTTCAAAAGATGTCAGAGACAACCTGTCAAGTTTTATTTAAAAACCTTGAATTATTTTTTTTTCTTGCTTCTGACTATACATATGCAACATTCATTTACAAATAAAGTTTTTAAGTGACTGAATCTCAATTTGGTAGCCAGGTGCTTTTCAGAAAAACAGCTGTGGGGATACAGGTGCATTGGCAAATACTGATAAATTACCAGCATTTTACTTTAAATGCACATTTATTTTCTAGTTATCTGTTAGAGAACATCAGCACCCACCTTACCATACATTTATTTTGATTACCAAGCAAATAAAAGCAAGTTGAATTCTAAGAGCTGAGATTTGACAAAGAACTGATTTTTGTAATGACTGCGTACACAAAATGCCTTCCCTACAGGAATGGTATGTTCTGAATATATCCATATGGGGGCAGTAATGTTAAAGAAAATAATAGCCAACAGCCATCACCTTGATTAGTTCATAGACCCTGCTCTTATACTCCAGGTTCTCAATACAATACTCAAAAGGAATTTAAAATACAGCAAAGCAGGAAGGCTACTGCTTGTCAGAACTCTGCTCAGAGTGCTACCACAGAATAAGCACTTGTCATCACTCAGAGCCCAGACCTACTTCTCAGTGTATTTAATTGTCCCGATGAAGAATTTGTTATTATTTTTGCATTGTACTTAATAAATCTACAGCAGCACCCACAATGCAGCCTCTGTCCTAACACAGGAAATGCTGATGCAAAGCAGCAGACGGGAAGGGACTGGTTTGTCCATAATGCCCTCTGAAGTACAAGGTGCTGAAACACTGCTGTTATGGATTGTCACCAGAGTAACACCTCCTCGATTAGAAGGATTTTACCTCAATTTACATGATTCTATCAGGTCTTCTGCTTTTTCTCCCCCATCCCCCCCCCTCCATGGAGTAGCTGGAATCCTGGTGGGACAGTCTCCATCTGGGCACTCAAAGCTGCTGCTTCCCCCTTCAGCTGAAGCTGCCCTGCACCAACAGACCTGTCAGACTCATTAAGGATTTTTTTTTCAACCTTCATACTGCATCTCTCACACACACTTTCTCAAATTAGCTGCAAATCACATCTTCAGCTGCATCTCTGTGGAAAAAATTGAGCTCTTCCACAACCTTCCCCCAAAACAAGATCAAGTCACCACGCGCCATTCGGTGACTTCCTGAACTGAGTGGTTATCTACAAGGAAGAAGTCATTTTTTAGTAGCTGAAAGGCTGGAGGAACACAGCAACCAGCACTACAATTTATCAGAAGAGGCAGACCAGGGTTATGAGCTACGGAAGCATAAATGTTAGCAATGTTATACAGAAAATCCCCCAGCAAAAATCAAAGCCAGAAAGCACACAAAACAGTGATCATTAACCTGATCCCTTCACTAACATTTACTATCGCATTCCCCAAAGCTGCCTTCCAAGTTTCCTAAAATGACAGTTTTTAACTGTTTTTTTGTTTTGTTTTGTTTCGGTTTGGTTTTTTTTTTTGGCAAAAGGGCTGGGGTCAGGGAGTGGCTGTGGGAAAACAGAACCTCTAACATGCAGTCTTCATAAAATTCAGCAGTTTGAAAACCCACTAGTTTAATATAAATCGCAAACTACTGCAATGCAATAAGCAAACGAATTTAAAACACTTTTGTGCTTAAGATTCAATTATAACTACTTGATTTGTGAAGGAAAATATCATTCCAAGTAGAGCAGAACTCCTGAGCGCTATTGTAGCTGTGCTTCTTGGAGATGGAAATCATCTAAGGAGGTTGTCTTCTAAAATAATAGTAAGCTAAGCATGCTTTAAATACTATCAGTTTAGGTGGTAAAAGATCTTGAGTCTGTTCAGTATGAAACACATGATTACATTTAAAAATTAAATGATGTAGGTTTTTGGATATTTGAATGTGTAAAGGGAATTGCACTTGCAAACAATACTGAAAAACAGAGTTGGAAGCCTCCTTCCCTCCACCTGCATATAAACATTTTGGGATGAAAAAACAGGAAATGCCATATCCTTTAACGAACCCTGTTTCTCCCTCACTCTGCATTTCCCAGCTCATCTCTTCACCTTGTAGTGTCCTTCAGCTCCTTCTGGTGCTCATCGGGCTGGTATTCATAACATTCATAAACATCATTCAACTGTTCATTCAATTATTCACAGGTTTTTCTTTGTTTATTATTCTCACAGAATTACAGAACAGAGGGAAATAGGAAAGTAACTGGAAATTAGATTACCTTGAACTGTGGAAAAAGTCAGACTTCATGAATGATACTTTAAACAAAATCATAGTTACCCGTAAATACTTATTTCATCTCAGGTCTCAAAATCCCAAACACTTCTTAAGTCTCACTACGCTGGGAAATATGCAGACACATTGTACAAAGCAATATAGTAGTTGATACAAATCTGGAACAATTTCACAAAACCTTTTGATGTCAACAAGATGTGCTGAAGTCCCAGACACTTTGAAAGAAAGAAAAAAACACAGCTACACAGGCTGAAGTTTAAGACTCGGATTTGAAAAATTCTAATAAAGTCTCCAAAATGACATGAAGTGCCACAACTTATTTATCAAATGTAATTCAATCCCTATATAAAGTGAATTCATATTTGATGAGAATAGCTTGCATTTCTTTACTTTTATTTTTTGCTAATAAGCTATCAGAACAAGGAAAGTGAATAGAGAAATTCCCAATTCCTTCACGTACTACACAAATAACTATGACAAGCAAATGTTATTCAAAGACTGTGATGTTTAACAGTTATGGGAGTTAGAACAAATGAAAATGGATTATAGGATGGGAAAAGACTTTGAACACAGTTTTAAATTAATGGGAACCATCTAGTCTTTTTGAAGATGCAATAGCCTGATGTCACTTCTGAAGTAACTCATGGATCTCAAAGCCCGACTTGCAATTTTCAAAGGAGCAGTGGCGAGCTCTGTTACTTCTAAGGCAAGCAGGGAATGCATTATGACTCAACTGCAACCTTACTTAGAAGAGAATGACAAGTTTGAAGTAGATTTCCGGGGCAAGGGAAGGAAAGCCTTATTATCTGTGTCTGATCATTAGCTCACAAACAGACACTTTCCTATACAAAGGGCAGAAAAGGGTCAAAGCCACAGAGCATGTCTAGCGATTATGTTGATAGCTATCATGCCAGCCGACAGCTGGGGGAATTGTGGGGTGCATTACACATGAAGTTGACTTTATGGCTGCAAAGATATCAGCTTTCTTCATAATTTGGAACTAACAGGGAGTTTCCTCTTAAGGCAGATGGATTTTCTCTGGCCATTTGAGAAGGATCTTGGTTGTTAATGCTAAGAACCTGTACAAAGAGTGAGAATGCTAACAACTGTCTTTATTGCACTTCTGACCAGAATACCCACAGAGATCTACACCAGGAGAGCTACTGTATCAGATAAAAGTCTTTCCCAAGACATTTGTTTGTCCTATTCAATCAGGATTTCCCAGATAAACATTTTGGATTTGGCACTAGCAGATTCTAACTTTGCTCATGAAAGGACGTGCTGAAAGACTGTAGTTGGGAAAAACAAACATGAAACATACCTGGAGCACAAGTTCATAGTGAATGAAAAAAATCTTGCTATATGTTAATCATGGTGCATTTATAGTGTTCCTGCTAGAAACTCACAAGGGCACTAACATGCTCACCTTCAGATCTCTAAATCGAGACAGGACAGTGATCTCCCTGAGTAACATAACAATGTCACAACAGGTTCCAGTTCTTTGAGTTCTGTGAGTTTGTTATTAACTGTTGATTTAAAAAATAAATAAATAAGATTTGGCATATGTGCTTTTTAGTCTTTGACTCCAGTTCCCTTATCACAAGGATCCAAAAACACAGCATCCAGTTTCACCTACTGGGTTGAAAAGCTTGCTGTTACCTAAAAACATACTCACAGTTTAAAAATCATTGTTAAGTGCACTGCAATAAATAAATAAATCCTGAAAACCAGCAGCTGTAAGTCAGGCTTTTAGAAAATCTACTGCCCAAATTGAGTGGAATGTGGAGTGATTTTTTTTTTCCTCTTTGTCAGACATTCCCATTTATTTCAGAAGACATGAAGGGTTTTCACTCTCTCAAAGGGATAGGATCAAAATATCAGGTATCTTTAATTTCAGTTAATTATCCAATGAGATCATTTAAGCATTTAAGCCAACCTATGACTTCTCTGACACCAACTGTGGGATGTAACCAACCTGTGTACTCCTAACCACAGCACCTGCAATATTCCTTACGCTGCCTTACGCTGGCAGCTAACAATTACAACAGCCCAGCAACAAAACCACGGGTTTAGATACTAACTGACCTGCCTGTTCAGTTAGAATGAGATGCCCATTAAAGTTAGGGACAGAGAGAAGACTGAACATGTAAACATACATATATCTCTCTACACTCGCACACATGCATACACATAGGAATACCCTGTAAAATGCTTTGTTTTCCCTAGTAAATATGGTATTATTATAAAACATTTCCTTGTCATTCCCCTTTCTATCAATCTAGTATCCGCCTGGTTTTTATTACACAGCTCAGCAATTACATACATTGAAAAAAACCATGAAAATATTTCCCTTGCATCAGTCAACTACCAATTCAGACTGTATTACCTTTGTCTGTAGTGCAATGTCTTTACAGGATGATGGAATGATGAAATCCATGATTCTTGCAAAATAGCTGTGTACCATGTCACTTATATATTTCAAGCTTGATTTTCTTTCTAGGCATCTCAGATCACATTATTGCAATCAGCGTGGCTACTACTATCTTAAGTCTCAAGCAGCTGAAAGACATTCTTCCATCCTCTTCAGATAATGTATGAACTAGAAGCTTTCCCCTTTTACAAAAGGGGAGGTTAGAGGGGGCTGGGGAGGGTCATTAAACATTGTATATAAGTGCATCTGCACTCTCCACATTCAAACGCTTGGTTCTTAGTGTCAGGGTTTCATTTCTTTTACTGACCTTGGATTCAGTATTAAAAACCAAATCTTTATCCATATGCCTGGAACATGCGCTATGGTTACATGTACCAGGTCCGTTAGCACTCAGCAGAAAACACAGATATCCAAAGTAAAGGCCAGGAGTTACATCAGTACTTGAAAACACCTCAGAGAAATCTCGAAAACATTCCTCCTCTCTTTGCTGACCTCCCCTCACTCCACTGACAGCAAGGCTGATGAGGTGACCTAAAATGCCTTTACTATCTCCTATGCTGAGGGGCTCCCAGAAGTATAGTTTTCGAGGATGAATTTCAACACAGGTGGGAAAGTGTGAGGCACAAAGACATTGCAAGAAAAGTAAAGAAATGAGTGAAAACAAAAATACTTGAGATTCTGACCAATTTTTACCACTTCAAAGTAAACTGACTCTTCTGTCATTTGAGCATCTCATGAGCAAGCAACTCACTCACTTTCACCTTACGTATTTTCCACACTACAAAAATGCAAACTTTATATAAACAATATTATTGTTTTAAGAAATATTCACTGTTTGGAACCTCATGAAACATTTATTGACTGAAAGACGTGTATGAGTTTACAAATACACGTTGAGTTAATAATTATTAAGATTTCTATCATAGCAAATTAACATTCAGAACAATAAAGTACAGCCAGGGATCTATTCCACAAAATTATAGACGGCAAGGGAGAAATCCCTTTACAGGTTTTAGTAGTGCTTTCTACCAAAACTATTATAATTAAGAATCTGTCATAATTGCTACTTAAGACGAAGCACTGTGTGGGTTTATACTTTCAGTCATAAAAATCAAATCCAGGAGGTGAGTTGTGCTCAGGATCCCTATTCTTTTCCAATAAAAACTGCAGTCAGCAGAAGTAGCCTACTGCAATCCTGTATTCAGCTTTTGTATCTCTTCTTGTAATAGGGAGCATATAAACAATCATGCTAGTATTGTTATTTCCTGGTATTGCAGGAACTTTAATTGTATCCAGCAGGGCATGCTACTCAGTAGTACAGAGTAGCTTCACTACTGGATTCACAAGAAGATTAAACACACTTCTTCAAAAATTTAAAACATTTCTCCTTATTACAGGAAAACTACTAGAAAAGATCCTTCCTTGTTTTCAGACTATTCCCTTTTTCAAAGTGTCTCTCTCTTCACCATTTGTGCTTAAGAATCTCTCCAGCAGAGTTTTTTAAGAGCACAAGCATTTTAAACAATTGCACAAATAAATAGATTCAAAATTCCTAAGCAGACCTGTCAAGACAATAATGCCTAGTGTTCTGCTTGCCTATCCATTTTTGGCCAGGTATGGAGAATGTCTCACTATCATGACAAAAGCGCACTCATGTGACTGTAATTTAAAGCACTAATCATCCTCATGTTATCACTACAGCTACCGGTTACACTTTTCAACACTGCAAAAGAAAGTCTACTACTTTCTCCTCAGCAGACCTCACAAATAGAGGAAACCAATAAATAGGCAGCAAAGGAAAAGAAAAATGGGCTAAAAAGGTGTTAACAGTGGAATTTGCTGTCACCAAAGAGTTGCTCTTCAGGCAAATCTATAAATTAGCAGCATAATCCAATGAGACTATAGTGACAGCTTGAATGTCCAAATGCCTGCTCTTTATCAGGTGAAGACAGATCCGGGTCTTTGACATTTTAACGAAGTAGAGTTACTACTGATTTGGGTTATCAAACGAATAAGCCAGAAAGAAGGAGCCAACCAACAGTGAGCCGATCTTTTTATTATCAGTCACTTACTATTAAGAGATAAAGGTTTTAAAGAATCCAACTATTTCTGCTTGAGTTATGAGATTGTGGTAGGAAAGTACTCTTTATCTTAAGAGACATTTAGGCTCCTTCCAATAAATACAAGATAAAAAAGAACCTACAAATTGGTACCTTAGGTCTATGGTACAACTGAAATTTCATCAAATCTGAAGTATCTTAGAAGTGCCCCTGAGTTCTGACAATCTAAAATAATTTTTATAGTTCATTTTCCTATATCCTTCTTCTTGCAGTGAAAAAAGAGTAAAGGAAAGAAACAAAATATATTTTATGGGCTCTCAGCTTCCACAGAAAGGATAAAATGTAGTTAACCGAGCAATTTCAATCCACATTCTAAGATTAAGTACTTACGGTAGAATTATAATTTTGCCCCTATAATACAATGTGATTAAGCATCAAATGATCTCCAGAAATTCATGCTCCTAAATAAAACTCTGGACCAGACCTGTGTAAATAACTCAGACACTTCTTTAATCGTCAACCAGTACAAAAAACATTTGTCACAACCATTCTAACTGTCAAAGCCTAAGAAATCAGATGATTGATTTCAAGTGCTTGTGCTTGCTTTTTGCATTTAAGAAGCAATACGACTTCAGAATTTCTGCAAGTTTCTTACTAGTCCCCAGCTTCTCTTTTTAAGATTTCCTAATGCGTTTATTTTCATTTTAAAAGGTATGTGATGCTCATGAGGTAAAAATATTGCAATCACTGAGCTGAGAGGAGCAGAAGGAGACAGCACAGTAGAAAGGTAAAAGAAAAATACCGGAATTGCATTACATGCAGACTAATCTGGCTTTTGTTGGGCTAGCTTTCCAACCCCCACTATCATTAGGAGACTTCCTACGTTCTCTTCTGGCCCCAAATCTTACTAAGTTCATAACCTTTTCAGCAAACAAATATAAGCTTTACTAGTATTGGCATAAAACAAGCCTGCTGAAAAGTTAAAAAGGATTAAAGAAAGGCTCTTGGTATGAACAGCTGAAGAATCATCTTTAGTTTCTCAGGAAATAACTCATTTCTAAGCCTTCAGAGTACGTATGCAGGGACCCTCTGCTTATTCCCCAAATTTGCTAGTGCTCAGAAGAGTGATGAGCTGTGAGACTTCCAAAAGCTCCTCAAGGTTTTGGTGTGGGCCAAATACATTCAGAGATGCCAATGGGGATTACGAATTTAAGAACCCTACATTTGCTGGATGGAGCAGAGGCATTAAGAATTATGAACACTTTTTGGTTTTTTCCAGTGCAACAGATGTACATGATGCTTTTTCACAAGTGATGCAATATTAGGGTATTCAGATCACCTATAAAATTCCATGTGTGGGAAAACTTTTCCACAAGTCATTGAAGATTTGCCAGCAAAGTGTTTTTAATAGTTAATATCACACACTCTCAAGTGATTTAAATGTGGCTACTGATTGAGCATTTATCATTGACTTATTGTTAGGTTAGAAGCCTGAAAACATAAGTTCCATCTCATAGGTTTAAACCAGACAACAAAAACACCAAACCTGGACAGTCTTTAAAAAGTCATATTAGCTGAAGCCTTGTATGTTTTACCAGAACAAAGCAAAACTGCTTTCATCGTAGTGAAATGGGAGTAAAATTGTTCATTTGCATCTTACCCATGTGGGATCTTACATCCTAAGGTTCTGTCTTGAAATAACAAGTTCATAAACCAAAATAATGCTGATCTCTTGATTAAAAAAACTTAACATATTCAACTTTGGTTTTATGTTTTCTATCACCCAAGCAACAGACATACCTTTCTAAAATAAATTTGAAGCAACCTAAAATTTTCAGCTGTAACCATAATTCTTTGCTTCTCCTGAAGAGTCATACGGAATAACTGTATCAAAATCTGACAAAATACATTACCGAAATTTTCCCAATGCATTCTTAGTTGTCATTTAAGAGCAACTAGCTACCATTTTACTCTTTAAGGTACATTAAAAACAAGTTTTACAGATAAATTGTGCTTTGATAATAAAAAGTATGAAGGTCTTGCAAATTAAGACTCTCAAGAAAAACTTGACCAGAAGTTAAAAATTCCAGTGCCCCAGATTTCATAATCATGATGTACAAGTGAACACTTGATTAAAGATCCATTTCCAAGTTTAAATGATGGAGAATTCATACTTATATTTACAACTTATTTATAAACATCAGTAGGAAACAAAAAAAAAATTGAAAACCCACAAAAAAAGAACACTACAACTTTTGCCTTATGATCCTAATACCTGGTTGTACAGCATTTGGAGCTGCCATCACACACATTGCAGTTTCTGTGACTATACTGCTCTGTTACGTTAGCAAAGTGCCGTCAGAAATTCCTTTGTTTAGCTCTTTAGCTTCTTTTGGTAAAGGAAAAGCAAGACTAACAAAATTGGACTTAATGAGAACCTAGTCAGTACACTTGTTGTGCTCTAAGAATTAACACTGGATTAATTCCTCCAAAGAATAACATGACCTTTAAAAGGGTTCCTCCACAGCTGCTTCTCTCAAACCATTGCCATCACCTCATCTTTATCTCGCTTTCAGACAGCTTGCTCTCATCCAGTTTCTGTGTTTTCATTCGATACCAACAAAGGCACTACCCAAAACAGACCCATACAGCTGGGTGTCATCAGTGCTACGCAATACATGTTCCACTCTACAACATATGTAACAGTTTCTTAAAAAAGAAATATATAAGCCTGTATTTTAAGCCCAGCTTCTAATTTTTTTTTGCTTTCAAACAGGACATAAAAAGGCAGTTTTTGAAGTAATCTGACAGAAACTAAGGCCAAGAGGGTTGAGACACTTCATTGCATTTTACTGAGGACACACTTTAATGGCTACAAGACTGCCACCTGAAATCTTAGTTTCTATCACGTATCTTCCTTGTATTAAATGTCAAACACCATGTCGATGACCATTATTGACATTAAGTTGCACATTACTGACTCCCCTGCAATGAACAGGGACACCACAGCTAGATCAGGTTGCCCAGGGCCTGATCAGCCTGACCTTGAAAGTCTCCACGGACATGGCATCAACCATATCTCTGGGCAACCTGTTCCAGTGCCTCCATCCTCACTGTAAATATTTTCTCCTTTTATCTAACCTAAACCTACCCTCTTTGAGCTTGAAGCCATCTCCCCTCATTCTGTCATCATAGACCCTGCTAAAGAGTCTGTCTCCTTCTTTCCTGTACCTCCCCTTTAGAGTTTGTCCAGATGTGCTCCTTGCCTCCGTTTATTATCAGGCAACTACGTTTATCTGCTTTTTAATTATTCAATAGACAATATTCCAAAATTTTAGTCTATTACAGTCTCACTGTTCAATGCCGTCTCTTTTTTTTTTTTTATCTGAACCAGTAATTTTTCCCAAAACAAAATTTCTCTGCATTAGCACTTCTCATGCTATATAAGAAACCTTATTCTAATGCAATTGCTTGGTTGTGTTTCTGACAAATAAAATCACAATATTGATCCATTATCACCATCTTGTATCAAATATCATCACAAGGAGAGCACAAAGCTCTCCAAGTGAGCCACTGTTGTGCTGGAACAGCACTGAGCAGTGAGCAGATGAAGTCACAGAGTCATTAAGGAGGGGATCTGACCAAAATCCTCCATCTGACAGTTACAGGTGTTTTTTATCCTGGGATAGGAACTCACACACCTGCTTCACCAGACCTGATCTGGCTCTGGCTGATAAACATCACTTTCACAGAACAAGATGCATACCATCCTTATATTTCTTCTTCATGCCTAATTCAAGATCAGTTCGTGCCAATTCACTGCTTGCTTCCCTGGGAACTACAAAGGAAAGTATTGAATGTATTTTCCCCACAAAAGCAGTTATGAAGTACAGGGATTTTAATTAGTTTAGCTGAATGTTTCCCCAAAGTGGCAGGAAAAAGGTAATGGTATGGCACAAGCAACCTTTTTCCTCTTAAAAGAAAAAGTCACTTTAATGCATAACTATGCATCTAAAAAAGATCATCATCTATAAAAACATTTTGAGATAGGAACAGTTTTAAGAATTGTGTTAAAATTGGGGGAGAAACAATGACTCTCAACTAGTCTTTTCAACAAGATCAAATAAGAAGAAATGTACATATGTAATTTCATTTTAAATTACTTTTTTACACTGAACCATCACTAAACTTCAAAGCTCATTTTCCAGCAAAGAGATCCAACCGTTAACTTGAAAAAAAAAAATCCTCTGCTTTTATCTCCTAGCTTCTGTCTGCAAGGATCTCCTGCAAAAGCCCTAAGTAAGGACTTCACGCACGCTCAAATCTTACATCCCATCCTGCATTCATTACTTCACCCCATTAACATTCCACGCAGAGAGCCCTTTGCTAGTTTTATGAGGCGAAACCACATAATGTCAGGTTAACAAAGCCCTATCGAGAAACTTCCCCTTAGTAAAACTGTTCGTCAGAAGTCTGTTTACATAGATTTGAAATGAATTGCTAGAATTATGGAACAGGAGGAAAATTATAAAGGTTGGTAATAAAATAAATACACAACATATCTTCATACGTACAAATAATGCTGACCACTTCCATCATCGATACTACTCCATCATATCATTATTTTTACAAGAAGTTAGAAATATAATTACCATAGCTCTACTACCTCACGTCAGGAACTTTTTTGAGAGTCTTTTTTACCTCAGTTTTGAGGTAAAAAGGAAAGGCTTAATGCCATTTAGGACATTTGATCTGGCTGCTTTGTGAACTTTTCAGAATTAACATTATTATTGCATTGGTACCTGCAAGGCATTTGATGATGTGGACAACTCAACCACACATTTTTATATTCCGCATACATATATAATAATACGAACAAACACACAACAACAAAAAACAGTCTGGCTGTGTGTTGCTGGGCTTTACCTCACAAGTACTTAACATTAAATTAATAAAGTAGTAGTTGTAAGAATTATGTATAATATTAATTCTAATTAAGTTGTAATTAAACTAGTACTAATGTTCAGATCAAAATCAGCATATACACCTATATCCACAATATTCAGGCTTTTACACAGTTTCCCTTTACAGCACCACCATCATCTGACCTGCCATGCCTGCATCATGCTGCTCCAGAAGCTCATCTGGTGCTTGCATGTCTTTTATGAAGTTCTCTCAACACTTCCCTCTTGCTTTGCAAAGAAATTATTTGTATCCTTCAACAGGGACATAGGAATGCTTGTAGACATTTCAGACTGAATAAAACTGACTGAATATAACACCATGCGAATGAACTACACAATCAATTTCACTTCTCTAAAGAAGACAAACTAATTCATTAGCTAGTGCGTGATCCAGCTTGCAAAATAAGAGAAAATTAGATGCCACATTTCTTTTTCTTTTTAAAGGATTGGCAAGAAAATCAGAAAATGAGATATTAAATAAAAGCAGTAAGGGTAAAGAAAAAGCAATATGATTTCATGATGTTTTACATAATATGCCATTGTTTATTTTTAAACATTTTCTCTAGCTACCCTAAATAAAAGGTTATAGAAATATAAGATTTAACTGGGACATGATAGAGAGATTCCAAACCCCCCAAAAAACATCTAAAGATATTTTGTTTTAAGTTTTAGATTTATCGTTGAAGTTATTAGTACCATATCACAATTGCTACAAAAGCACTGTAGATGCTCTTTAAGGTATTAAATTGCACGTCTTACAGGTCATCTAACAAATGAAAAAAACTAAATGGCAAAACACATCGGAATGACAGCTGCCAGAGGAAACACTTCAATTCAAGGCAATTTCCCAGCATTATCTATTTTTAATTATGGAAAATACTTCCATTCTTCATATACATAATTTTAATGTGATTTTAAGGACAATAGCTGTGACTTGCAATAATTTCCAAATCAAGAATTTTTTAACTTTTTTTGTTAACATTTTCCAAATACAAGTTAACTTCAGGGGCTCAGCAATTCTAGTGTTGAATTAGCTAGTTTCATATTGCACCATTTCCTACAACTAGAAGCACAGTTAAGGCAGTTCGAGTAAGAATTATTTATGATAGCTTCCAATCTGATTCTTACTGCAAATACTAAAAGTAGCCTTGATCAAATATCTCCCATTCACACATGGCACTAGACAAACTCTGGAACACCTTAATATCTCTGCTCAACAGCAGCTCTTTGCTAATCTACTAATTTTACTTTTGACCTAAAAAAGAACCAACTGTAAGGCTAAGGTCACAAGGAAATAAGGAGAACCATTTCCACAGGGACACTGCTACCACAGTGGGAACTTACAGTAAGAATCGCCTCCAGTAGGCAGCCAACTACTTTCAGAAATCATTACAGAATATTTCCAAGATGTGTGATACAACTTGTTTGACCTCTGGTGAAAGGCCACCTCTTCAGGCAACTGCCTGTTGTTGGTCCCTTGGGTGGTCTGGGACCTGGGTGGTCCAGCGATCGTATTTTGGACAGCTTCTTTCAGTTTTTACCATATTTAACTCTCTTACATGGCATTTTATTCTTCTGGAGAAACAATTCAAAGACTAAAACAAGAAACAGTCTCTTCTTTAAAGCTCACTTCCTGAACACTATTGAGCCGTATGAGAAAACTGTATCACAAAAACAAACAAAAATCTGTATCATGCTAAAAGGAGACGGAGGCACAATGAAGACCCAAAACAATCATGAACATATAAGGCATCTGCACAGTAGTTTGACACCATTAATTGTGAAGGTACTATTAATGTTTTCATAGCAGAATTTCCAGAAGATCCACCTGACAGATCTGTTTTGAGCATTATTAGCTTCTTCTTAGTGTGGGATGCTAGAAGGAATAGTCCATCAGTTTGAGGGAGGTTTCTACTCCCATAAATGGCTGCAGTGCTTCTGGCACCTGTTTTCTGCTTTGATTTCCAGCAAATACCCTTAACACACAATCTGCTGTGAGGTAAAGTTATTTAAACAACGACGACATGGGGAACTGCTCCTTGTAAAAACCGATTTTAAAGACACGTTACTATCCAGCAAAACAGTGGCAGAAACAAATTACTGACTAAGAAATGAAGAGTGATAACACTGTGTATGGATGGAGTTCATCACACCACGGCCTTTCAGTACCTCTTGAGAACTATCATCCAAAACCTGTCCAATGCCTTTACTGCATACTGCAGTTTTGCCATACTGCAAATTCCAGTGCAGACACTGAAAAACACTATATAGTAATAATAGAAATAGAATAATAGAAAAAACCCAAAAAAACCCAACAACAACAACAAAAACCACCCCCACCAAAGAACAGATAAAGAATTCTGGTCAGATCAAATTGGAAAAAACTAATTCCAAGGGTTTTGAAAAAAAAACAATTCTACATCTTTCTAAAAACAGAACTGTGTACTGATTTTTCTAATCTACTTCTCCCTTTCTTTTCTTCTGAAGACAGATGATCATACTAACAAGAGATTCCTCTCTCAATGCAGAAAATTTATTATTAACTAAGGTCACAGCATTTGGAAAAAAGCGTATAACTTTATATATATTTTTAACATGTACATTCATTGGTAATGTTTAATAACTAAATACATTCCTAATATTTATTAAAATATTTTAAACTAATCAACTTATAAAATTAGGATTATAAAATTAGGATTTAATAAACTTTTGAATTCTTCCCTATCAGCATTAATGCTGGTAAATGAGGCATTGCCCAGAAGTTAACACACCAGCAGCCAGCCATGGCCAGCCAGCATTCCCAATTCTTTGGAGCCCTTTCACAGGCTATGTTAACAGTAAAAGAAAAAAAAAAAAAAAAAAAAGGATTTTATAGCCTATTATTATAAGTCTTCATACTAAACATAATAAGTATTACGAAGCTTATATTTTTATTATTATTCTTTCTGTTTCTTCCCTAGATCAGATATATTCTTTGGCATATGGGGAAGGGAAATAACCCTAGAAACAAGCTTCGTTTAAATGCATATTAATAGCTTGACTAGGCAAAAGCAACCTACATGCTGAAAAGCAAAATAGCAGCAGACAGACAAAAATCCTTCTCTGACTGAAGGACAAGCTCTAAATACCTTAGGTATGAGATCTCACTGCGGGACAGAAGTAGTATATGAAACACCATGAAAAAATATTGTCACGTATACCCATGCGCTATGCAATAAACACTTTTAAAAATCTGCACTCATAGGATTCTGCAATGTTATCAGTTTTCATATGGGAAGTGTATGAGCAGCATATGTAAAACTGCTCAAATCACTTTGCTGTTAAGCAAACAAGCAAATGCCTGGAGGGGTCAGAATAAAGTAACTGGTCTCATTATGATGAATAGCATTAACTTGTTCTGTCTTGCCAAGTCAGTAAGTGGTGTGAATTTAATGGCAATTAGCTGAGATCAAAGTTGAAATGTCATGAACAAAGTAGGTAAAACTGACCATATCAAAGAAGGAAAGCGTATCATGGGTGACTGAGAAAAAATTACTTAGATTTATTCAGAATGTTTTGAGTTGTTAATAGAAAAGGACAGATTCTTATACAATGTTTATTTTCAAAACAATATTACTGATTAAGCAGATTTCTAGGAGACTGCTTTCATGGGTAAATTGACCCAAAAAACTGATAGTGAAGTAAACTTTTCTGTAATAGCTCCCATTGTGGACACGCTGCTCTGAATATTTTCCCAAGAAATTCAATTCTCAGTTAAAGTCATGCACTTTCCCTCCTACCTGGCAAACAAATGGGAATAGTAATTTAGCAGCCATTCAAAGCAACAGAAAAAGTCCACAGGCATCAGAAAACAGCAGAAGGGGAAAGAGTTCATGTGTTTTACACCCAGTAGACTTCACGAATTGTAATAGGAAAAATATTCCTCTCATTAAATCTACATATCTTAATCAAGACTGACAAAAAAATAACCCTATACATTTAAATTATATGTGATTAATCTGGGAAAACGAGCTTTGGGTTTTGTTGTTGTTTCGGATTTTTTTAGTGCTTCAGAAGATCTCAACTTCCATATAATATCAACAGGAATGAAATGCCTCTCTTAAAAAACCTACAGCATGCTCTCAAATATTTCTATATTCTCAACTATTATCAATATAAAATTCCATGCCTCATGCACTGACTTCCAAGTGAGTCTGAAAATAGTCTATGATAATTTCTATCGCATTTTGCGTGGATAGTAATATATATTTTACTGACGAGCTGAAACACAGAGAAGTTAAATAATTAGACAAGACCAGCAAGTCGATGGAAGAATAAAAGAATAACACGAGACAGCTTTTTTTGGCTGTAATTCCCAGCTCAGTCATTCAACGTAGGTAAAATAATAAACAACGAAAACAAGTTGCAATGCTGTTTGAATTAAAGCCATTAAACCTGGACACAAAGAAATTGTCCAGTATAATAAATGGCAGTATATTTTTGACCTTAACCTGAAGGGTAAAGACCCAGAAGTTCTTAGGCAATTAGTCAGCAAGGTCAATGAGAGATTTGCTTGAGCAAGAACTACGTTTCTCAGAAGATCAAAGATAACCAGCGTTACACTCTGCCCTAACCAGACCCAGATTCACACTTTCCCTTACTTATTTACATTGATCTTATAACTATTTTTATAGATCCATCAGAATAAATGTGCTTTTACTCTTTTACTAATATTTGTTTAATTAAGTTAATTAATTACAGCTTAACTGAAATATCGTACAGAAGACCTCACGCAGCTTTCAAAGTGTAGGCTGAATGCTAATCCCCTTTCTTTTCTCTTTTAACTAGCAGTGGGGATGAAGTCAATAAATTGTCAATAACATACTTGCTTTGATGGATCTTCAGTAATTTACTTTCATACCACTTCATAAATTTCTTAGGAAAACTTCTGGGTTCTCTGATACAGTACCTCTACCATGGGAAAATTTGGTTTAAATCTGCTCTGCTGCCAATAAACCAATAAGAGTAACTGGCTGATAATCCTCCCACACTACACTGTTTAGGTATATGCATTCAACCAGCGAAAGTTTAATTTGTTCCGCTAATGGCACAGAAAACTACTCAAACTTATTCACCATATAAATTTGAACTTCAGTCTGCTACTTTTTGTTATTCCTTTGGCAGAAAATTCAAGCTATTGAATGCTTTGTAATTCAAACTATTTTATCTCTTCTTTGATCTAAAGCATAACAATAACACTGGACACTATCTGTAACTAAATATTAAACTGCACTTCGCAGAAGCAGCACATTAAAAAGCCTTCAAAAAATCTGAATATTATTTGTATTGGCACACTGACACGCAAGGCACTTTCTACTGTTCTAGCGTGTGTAACATTACTCCTGAAGAAATGCACTAACACCAGTGATGTCAGCTACCTTCAACATATTTTAAGCTTCAGTGCTTTCCTTTAGGATTTCTAGTGGGATGACACTTCTTAACTAGGAATAGCCTATTCGGTTGAAAGAGAATTTAATTCATAACGACACACCAAAAATTTAATATAGAAGCCACATGAACTCAAAACAGTGGCACAGAAGCTTCTTTTGAAAGTGTTGCAGGAGTTGTACTTTCGTAATGGACTGAGGACAGATGGAGTTGAGTAAAAATTCTTGAAATCTATGAAGAAACTATCATGTTATAATGCATTTTAGTACTATCCCGTCTCAGGAAGAAAAATTACTGGAGAACATTAAGAAAACCTCAACCAACTACTCTTCTAGATATCACACTGCATATAGGAAGGACGTTGTCTAAGCTTCCTTAAAGATGTCAACAACACAGCACAGTTACTGACAAACTAGCTAGAATTTATTAAAAAAAAAAAAGCCTCCAAGTGTTCTGCTGGCATTCTTCCTGGGGTATGAAGAAACAACCGGAGACTTGCTAAAGCAACTGAGTTTTCCTCATTTTCCACCGCCAATCCTCTGGGAAACAAGAGCATCTAGGATTAAAAAGATTTGTATGTTCTCTCCGTATGTAACACTCTGATACATTGATACAAGTAGATCAAACAACATGCTGTGGATTAGAACAATTTTTTTTGGAACTTTCAAATCTCAGAAGATTTGTTTTCAGAACATCCTATTCAGATATAACGAGAATAGTTATCTTCTCACCTTACACTAATATACATACACAGATATACAGATACAGTAAAATATGAAAATATTTAGGAAAATTTTGAGAGCTATTCTGTAATTTGGTAATCCTACTTTTTTCAGCTCTCATTAAGAAATGAACTCTTGCCACTGTAAATTCCTAATTCAGGGAATCATGGCCCTGTGAGGCGTGAACCCCAGATGACTACCCACAAAGGACAAGTTACGTTTGGCACTCATGAGCCTGTAAGTCCTACATGCTGGGTGCTATACAGTAAGGCAGTGGCCACCCCTAGAAAGAGCATTAAGGTAAAAGAACATAAAGAGAAATCTGTGTTAGACAGAAGTGGCAGAACTTAACTTGTCCCATGCCTGAATGCATGGCGGGAATGCAGAAGTTGCTCTATTTGCTCAAAGCCAGGACTTAAATGCTGCTGGTTCCTGTCCTTGACTTTGAGTAGTTCTCAATATAACAGCATTCGCTGGCAAGTGTTCTGCTGTAGGACCTCACAGAAAATGATGGAAGAACATTTTGTTCCCTTAGTATTACCTCATGCTATTTTTGCACAAATATGCCTTAATTTGTAATTTCTCTGCTCTTAAAATGTTCTGGAGTCACTTGCTCAAGTCTACTCACACCTCAATACACAGAAATCATGTCAGAGCCAGCTGAGCTGCTGCAATTAGAGCAGAGGTGACCAATTGTTGCAGCTAAAAGCAGAGCCAAGCTGCAGGCAAGGCTATAAGACTCAGTACAGCCTTTCTGCAAATACTCCCCCTCAGTGGAGAAGAGCGATGCAGAATGTTCCACTACGCACAACAGCAACGCTGCCTTCCTCAGCTATACCTCCAGTACCTTTAACATTCATGCCTTAGACTAATACTTGTGAAGATTTTAACCATCGTATTTCTACCTTTCAGGTGGATTGTTCTTGCCTTGCAGTTTTTGCATTAACAGGAAGGCACAATCTTCAAATTTGGGGCCTAATCTGCTGCCATCACATAACAAGCACCTGCTCATTCCATCATGATTTTGAGAGAGTGATTTTCCAGAGGAAAAAAACAAGTTTGCCTGTTAGAGACGCCCTGTTCCAGGAAAAAAGACTGAAAAAGAAAACAAAGATATACATATTATTTGTGACAAAGATGATTTGACAATTTCCTGAATGGTCCTTAAGTAAGTACTTCTACAGTCTTACTGGCTGCAGTAAGATCATTATTATCTTAACAATTATCCTGGGATAGATAAAACATGGACATAACTGTCAGTCTCCAAAGTACACACAAAGGTTCACACTGGCCTTACAGACACACAACAAGCAGAAGTGGGCATTCCAGCTCTCACTCATCCCATGCCACAGCAGCTCACACTATTCCTGCAGTGAAAGAAATTCCTGGTTGCTTCTGAACTGTTTACTTGGGAAGTATGAGGATATTTGAGACACAACATCTGGCACTTCTGATCAAAAATCTCTCATTCAAGTGTAATGGGATGCATACTCTTTGGTACCGTGCAAGCATTTGAAGAAAAATTAAAGTTGAACAGTTAATTTCCTACATGTCTATCTTTTCAAAGGAAACATGGTATCAAGCTGTGAAGACAAGGAACCCGGCAATGGAAATTCAGTGTAGTCATCTGCAAAAGATTGTGCAAACTGCAACATCCCAACAGTGCAAGGAGACAGACTGACTTTTAATGCACATATTTTACCAGCTATTATACTCTGGTGTCCTTAGTGAGCATGCAGGTATCGCACGCTCACTAGATCGCTACTGATACACTTGCTTTATTTTGATATTTTACAAACCTATCCCTCATCACAAACATAACAGAAGCTAGAGCAAAGTCTTTACCGAGTATCATAACAGAATAAATAAGACTATAACACTGAGTTGGAAAATTTTGTGCCTTAAATGTGTGCAAAAAGAAAAATATTCTGAATCCTAGCTCCTAAATGTTCAAGCAGCTCAATCAAATGGAAAGACTTCAACTGAGAATGCAGTGAATAAAATACTGATTTTGGCTAACAATTAAATAATCGAATCTCCCTTCGGACTAAAAGCGGAGACAACAGCTAGTAGCCGACATCTCACTCCAACATTTTACAGCTGCTCCACAGCAAAGACTTCAGACATTTGAATGCATGCATGCATCTTATTTTCCCAGGATTTCAAAGTCCACATCCAGGCTGCTGTTCAGCTATTATAAATGAGTAATTCAAGTAGGGCATGACTGCTTCTTGTATTAACTTGATAAAGATGTTTCACTCGAAGTACATCAACAGTTGTGTTAAGTCATCCCTTTCACAGGCTCATTCCGTGCTATGTTAAGATTAAAAAAAAAAAAGTATTTTATTGCCTATTATTGTAAGTCTTCACACTAAACACAGTATTATGAAGATTACAGTGTTATTACCACGCTTGTTTTCTAAACTCTGAAATACAAATTATACATTTTTACATTAAAAAGTTTAATCAAGTAATTGCACTCCGAAGTCTTATTTAATTAATTTAAACATGCAACTACTTAAAAGACTGATACACAAATTTTCAGCCACACAAATCTGTTTTCATTAAGTTCAGTTATAATCATTTCTTGCCTGACAAGTTTTCCAAAATTTAGCTTCAAAACACAACTTTAATCCAATAGATTAATTTTAAGCTTATTCTTTATTAATGAGTCTATTATCAAATATGTACTAAAACTACTTTGCTATAATTTTAATGACTGAACAGTACGTGGGCTAAAATACCTTTTGAAAACTATAACAACATACTAAACATCTAACATTCTCTTCTATGAATTTTTAGTTCACAACCTTGAGAGAAGGTTTGCTCAGTAGCAGATTCCCTTTCTTCTTAACACAAAGGGAACAAAATTATAAAGCTCAAAATAAGAGGGAGAATTCATATTCTCCTTTCATGAATTTATTTCCATTGAATAGACAACCGTGGCAGTCTGGCCCATGGCTGGGGATTGGAACTGGATGATCTTTAAGGTCCCTTACAACCCAAACCATTCTGTTATTCTATAATTAAATATCAAAAATACTGCATATATAATTATTGCAAATGCCAACAAGGACAAAAGGTCCAGTTTATTTAAAAGATAATTATGGCTAATCAGAATTACCCTCTACGTCATGGGCAAACACAGAACAGAAAAATACTATCCAGAAGTGACGATTCATCACTTGCACTCCACTAATGCTATGCCAGACACTTGAATGTTTCATCAGACTTCATATCTTCTCCATTCTTCCAGTGAAAGTGTTCCTATTTACTAGATCTTCATTATTTTCCCACTTCGCAAAAAAAAAAAAAAAAAAAAAAGAACAAAAACTTGTCTGTGAAAGCCAATTTTAGATTTACACCTTTTCTGCATTGAAGCTACATTTCTTGACCGTTTAAGTAGCTTTACCCCATTAAAAAAAAAATCAATCACTCATAGGTACCAGTGAGGCACCAGGAGATGGGAAGAGGTAGTCAGTCTCTGATTCATTCTGATTATTATCTTAACATGAATGTTCAGGATTATTCTTTATTTTAATCTAGTTGAGTTATATTATTGGAAAGGGAACACTGTCCCTTTTTTCCCCTCCGGTGCAACAGTTCTCAGCGCTGACATTCAAAAAGCTGCGGCTCACACCAATTGGTGCTTTCCTGCCCACCCTCCCACATGCAGCAGGCTGCTATTCCAGCACTTCTGGACATAAAGCAGCACAGTCCCAGCTACTTCTCCAGCTTGGCATCAGTCCCAGGCAAATGGCCCCAGAAGCTGTACAATGACAGATGATGTACAGAGGCTAAAAGTGGAAGAACTGACAGATGTAGGCAGACGCTTACTCCGTTGACAAAGAGCTGACACATTTGTTCGGGACTCCCCGATTTTTCTGCTTTCATTGATAGGGCACTCATTCCTCTGGCAATGCTTTGTGGTACATAACTGTGCAATAATCTCATCCAGTTAAGATAGTACAACCCCAAAATGATTTCCTATTTTGTTTATAGATAGAAAGAAGCAATTCTCTAAATCTCTAGGGGAAAATTACCTTTTCTTTTTTGAGACCTATCTGCCACGTATTGAAAATACATCAGCACTTAGGAAAAGCAGACTTTGCATTAATTTGCTGTGCCGTAAGTGGAGCTCAATACCAACAATTAGTAGCGGAAGGGTGAACAGGAACACAGAACTCAGCAAATTACTTTTCTCCGGCAAACGTTTCTGCCATAACCAAACCAGCTGCAAGATTAGGGCAACGCCTAGGATTTTCTCATTCAGACATAGTTGCAGGAAAACAAACTGTTCTCCTTCTCACAGTGTCATCTCCTCTACTGAAAAATGTGAATCAGACAATAACTAATTTAAACACTTACCTTCTAATTGAATTATATATCCAAAATAATGCTATCACTAGATTTCTCAAAAGGATTTATTACTCTGTGGAACAAAAAAATGTCAAGATATCCCAGAGGGAAGTATTTTTTTATAAGATGTACTTGTAAATTTAGTAGTTAGATAAACAGCATTTGTGCTACAGTTGCTGTACTTAGAAATCTGTTACATAGAGATTCATAGTTAAATGCTTTCATTACCTGGACAGAGGGTACATTGAGGTCTTTAACAGAGCAGAAAAGTTGCACACTGCGCTATTTTCCCCTACACCAATTTTAAGTACTTCTGTCACCTTAGACTACAAGAACATACGCATATCTCGCACATATTAGTTTGATTTCAGTGCTTCCAGAGGTGATGGGAAAATGAAATCAGCTCGCACAGCTCAGAAGTGATTAAATGGTCTAAAGGTTAGAAGTAACTAATGGCTTCTGCAGCACTCATTTCTGTATGGTTTGCAGGTTTTTCATAAAAAAAGATGGCGATTTTCATAAGCTTCATAGCACCTGAAGGAAATTAAGCTTATTTAGCATTTCTGAAGCTGAATACCATAAAGCTAATCTATTCAAAATCAATTGCAATTTGGTGAACTATAGGAATACCTCTTAGTTAAGGGCTCATCACTGGGGTTACTCAGTTGAACTTAAAAACAATCAATTTAATGCTGGTTCGGCAGTTCCTAGAGATGTGAACTGCTTCTTTTTGTCAGCACTGGTCTGAAAGAAATGCCTCCTATTTCATTATGTCAGCTCATGACATCAGAGGCGGATGTTGGTGGTATGACAGCAGAGCAAGAAATTTCCCAACATTCCTTTACATGTTGTTGCCGTGTGACAGATGGCAGCAGAGGGGCAGGCTGACAAAATGGTGTCTGACATGGAAGTACATATGAAGCAAAGGCGTGGAACCAAATTCCTCCATGTGGAAAAATGCACCCATTGACATTTATCAACAACTGTTGAACATTTGTGACCCAAACAGTGGATGTGAGCACAGTGAGGTGGTGGGTGGTGCCTTTCAGCAGTAGTGACAGTGAGTCACCTCCAGTGGTGCGGATTGTTACAAGTGCGACTACATTGAGACTGCAAATGTGTATTTGTAGCATCATGGAAACGAATTTTTGTGGGAACTGCAGGACAACAATGTGTGGAAGAGGAATACCTGGCTGAATACTTAAGACTGTATCCCAAATCATGCAAGTGAGACTGGTAGTACATTTCTGTGTATCGTAACTGGAATATCTGAATATTTTGAATGAGCAATCTGTAGCTTTGAGGATTTTAGTTTTGCTTGTTTAATCTACTACAGAGTTGAAAAATGCTGGCAGAAAAAAAAATTGGCCACACAGTAATCATAATCGGACTTTAACTGTACCTAAAGAGTCATCACAATTTTTGCAGTTTAAATAATGGGAACACTTAATACTGTTTTTCATAAATGCGCTAAGTTTCTTTTCAGTAATATGTTACTTAATCAATTGTTATTAAAATCTGAAAAACAGGAGTTGATCTGGTCGTATTTCATCTACTGCTTTTCAGTTATGTCTATTTAGCATTTCATTACAAAAAATTGCCATGTTATATGAACCATTTACATCACAAAAGTGGTAGTGAGAGCAATATAATTCAATTATAGAAGCTGGAAACGGTTTAAACACTATTTGAAAGTAAACAGTTACAGTCCCTTATGCCCATGTCTGGGAAATATCCAAATGGAAGTTAAAGATCCCATGGCATTTTTTCAGAATGAGTAGGAGCTATCCCAATATGTTGGCCAACATATATTTTCTCAATTAAAAACAGATTTCAGTGTCCAAAGCTATGTGTCAGCAATTGCTGAGAGCATATGCCTGTCACATTTCCAAAAATATCTGCACCATCAGTAAGTGTCTAGTCGCCTTGCTGAATAATGCTTTTCCAGATGCCACAAGTAGAAAAGGTGAATGCATTTTCATAAATATATGAAGCTCAGGAACATTATCCTTTATTGTTCTGGAAATAGAAGTTATCATTTGAACCCCCCACTCTTGGGTGTTTTTTTCCATAAATGAAGCATTAGATATAACTGTGGGGGTCTATGAAACACTTTGACAGTCTATGTAAATAGATTCTGTCAAGACTGAAAAGAAATCCTATGAAACACACATGCATAGAAACAAAGGCTGCAGGAATAGCCTTGCACCTGCCATTCCTAACTTTTAGAAATGTAATGATTTACAAGGTTAAAAAAGCTTAACACTCAGTTTTTGTGTTAGTTTCACAGTACTTTCTAGGTTATTTTCTTTTAAAGAGTAGGTAGAAAGATTTCCCTTATGCGTTTTAAGTGTGCAGACCTCACACGGCACTCACAGCTAAGGAGATCAAATAATCAGTTGTCAATACTGAAGCATGAACTCCTATTCCAGGAGCTACAAGATGAACTACATTATCTACAGGCAGAGACAAAAGTCAAGCAATGCATTCCTAAAGAAAAAGACATAAGCACAGAAAATCATCCCTTGCTCAACAGATTTCCTCATGTAACAGCTCAGACTCCTGCTATTTGGAGTTGAGTCCACATCTTCATTGTTCACATTTGAATTTTTTTAAATATTTTATTTTTTTGCCATATTACCAAATACTTGGCTGCTGCTATTAAGAAAATTGGACAAAAACACCTCTTTGGCTAGAGATTTTACTCTGTTGACTGTCACAGAGTAGCAAAATAGCACAACTTGAAATCAGTCACTCACGCTTGGAAATAAAATAGAAATTTTCAAGGAACTGAACTAGGCAGGTTTGCTTCCTAGCAACTGATAGGACAGAGTGTAGTTCGTTTTTGTTGTTGTTGTTTTTTTAAGGGATCGTTTTTCCACTATCATTTTACAAATTTCTGAATCCTATTCACTCAGTTTCAGAATTCTAGTGTGCCTGCATTGCTGAAGGATTTATGGCAGACAGAGAAAGAGTTGTTCTCAGGCAGAGATGAAAACAGCACTTAGACCATGAGGATTTGCAGAATCCCTTGAAGGAAAGGTAAACGAGCTGCCTTACTTCTGCAGTGCACAATTACCTTTCTATAACCAAAATTTACTGCCAGTTGCAAAAAGCAATGCAACCCACTGGAAATGATGTTAATCTAGATAGTATGGAATAGTGCGTCTCTCCCTGATGCTGCCTACTGTCATGGACATGACATTTTTAACTGGAGCCAGAAAAGCGACAGACTGTGCTTGAGGACAAGTTTACTTCTCCCTTAGACAAAGTAAGTACTAAGTGTTAGACTTTCATAGGGCAGTTGTTACAGAGGGGATTTATGTCTAGAAAATATTCGATACTTAACCTGCACTGCAGTACACAACATATTGGGTTGCAAGGGTAAAGAAGGAGGACAAAGCATACGCAAAGAGGTAAACGTATGAAAGCACATGAATTCTAAAAGATAAAACTTATCTGTAAAAGTAAAATTAACTCAAATTTACATTTAACACTGCTATTGACTTGCTGTTCCCAATATGACCCTCCTGTCCTGAACCTCTCTGTACCACCACCTACTGCCCCCACTCGAACTTGTGATAAAATTAACGTTTGATCTGTTAAAACTATGAGTTTCCATAGTAGAAACTTTAACATCACAAGTAACTGTTGTTGCGCCTTCAGTGGAGAAGCTGTCAGAGGAGAAACTGATTCATATGGGAGAAACCAGTTTCTTTTTTCATGAATACTCATCACCATTAATTAGAAAACTTTAACATGAAGTACATCTTGGTTTGAGATGAGCATCTTCCTTAACCCCACCTCTAAAAAACATTCTAACACTGTCTTTAAATCATATTAATCTCCAAAACAAAAGCCATCCTTCCTAATTAGAAAAGAACATGGAAAATCTTGTTCTTTGTCAACAAACCATCTGACGCTTTGTTTTCTATGATCAACTAATCTCAAAATCTAGAGGGAGAAATCGCACTGTCACAAAATTTTTCTGCCCAAATGTTTTGCAACTCAGAAACCTTCCAAATTTAGCCTCTCACTTCAGGCAGTTGAACCACTATTCTTAATTCAACTTTGAAAACTGCATGACATTAACAACCAAGTTCTTCTCAAAACGTACACTTATCTAAATTTAAATTCACCTTATTCCAACACAAGTAAGACATGAACAGTGCCTTCAGTATCATACATTATTAGCATTTTTCCAATGCAAAGTATGAGAGCAAGCCAGGTTTTTCAAGTAATTAAGAGGATATAAATGTTGTTTGCTGCAAGAGCGCAGCTCTCGAAAGAGCAGAGTCCTGGCAACTATCATAATCCTTTTGAAATTGCTCATATTAAGATTAAAGATCACTTTGTTCCTCTATTCCCACAACTAGTGGGTATGGTAAAAACATCAGTCCCCTAGTTTTATATGTAACATCTTTAACATTTGCTCTCCTTTCTGTGCATGTGATTAAATGTAACATTTTGAAATCCCAAAGTTCTGAGAAAAACATAAATCCTTGTCCACAGCTGCTGTTTGACTCTGGAAACACATGCATTTTCTTTTCAAGCATCTACCATCAAAAAATCCCAAAGGATTTGAACTGGAGAACACCTGCATCTCTTCATTTAGTTCCAATAACAGAGTCTAAACTTCAAAATTACAAAAATAGATGCTATGTTCAGCTGCAGTTACATTCTGCCCCTAATTCCCGTGAACAAAAATGCTAAGAGCATGAAATCATTCAGGCAAGCTCTGTCATCGAGAGGATAAGATTTTTTGCACCAGAAGCCCAGTGGGAACTTGATAGAAAACTGGCAACAATTACAGATAAAGTACATAGTGAAATCCTCAGGGAGAGAAAAGGAAATGTAACAAGATAGATGGGTATAATTTTTACACATTTATGCCCAAACCACAAATGTGAATTGTCTTTAATTACTGCAATATATTCGGCATTTGTACTCATTCATTGTGTCAAATTGTTCCAAAATACTTCAAATTACTTCAGGAATTCTCTTTTACAAGTTTGCTTTATTTACAAGTTCAAGCATTCCTTTAAAGTAGAACGGAAAACTTTAAAATTCTAATAGCTCTAGCTTTAAAAACCAGACTTTGCATTGTCCCCCATCTAAGCAGTCAAAATTAAATAAACAGAAAAACGCCAGTGTCAGTTTTTGTTTTGAAGAGAAATGGAAAGTTGGGGGGCATACACAGTACTTTATGCAGGAAAAGAAATGCATATAAAATCTGTCCCCTCCTTTCAGATACACTCAAACAGATATCAGCAGGTTTTTGAGGGGAAAAACATATAATATTCCCAGTGCAACATGAACAACATTTTTTTAATTTATGTTTGTATCTATGATATCTTCAAACATTTAATCGTATTTCACCTTCATAAATCCATTTTTCCTTTGTTTGGAGGGGAGAGATCTTCTCTAAACTGAGAAAAATTTACAGTGGGGAAAAAAATCCAAAAATGCTTGGAAACTTAATATATCAGTTAAATGAGCAGTTACCAACTTCTCCAGGGTTGAGTATTTGCTCTTCACTCTTTGTGCAGCTTTCACACAAACTACAGCAGACTCTTTGCACTCTTATTTTGATCAACAAGGTCTATCAATTTACCATACATGAGCATGACATTCATACAGGTATTTTCATTTACTTGCTAATTTCACTGCTTGCTCAGTATTTAAGAGGATCTCAAAGCAAATTTGATTCTTTTAATTTCAATTTTTTATTTCCTCTTGATTTATATGTAGTAGAACTCTCCATACGCTGGCTGTGCATGCACTCCCATTTATTCAATATGGCAAACCAAACAGAGCTTAATCAGCTCACCTCATCTATTCAACAGCTGCTCATAATTAAATACTAACACCCACATTCATTTTGAAATCTCCCTACTTCTCTCAAAGGCCAGGTGAAACAAACAAGGTCTGCTGCTTGCTCTGAGGGTTAATAAATCCAGGGTTAGTTCAGAGAAGCCATTAAGGCGTTCCCTAGCCTCTCTCTCCATATTGTACATGCTGCAGTTTAGATAAAGATAGGCCAGTACATCCCCTGATTTTTACAACTATGCGCAGAGATTCTTGAGGAAATTTTTATACAACAAAGGTACCCAAAATTAAAAGCACCAGCACGCAGATGTATAATTAAGGATTAAACAAAATCCCTAAATACCCTAAATACTTCTAACATAGGTTTATCCATTTTTCATTGTACTAATGATACCAAACAATAAAACACCATTCCTAAATTATCACCAGCACATGCACTTGTAACACATGATTCTTACTTTGCTTGCAGATACTTCACATAGTGCACTTCAGTGTTGCCCTTTTGGAATAATGTTTCATAAAAATACTTTCTCTCTTTGCTGTTCAATGCAGCACGTTACTACTAGGAACAATTTTTTTCTCTTCTCAGTAGCAAATAAGAAACAAAATACTCATGTAAAATGCTTTATCACTCCAATTGTAAATACACACTCAACCTTTGCAGGGCCACCTGCAGCCAAGCAACAAAAGGAAGCCGCACAGCAGCCTGGGTCACCATGGATCACAGGATTTCAGTGGCATAGCTCAGCAGCTGACACAACAAGGGAAGAAAAGGGTTCCTACCTGTTCTCTAGCTGAACCCACCCGAATTATTCAAGAAATGCATGTCATTGGCACAAACTCCTCCCTAGCACTTCATACCCAAATAGCTGCTTTCATTTTGGACCCAGTTGTTTCCCATTCAATCTCACAGATGCATAAGGAATTCATTAGCTACACCTCCTTCATTCATGTTTATGTAAGCAAAATTTAAAAAAGAAACCACCCTGATAGCCATCGTGTTGTATTCCAAGATTCTTCCACAAACTCCTTTAGGATGTGGTCCCATTGCTTGTTGGAGTACCAGAAACTCCTCCATTGCTTCTCTGGGTTTTAACCACCAAACTGGAACTGCAGTTCTCCTTAACTCTTTCAGAAATCACATCTATGTGTCAACAGCATCAGCTACATGGCTATTTTTACAAGGCTGGCTCCACTCTTATCTCTAGCAATTTGACAGTACAGAACAACACTAGGTATTTTTTTCTCATCTGTCACGGACAGATTCATTCTTTCAACAAGCAGGTTGCACTATTCCTTCTTCTTTCTTGCAGTATTAATTACTACTGCAGACCATCACATCTAACATTATTAGGAGAAATGACTCCAATAGTACGACTTCAGTACTGCCAAATCATCTCCAGTAATACAGCTTTAAACAGCACTTCTACTCCCCCGTGGCATAAGCTGAATTTGCTGTCAAATTATAGAGTAGAGCTTTAATTCCCAGAAGTGACTGCAACTGACAGCAAAAGCATTTTTATGCTTTCAAATCACTTCATGTAGTTTCCACATTTGTGATGAAAAGGCTAATCGTATCTCCTGTATTACGCTGCCTCACTTCCTTCAGCAAGTATTTGAATGTGAAGGCTTTAATTCCCTCATCCTTTGGATAGAACCTGAGATAGCTTAAATGCTGCTCCCTCACTTTATATACAAAACAAAACTCACAAAAGAAAATCCACACCCACTCTCATTTGTAGTACACTACTCTGCACACTTACTGGGATCAAAGCTTGAACAAATCTGTTAGCTTTTCCCTCTCATTTGTATTCCGCCCTATCTGTCACCTTACAGACAGACCTAGGGCTGTAGGACAGGCTGCACAGATCATCAAACCGTCATGGACCACATAAAATCAACACTGCTTTCCTGAGGAATGGGGCAGGTAGCCCAGGAAATTTCCAGTCTTAACATTTTAAATGCATCTCCCTTTATCCACAAGGCAGGTATCATGGATACCTGTCTGTTATGAATCAATTGTTTGCTACACTATTAGTCGACCTCCAAGTCCCTGCATACAACTCTGAACCACACTTCATTTGTTCATCTCTTAATCCTCTATGGCATCATCTGTCACAACCTACCAAATACACACTGCTATCTAACTGGATTATCCGTTATACTTATGGGCTAAACTATATGTGACCACTGTGACCAGTAACAACTAAAATTATTCTAAAACATAGTTTCGGTTTTCGGGTTTTTCTTTTTTTTTTTTTTTTTAATACTCTACGTATGCACAGCCCCCTTAAGGGTTAAAGAATATTCTAAGACAAATCAGAAAATTAAACTTCAAAAAAGGCAGAAAAAGCAATAATCAATAGTAGTAATTAATATTGTTAGCATTATGAACATTCAAAATTACTTAAGTGAGACAGAATGTCCAACAGATTTTCACCACTTTTTTCTTTTAAAAAGGGATCTGAGCAATCTGAATCATGAACTGGTCTGAGGCAATTTTTTAGTGGCAGGAACTTGAGTTAATTGTTATAAAAACAGCATCAAACATTTCAGTATGATACTCTCCAAGAAACGTTAAGTACCACTGCTGAGATAATAACCTAAAAACTGCTGGAGTGGCTATTGCTTACAAATAATTTGCTTTGCATAAAAGAAAAAAAGATTTTGCTTATACACGCATTTTCAAAGGCAGTAATAAATCTACCACTGCTTTATAGATGAATGATATTCAACAACCATTAAAAATGAAAAATAGAAAATAAGACTTCCAAACACTTCCTGTATTTGACAGTACTGTGGCCATTTGATATTTTTGCTTTCTTTAATCTACATTTCTCTTTTTTCCTTTTTAGACTCCTTATACCATTCTTAGCATGGCAACAGGAGCAACTGTTTAATGTCACTTGTAAAATGCAACAACTAACAGCAAAACCTAAATATCTGCGTATTTCTCAAGCTGTATTTGTTTTAAGCTAGATTCAGCGCTGCTTGAAACAGAGCAATGTTATGTTTAAACCCCACACAAATCATAAGAATGTTAGAGTATTAGTGCCCACAAAGTCAACATCTTTAAATTTACCTGAGCAAATCTCTGAAAAATATTAACTTGTTTCTCATTTAAATCCATCACAACATCAAATTCAACAAAGAAATGTATACTCATCAAGAAATAAAAATGCATACTCGAAGACAAATGTACACTCATGCATCCTAAAAATCATCTTTTTAAATATTAAGAATTCATTTATAAAATGTATTAATTGAATTATAAATTATCCTGCAAATTTATGTGAACCAATTCAAACATAATATGTCATGAGAAGCTCAAGTTATTAGAGGAAAGAAAGAACAAAAGTACAAAAGTAACATTTTCAACAAGAACCCTGGCAAAAAATAAAAATATTTACAAAAGGCCCCGTATAATTTATCTACAAGGCAACCAAAGTCAATGAAGCATTTCTTACTTTAGAGGACACATATCAAAATGCCGCTTCGAGTTTTTGTGTCTCACAGTGAGCTGAAGTCATTACATGTGCAGCATGTGAAAAAGATACCTTGGCATTTGGCACATTTTATATCAAGCCCCTCTTTTGAAAATTACATTGGATAGGAAAATGTAACGCGATACCAGCTTAACAAGAGTTTTGCACTTACCAGAATTATGGCAGTAGTCCATACACTGTGGAATTTGGATTGTAAAGGCTACCAAATCTGGAGCTAAGAGAGATTCTGGCTTTCTGCTCTCATTGAGCCATTTACTGCTGTGTAAGTCTCTGGTGTCAGAAGGCCCTTGAATTAAAGGAATCAGCTTCTCTTTTCCACCATCACCTAAGATAAAGATCAGACTTCTTAGACCTCCTATTGTAACAAGATCGTTTTTCATCTTAGAAACATTCACTAGTCCACCTATTAACAGTGTAAGTACAGAATTAAAATAGGAAATAGAAAGAGCAAGTACTTATTAAGCAACTTCCTTAATATCATCTTGTAAATGTCTTGACCTCCAGGAAGATTTCAAATGAAGTAATTGAGTCTCTTTATAATTGTAACTTCCATCCGGAATTTATAAAATAATTTCTTAAAATGTCACCCTGAACTCAATTTAGAGTTAAATACACTGAGTTTTAATGTTCTTAACACTAGCTACCATGTAGCTATAAAAAGATGGTAGATAGAGATTCAAAAAGTTACTGTAATCTCTTCAAAAGAAGTCTGTTAAACAAAATTTAAAATTATTTTTCACCAAGTTCTCAAAACCTTCTCAAGTGAATTACTTGCACCACTGATGGAAAATGAGACACGAAAAAGTAAACAATAAAATATAATACTACAAATAAAGCAAAATGCAGATATGCAGTGTAATACAAAATGTAGTTTATTCCAGATTCCTTAGTGCTTTTAGATTCAATTTTATCTCAGAAGACAAAAACCAAATATTGTGTTCTTTTTCAGTGTTAAAATTGACTATACTGGGGCCAGACTGGATCATCCTGGCACACAATAATAAGAAAACAAAAGCAGAATACAAAAAAATCTTTTCTGATTCATAGGAACAATGAGTAAATTCTTGTTTCAGTAACTCTCCTTGTAAAAAGCAAGGCCAATTCTCCTACACAGGCAATAAAGTTTTACATGGTCCAGCTGCACATACCTGGGGCTTTGGCACAAATTTTTATTGATCCCACGGTCCCAGAGGCACATTTGACCAATGATGTGCTGCAGTACTTCAATTCAACATTCTGGATTGAGCCCTCAAGAGTTGGCAGGGGATTCTTAGATTTCACACCTAATAAAAGAAAACTGCAAATGTACTAGCCCGTTGAATTTAAATATTTTTATATTCCTTTACCAAGGCATTTAAACTTAATTATACTTTAATTATCTACCTTAGATGTTCTTATAGCATTTTCGTTGTGATTCACAGTTTTTAACGGGAAGTGAGAGCGCATTCTTTAGACTTCGTAATACAGTTACACACAAAATATAGGCAGATATGAGAGAAAAACACACAAGGCCACTTAGATACTGCAATAATAAATATGTATATATACACATACATACACTTTTGTTTTCAGTTTGTAAGCACCACCCCAACTGCTCTCCTTCACGTTGTTACTGTGACCCTTTCATTTCAGGATATTAACATGACTCAGTGTTTTGAGCCCATATTTAGGCAACAACACTTGCCTCAGTAGCAATGTAAAGGCACTAAATCCATGTGGCTGAAGAGCACAGAGGGCCAGCTCACTTGCTCTTGTTCAACGGAACCTAGAGTTCAAACCTTGCCTTAGGTCACAAGTAGAACCAAGTTTTGGTGGTCTTTTCTCAGCCCCATTTGTGCATCCAGCAAAGCATGCAGCGCTCAGAACAACACGGGGCACTGGCACTTTTGAGACACAGCCCTGAGCTGTGGCACCGGCGGCTGCATGGGGCAGGGCCAAGCAGCCCACAGAGCCCCACAGCACGGGCGGGGGCAGCCAGCCCTCCGGTGCTGTGCACAGCTACCTATTGGAGAACAAGCACATAAATTCAGTCACAAAATGAGAAAGAAACCCTTTCAGCACCTGTAAGTAGTATGAAAGGAAAAACTAACAGAAGTTACCATTTTTAAAGTTTTTCCCCCTCCATGCAACAGTGACTTTGAATTTGTCAGTAAGTTGGCAAGCACCTTCTTAATTATGCAAGTATTAGTATAATTATGGAACCATTTCCTTACATACGTAACATAGAATTTGTTCCAAAATCTATAATTATGCAAGAGAAGTATTATGGAATAGCAGATAAAAAATGAAAAAGCATTTTGATTTGTGCTTCAAGATAGTTACACATATTAAATAAAGTTAATATATTCTCTAAAGAACTAATTTTCTGCAGAATCTCTCAAAGAGTCTCTAAAGATCGACTCCAACCTTTCCTAGTAAGGAAAAATGGTTATTTCTCTAATTGATAGGAAAGAGAAATCTCACGATCTGGTAACTGGGCTTAGTTCACTGTGCCTATTTCAATTCCTAAGCATCAAAAAGCATTTGGTAAACCACACAAAATCATTTGGTAAGCAGAATTCTTGCTCTGGAAAGATACAACAATAGTTTTTGAATAAAAAGCACAGTAAGAAGAGAAACGGCATAGAAAGAGACACATAGCATTAAGCAAACCAGGAAATGGATTCTGCATTCTACACATACTGTCTTATCACATTTTAACCTGCCTGCTGGGGTTAAGGTACATCCAGCCTCCTCCTGAGTTGGGATTCAGGAAGGCCTCAGGCTCAGGGAATGCTCACTGCGCAACCTGTCTGCATGTCTGGCACTGCAAGACCTCCTTGGCTTTCAGTCTACAGGATCAGCTACCGGTGTTAGTCTCACCCTCATACACAACCCTGCCTGGGGCAAGACTCTTTTAAAGCTGAAAATCCCCTTTCACCTGCGGTTTTATATCAGAAATGATGCATGAATTTGCCAAAAGCAGATAAGGTATCTCTAGGCAGTTCCTTATCTTGGCTCTACCTCTTTGTACTTCTACACTTCTGCAAACACAGTCCACTGTGTTGCAAAAATCAAGGATTTGTTTTCTGTCTTTTTCCTCCTATTCCAAAACAGATGATAAAATAGTTAATAGCATCCAAAATTACACTTGAAGCATAACAATGTTGCTATATCCACCTCCCAGCAACACTTTTATGGCTCAAAGCACAAGCTGTAATGCCTCATACATTTCTCTTGCTTCCCTAAGGAAAATTCAGTACTTTAAAAACTAAGTATTTTCCATCATTAAGTCCACTTCTTGATCTAGGTGTTGAGGCATTTTGTTTTAGTATCACATGTGATAACAAGGAAACAAGTTGCATGTGACTGCAACTGTTTGTCTCTGCCCTCTCCTGTTCCCTCACCAAATAACTTCTGGATTTACTACATTTTAGCAAGATAAAGCAGAGTAATTAGAGACACTTATCTTCTGTGATCTTCATGAAGATCTGGGTACAGTTGCCCTGCAACCCAAACCATCAGCATATGCACAACAGTCAGCAAAGCACAGATCAAAGCGGCCAGAGCATTTGCACCCATCTCTGGAGGTGTTCAAGGCCAGGCTGGATGGAGCCCTGGGCAGCCTGGTCTAGTATTAAATATGGAGGTTGGCGGCCCTGCCTGTGGTGGGGAGGGTTGGAGATTCATGATCCTTGAGGTCCCTTCCTTTGAAAAGGGCACTGAAAACTATTGGAAAAACACAGCACAGACTTGCCTTGCCTTTTATGCATTCTTTTGACATCAAATGGCATCGTCATTCTGCTCTCATTTTTAATACCTGATAACCACAGCACAACAGACTGCAGTAATCAAAGAAAAGTTGAAAGAAAAATTGATTCTGCTCAGCTTTCACAGCTCTGAACTGGAGGATACTTGGAAAACCAATCTGCTGAACGTTAAAACCCTGTACAAAGCATACAGTAAGAGATGTGGAACTCAGGATGGCTACCTAGATTTTTATCACAAAGACAAGAATAGACATGATCCTAAGGTGACATCCCTTGCCCAGTTTCAAGTTTCTTTTTCAAAGCAGAGATAAATTAGATATTTCAGTGAAACATTTATAGCAAATAGGTTTAAACACCACATTTTCCTCCATCACCAAATTTTTTGGAAGGGATGAACCACGCCTCACCCAACCTGTCAAACTGGCAAACCGTCCTATAGAGAAGCAGCCCTGTTTACTATCTATGCCTCTGCCCATCTGTAGTTTCCAACCCCATATCTTCAGTTCTTCCCGAAGACCCTCCCTTTTCCCTTCCATAATGACATCATTTTAAAATCAAAGTCTCTATGGTCATACACACAGCTAAAATGTTCCTTAAACACCTATTCCAGAACTTCTCTAAATTCTCTGGCAGCTCTGTCTTCTCAGACAATCGTTTCAGCAGGAAGATGTTAACACTCATAGATAAGAAATGTTCTATGTATCCAACTACAAACTCAATTTGGTATGTGGATAAACATTAAAGAAGATTTTTTTTTTCAGCAAAGACATGAAGCACGAACTCAAAGTGGAACAAGGTGAACCAAATCTCTCATTGCAAGCAACCAACACTTTCCAAATTTCAACTTCTGCAAAGTTACTGAAAATGAAGCATGAGAAAGGCTTATATTTGAGGTATAAAAATAACCATGCAAGTGGAATTTGTGCTGCACTTACTCTTCTGGAATCATACTTTAGAAAGCATCACCATGATTTACTTGACTTTTCTACTCTATATAGTCAAAAAACAGAGAACAGTTTCTTTCTTAGTATACCTCACATTTTCCTTAGTTCATTTATTTTCATCAGGATCACGATAAGCAAAATAAAGACAGAAAGATCTGTGTACCTGTCTCCATCAAATACAACCTAATGCTGCTTCCAAAGAACATCTTCCCCACTGTAAAACTACTCGCAATAAAAATCACGTTTTCTTCCCAGTATGTAATAATGTTGACACCTATGATCAAACAAGCTTTAGCCAAATTTGAATATCACACACAATACAACATACAGAAGATTTCCCCCTTGGTTTTTTGGTAATAGCTTTGGTCCCCACTTCCTCAAATCAACACATTGCTAAGTCAATGACATCGTGTGCAAGTGGGAGTGAACAAAAAGACAGGTCACAGTTGTCACTACTTTATAGATCAGCCCAGGATTTATGTTGACAAGTTATCAATGCTGAGCAATAACTTAAGACCCATTTGAAAGAGTTTACTAATTAGTGATTTTACCAGTGGCCTATATGTCTTAGAATCATAGAATTGTTCGAGTTGGAAGGGACCTTTAAAGGCCATCTGGTCCAACTCCCCTGCAATGAGCAGGGACACCTACAGCTAGATCAGGTTGCTCAGAGCCCTTCCAGCCTGACCTTGAATGTCTCCAGGGACAAGACATCCACCACCTCTCTGGGCAACCTGTTCCACTGCCTCATCACCCTTAGTGTATAAAACCTCCTCCTTACATCCAATCTAAATCTCCCCTCCTTTAGTTTGAAGCCATTTCCCCTTGTACTATCACAGCACACCCTGCTAAGAGTCTGCCCCTTCCTTCTATAAGAAGAGGCTATAAACCCCACTTTAAAATTCTGACAGGCCACTCTCAGATGTCCCTGAAGCCTTCTCTTCTCCAGGCTGAACAGGCCTGTCCTGGTAAGAGAGGCGTTCCATCCCTTGGATCATTTTTGTGGCCCTCGTCTGCATGCACTCTAACAAGTCCACATCTCTCCTGTACCAAGGACTCCACATCTGGACGGAGTACTCCAGATGAGGTCTCTCAGTGCAGAATAAGGGAGCAGGATCACCCCCCTTGCCCTGCTGACCACTGTTCTTTTAATGCAGCCCAGGGTATGGTTGGCTTTGCAGGCTGAGAGGTCTTTTACCAATCCATTTGTAATAAGAGGAATTTGCAATGGTCAAAGGGAAACCAAGAGAGAAAATCTGAATTGATCAACAGAAAAGGCAGGAAACCAGCAGAGGAGGTGCATTATTGATTCTTATAAAAAAGATCTGTGTGCTGCCAAATCCTTGATACACAATAAATAATTCTTTAGAAAGGCAGTAAAGGAGAGAAATGAAAAATATGAAATAGGAAATGAATAAGGCATGACTAAAACTCCTAGAAGCAGCTCCAAATGAATTCTCTCCATATTTAGGTTACGGCTTCAGAGGAAAAATTTCAATATTTAAAGCATTAAGTACCAATAAACTATGGTTTGGCGATATGATATAGTAAAACAGCGTCACTTACATGTCACAACGATTTCAAACTCAGTAAAAAAGATCAATCCACAAATAAAGCAAGCAATTATTAACTGAATTAAATTCAATTTTAAGCCTAGGGTCTTTCTGGAAACAAAAAAGTTCCAATTATTTTCACATAATCATATATAGTTCTACATGACTAATACAGAAAAGCTAGTAAATAAATTAGAACATAAAAGAAATCTTGTTTCCAAAACGGAAGATAGATACTCACTTGTGTTCAGTCTCAGCTTAAACAGTCCCCCTTACTGAGGACTTCGCAAATCTGCACTGATCTAAGCTAGAGATTGCTTTTAGCATCAAATTCCTCAGAAAAGTCATCTTGGTTCTACCAGGAACACAGCAGACACCAGAAGGATGAGCTCCAGTTGGTGTCAGTGCTGCTTGTCATGATCAGAGTATTGTGGGACCATGGGCTTCCAGGTTCGTCAACGCAGCAAGACAGCAGCAGCATGAGATTTTAAACATTGTTTGTAACTATGCTTCCTCACACAGAATACCAGAAAACACTGAGTGTGGAGCTCCTTCTGTTGATCTTGTTGCTTTAAATTGCAAAAACAGATTTTCTAAAATGCAGAAGTCAGGTTATTAATACTTTCTCATAATCTTCTGTAGTATAATGATAATTTGTGATGATGTTTCCGAAACGACAATACTCACAATCCCATTTTTTTTTTTTTTAAATTTGTCACCATAATCTGCTTATTACGTTTTACAGCCCTAATGTAGGCACTCATAAAACTATTTTGTCTCTTCAAAACACAGCAATTAAAGCAGCTCATTTTAAGGAAGTGTCAACGTGCAGATCTATTTTGTACTATTTCAGCTTAATTTAGAATTATTAGTGCTATTGTGATTATGATTATCTTGATTATTTATATTCTCACAATGGTGTCAACTACTTTCCAGTATACATACCACTATTCTTAGAAATTTCTATCCTTTCTCCACTCTCTCCTTAGACTTAACAGGGCAACAACAAGAGGAGTTGATAGACTTGTCTCACTTCTTACATATGATGATCAGGACAGCTTTTCTACTGTGTGAACTGCTTGTCCTGTAGTTCCACATCAGAAAGAGATAGAAACAGAGACATTAGATATCTACCAAGTATCTCCCTTACCAGATAACCTAGACACGGGCCCAAGCAAGCAAGATACCACATTTTTAAGCAAAAGATTTATCAAGGAAAAAACCTACTATTCTTTTCATATGAACATAAGCTGCGCAGACCACATGCATGGGCACACAACATAAAAACCATCTACTTAGTGTTTCCACAGCTTCAGAGACAAGCCCATAGTCATACAATGGTTTTCAGCTTAGAGGCCAATATCAAAATCTGTGTAACTAATAATTTTCCACAAGACACCTGTAAACTATTTAAGACTTCTCCATTTTCTAAACAGATTTATAAACTTCAATTAATAATGGAGATTAACATAATGGAAAAAAAAAAACAGAACTTGCTAAAGAACATCATTTCATCTACAAGAAGAGCCACTGAAATATGGCAAAACATTGCTACTACATTTCCATTTTCAGACTCCATGCTATGACTTTCATATAGATCCCCATCTGTCTTAATCCACAAACTTCCCTATCTTCCTAAAATTCCTGCTTCAAATTGAGAGGAAAATAAGAAATCTGTGAATAAATGACTGAAGTCACAGAACATTCGGAATAATGTTTTGAGGCATTCCAGGTCAGAAACACCTCTGTATCACTGATAATCTGCCTGAAGTCATTATCCAGTCAGGTGAACTAACTCCTTAGTTTTGAGTGCTCGAAGAACTTCATAGCTACTATGAGGGGAAACAATACAAATAAAAAAATAAACTCACTTTTCTGACAATATGTCCTGGAGCTGGGAAACATTCCTAAACTGCCTTTACCCAGGGTGCTGACACCAGCAGACTTACCACAGCCTACAGTAAGGAAGGACAAGGAAAATCCTGAAATATTCACAGTCTCAGATACAGAAATCCAATTCATACACAGTCTGACTGTTGCTCTTTTTGACATAAATATAGAATGAATGCTCCCCACTAAATTTAAGTATATACTATGGAAAGCAACTCTAAAGCCCTGCTGTGAAAAGATTTATTTTGGGCAAATCTCTCCTCAACCTTCTTATTCCTAACATTCAGACAATTCAGGCATTGACAATTATAAGCATATCTAATTGAAGCTAAGATTTTAGATTTGGCAACATAACACTGGGCAAGACATAGGATTAATGTGGTTTTAGTAGCACTGTTTCTGCTATTGTAAGAAGAGGTTCAAAAACAAGGTTGTTTTCCTTTCTGCAGGATTCAACAGCTGCATTTCAGATATCAACGCATCATATGACAGAGACAGTAGGAACGCAATTTAACCACATTAAAATAACATTTTTCTTCCAAGAAAACAGAAAAACTACTCAGAATCTGAATATTTAACTCAAAAAGTGCGTTCTATTGACACTCAGATTTACATACAGTCAGTAGTCAAATGCTGAAATCACAGGGCTTGGAAGGGACCTTAAGAGATCATCCAGTCCAACCCTCCACTAAAGCAGGTACTCTACAATAGGTCGCACAGGTAGGCATCCAGATGGGTCTTGAATATCTCCATAGAAGGAGACTCCAGAACCTCTCTAAGCAGCCTGTTCCAATGACAAATAACACTGACTGAAATGCTGCCAGGATGCAATAAGAACTTGAGAAACTTTCATCACAAAGTAATTGAAGTAAGATCCCAAAGACAACAAAGGCAGTTTGATAGATAGAGAACTCACAGTTTCCATCCCTGGTGACACATCCTTTGGTTGGAAGCATTCACCATCATTTGCTTCCATTTTGGCCATATGTATCTTATATTCCTTTCCAAAAGGATAGTTTTATTCTATCTTTAGTCAAGTCCAGCAGGTCATGCAAAACGTCTACACATTTGCATGAAATGCACGTTGTCATTAATATATGTTGATTTGATCATACAAAACCTGAACTGCACTTTCTATTCTAATTTTGCATTAAGATCAGTTCAATATGAATGCAGGACCAGTTCAAATGCTTTATCTTCAAATACGCTAAGTTTAAGTTGCCATTTATCTTCAGCTCTGGAACAAAGCCTGTATATTATTCTCTAGTTATAACGGATCTTTTTACTATAAAAAAAATTACATCTATGGTTTTCTAGGACAACGTTTATAGTGAAAGAACAGAGTCTCAGAAGAACCACAGTTCATGTCAGATCTCTTCACCTTTCATTTCAACTGTAGAGCTCATTTCTCTAACACACATATCTTTAAATATTTACTTAAAATATTTGTTAACTACAAAACTCATAAAGCCTGGTTTCCCGTGAGTTTGTACTCCTTTGTCCTCTACAAGCCTCATTCACCAGAGCAGGTCTGACCCTCCAAGTGCTATGTAACATACCTACTAGGCAGGAGACAAGAAATGCTAAATCCCACCTCAACCTACACATAGCTGTGAGATTACCACTAATCACACATGACACCTGGTCACCCGCTCTTTGTCAGAGAGAATATTTAATGTCTGAAATCGGCCCCAAGCTCCATGTGAGATAATTGCATACTGCACAGAACAGTTACGGAGCTGTAGAAAGACAAAAAAACTTAAGCATTCTGAGGATGAACACAGTAATTCTTAGAGAAAAGAAAGAACAAAGGTTTATATTCATTTGAGTTTTTATAGGTATTTAGTGATGGTATCAAAAAATTGTTATGTCTGACATCTAATGTATAATAGTTAACCGTTTGATTTCTTGGGTTGCTGGGGGTACAGGAAGAAATCAAAGAGACGTGTTTCAGTTAGATAAAAGTGGCTGAGGAGGAAAGCTGGCACTGACATGGTTAAAAGATGGGCAACATCTCCTGGGGACGCTGACTGCAGAGAGAGTAAGAAAGGTCAGGAAGAAAGTAATTCAGACAGGACAAGAAAGTAAAACAAGATGCAGAATACATGCAAAAATACTGAAATCGTTACTAACTACAGCAGCATCCCCATTCTTCTTAGACAGCGTGCACTACTTAAAGGAACAAAAAGACAAGGAAACTGCCCCTTCACATGTAGTTTTCCGCTTTGTTTAAAGTGGAGTTTTGTTCCTAAGTAGAATATCCTTCTTATTCAAGTTTCCTGTATTTCGCTGCATTTCTTCATGATATCACTGCGCTCCTCCCAGCAATTTAAATACACGTTATTTATACAGGATAAAAACTCAAAAAACACAATGCTCTATGTTTAGCAGAAGTGTTTATATTTTCTTTTAAATATTCTATGCCACTATTGAGGGCTTAAAAAGAAACAGTACATTTAGTGTCTGGAATGGCAGTTTCTTACACCAGGAGGATATTAACCTTTAATCCTTGAAATCATTAAAGAAATGTTTGTAGAAATATTTTTAGCCTCTTTATCTGGTCAAAGTACTGGAAGTTAAGTCGTGTCTGTACAAACCAATCATTTCACCAGCAGTTTTATATTTCTTTAAAGCCTCATATAAAAAGCACCTGCTTAAAGTGAGTAATGGAGTTTTATATTCATTGCACTTAGGAACAGCGTATGTAACCTATTCCGTTTTCCTCCCTTGTGGAATATATTTCAGCTTATATTGCACAGCACATTACCGATGTGTATAAAGACTCTCTGATCAGCAATTTGGACAGCAGACAGCAACCTGCATGAGTACACTTTTTTCCCTTCCTTAAATACAGTATCCACTTGATTCAGCAACACAAATTAAAACCATCCTTTAAAGATGATGATCTCACCTTCACAGCAAATGCATGAAACACATGCATGCTAACACCGTAACAACGTCAGGCTACAGTCTGTGGCATACACCCTGCATAACCAACAACAATTGGCATTCTGTCAGTATTACAGAAAGAACTTCATACATGAACTTCCCTGTCCAAAGAACAGAAAATCTCCACTAGTGTTATTAATTTATGAGAGGTTAAAAATCTTACTGCCTAATCAGACATATACTTTGAAAAATCCAAACGCGAGGAAAGTCTGTAATAGGATATATTTTAAAGATGCAGTTTAATCTTGGAGCTAGCTCTTAGTCAATGCAAAGCACTAGAAAAGACCATTTTCACAGTACAGATTATTCAAGCACATGCTGTGACATACTCTTTGTAGTTCAGAAATTTAAGGAATTCTTCACTGCAACCTCAGCTAAGTTTCACCTGAAGAACTGCTTAGTACCTCCTTGTGATAAAAGGACAAATTTGCAGTAGCCTACCAATGGTGTTCTTCAGTTATGAGAATGATAATACTAGACACAAGTAGGTAATATAGGCATGACCATGAAATAAAAAGGAGGTAGTATTTTTTTTCCAATCAGCTGTTCTTTCATTTGAAAGACAACAGTGAACTCTGAAAGAACAATTTAAATAATTTATGTTTAAACAGTTGGTGTAAGATTAACCAGAATCATACAGTTGTACTCATGAATTTACTGTAGTTAAGTATTGCTGTATTACACATAGAAAACACACTGATTTCAAGTCATTTCAAAGAGTGTGCTTAGCAGACTGATTTATTCTCTGTGCACAGAATCCTATCTTCACAAAACCAGACGCTGGTTCAAAGTAGACAGTTACTCTTTGCATCTTCTGCCATCCACCTACCTCTATTATGGTAAGTTTTAAACAACGTGGAAAATAAATTTGCGAGAACAACTTAAACCAAGCATAGAATTACCCGTCAATATTATTGCACGTAAGTACTTACTCACTGATCTAAACAGGAAGAAGGGCTATATTACATTAGCTTGATTAGTACCTCATGGAACACTGCTGAAGAAGTTTTGGGGTCAAAGCAAGTTTACGTAGCCCATGAGAAGTGGAAGGATTAGCTATTCTATATCCAAGCATATGAAGAAGTAATATCTGTGACTTGGGACTTGCATGTTTTCTAACTTACTGTAATTAAGTTAGTACTACAGTTAGCTTATTTGTAAAACATTTTAATTCTGATATACTTAGCAGAATAAAACTCGATACATCTATGCTGTATTATAATATCGAAGAAAATAGAGGACTTAAAATGAAATCCTGATAAATCTTCACAGTATCTTAGAATGAGATCCAAATCTAGTTTGAACTCTTTACACAACAAAAGCAAGAACAAACAACTGAAAATGCAGGCAACTGAGAAGCTTACAATCTTATTTTTTACCACTGGAAAAAAAGTCAGCTTTTTAAAACAGAGGAACAGTACTCCGAGCTTGCTTTTATTTTTTTTTGCCCCCCAACACTATTGCCAATTAGTTGCCCTTAACATAATTTCAAATACATATTGAATGTCTATATGGGTATTATGGCTTTGCTTAGTTTACAAAGATGAGTGAGGCCTCTAAGAATGCCGGTTGCATGCTTTTCAACAGAAGGATGTAAACTTATTTAGCAATCTCTTTTTCTCTTTCATCTTATCTCTAGTTTCTGTGTAGATTTATAATGCTCATTGTTTCCAATTTTAACAAATCACCTAATGGCAGAAAGGAAAATATGTTAACCTTGGAATTATTTGCAGTTGTAGAAATCCCTTTTGTCTGGCTCATGCAAGGCCTGCAATCTGTTTTAAACACAGATTGTCTGTCTTTTGTCTGACAGCCACCAAGCTGCACAAATTACTTTCTGCCTGTTCACCTGTTTGCAGCTGTGTCTGTAAGCTAAGGATTCTGTAGTTTGACTTGAGCAACCACTGAGGATTGATGACATGTGCTGCTGATAAAGTGAGCAATTTGAAGAAATTACTGGCTAAACTTATTGAAAGACATCTGTGCATGAGCTGAGAACTAGAAGCCTTCAATTGTGTGTTTGCAACCTGCAGTGGCGGCAGCCTGTTTGAAGTGATATCCTATAAGGGAGCTGGTCCTGACACAAAGTAACTACACCATCTTTGCAACATATTTCCTCACAACCAACAGAATTGTGCTCTTTTGGTCTTAAATATACTTCCTAACCAGAGGATATAACAACAATTAAGACTTCCTATACTCATCTAGCAGAAGTGACTTCTTTTGAAGCCTGGTTTTTCACTCAGGCTGGGTGCTCTGCATTATTTCTCAGCCCTTGCTATGGTGTGGATGAGTTCTCAGCAGTTAGAATTTTATGCTCATACTCCCTTAGCCAATAAGACACGCCCTTGAAATATTATGGGGTACATCTCAACTCTTCCTAACTAGCTGTAACACCTGAAATGTCTGCTTCATATTAAGCAGTCAAGTTATTTTATTTCTGATCTTTGTTAGTCTGGATAACATTTGAACTTAGGGTATATTTGCAGATATAAGTTTTTGTCTCCCTGAGCTTAAAATTAATCTTAGGGTATGAGTGTGCATGTGCAAACACAAGAAGCTTTTGGTTTAAATACATGTGATGTCTAGTCAATTCTGAGGTGTACATAGCATTATGCAAAAAGAAATTCCTAAGTCCCTGGAGACACATTCTATAGTGATATGCTTTAACTTTGCTCCCGTTATATTTGCTCTTAAACATTTAGCATAAATAAGTTTCAAGTATATACTGTGGTAGAATAGGCCTAAGCAGAAATCTGTGCATCTGCAAGTGTCTGAGAAGCCCAAAACAACAAATCCAAAAACACACTAAAACAGTTTCAACAATCATGACATATATATGTGCTACATTTGTTTTTGCAAGTGAAATTAGTGGTGCTGTTTGCATTTCCTAAGTATTTGAAGGAAAATACTACCTCAAAATTATACTTCACAAACAAAGTCAACTAACAACAATAACAATTTTCAAAATCCTTGTTGTATTTGGTGAAAAATTGTCACTGTGTTATAAATTAAGCACATTTGAAAATAGGAAAGCAAAGCTTTCAAGTTAAGTAGCTATATAAGTTGGGCTTTCACATTTCAGAACCCATAAACCAGATTCAATGCAGAGCTGAAGTGACCTCCTGAAAAAAAAAAAAAAAAAGGATATATAGTATGGTGTATAGGCATACAATAAATCAAGCCCTGATTATGTGCAGTTAATAACTATACATCACTAAAAATAAAACCCTTAAGATACTCTGGTACAGCAGATATCTAAATAAATACAGTACATTTTATCTTTAACCTCTATGCGTACTGCAAGTTCAAGCATTTCTAGTGTCAGCTTTTATTTTAAAAGACCTAAGTCGTGAGAACATTCTTACGTACCACTTCATAACTCTGACACCAAGTATGTATAAAAAGATTAGCTTTTATTTGGTATAAAATCAGTTGGCAGTTTTACATCTGTGCAATGCAACATAAATACCCCAGCTGGCATCTCAAGCTCACACACATATGGACTTCAAAACAGAAACTTCCTTATTTGCAGCACTGCCAGGGTAATTTTGTATACTCTGCATACTACAGCTATTTGTCAGGCCTCTGCAGGTGTGCAGCGCACATAAACACACAGCTGTAGCCTAGCAAGCCAAGTGTTCCATCAAACACATAAAGGGAGACCTCAGCAGCTGGATTAGTCATCCCTGCAACAGGTCCAGGGAGAACAATATGGGTTAGTATTTTTGGAAAAGCATGGATGGTAAATTTATGATTATGCTGGCCTTACCAAATAACTGCTGGATTGTGTCATTTTTATGCAATGACTACTTATTAAAGTTTTTGTTAGAATGGCTGGAACAGACTGAATATTTTTTAGTTTTTAATATAAACAATAAGGTAGTTTATGTATAAAATAGTTTATTACGTGCAAAATGTTAAAAGGTTTTCATGCTAGTGGTTGGTTCTTGACAGATGTTACAATTATTTGCATTGGCTTTAACAGACAAATCACTGGAATCAATTATAGTTAGTATATCATAAAACTTCTTACTAGTTATATATTATCCTTTGTCACATTTACTATAACTACACAGCATTTTTCTGTGTATTTCACTCTAATTGCTCAGGTCACAGATGAAAATGTAAAAACACTCGATAAAAGTGCAGAACAGTTTTCTGTAATTACCTTGCTTGTTTCTTTAAATCACAATTTTAATGTAAACAAAAAAAGACTGATTTTTTCTCAGAACTGTTTGGAAGACACCAGCATTCATACAATTTCATGGTGGTCATAGATGTTAAAAACATTTTAACGAACCAGAAAGAGCAGTAACCCTAATTTGATGCAACTTTCCTTTAAGAAACTTTTCATATGTCAAAAGCAAGAATAAAATAAATCAATTAAGACAATTAATCAGACCTTTAAATCAATTTACATATCTATCCAGAATGCTCAACATAAAGTATATATTTTAAAATTTCAAAATTATATCAAAAGCATATGAGAAGAAGTGGACACCATCGGGATACCTCTCTGATTCACTTCATCCATTACATTTCAACTTTAAATGTCATGCATGCATACATGCTTGCTTCTTTTTTGCATTTATCAATCACACCATTTGACCAATCTTGCCCATAAATGCTCTCTTTTGAAAACGACGTATGTCAACATTGATTTTAATAACAGCTCTCCTGGATTCCATCACTTGGAGGATGATGCCAATTCAAAACATCATTAAGGCAGGTATTCATTTGCACTGAGAACATTTCTATATTTTTCCTAGGGTGCAGCAATATTTGACAGCACTTGGGAACACAGAGCAGGAATCCATACCCAACTGCCCCTTCTCATTACAGTAACTGCAAGATTTCAAGAAGGAAGAGGAGGAGGTTCCTAGAGGCCACTTTCCTAAACTTGACCTAATGACATTTCAAGACCATCCACCAGGAATACCACTGTTGGTGGCTGTAAGTTTAACAGGTACACAGAGAAGTTAGGCTGGTAAGAATAGTTAAACATAAAGAAAAGGTGCTCACCGGTGTTGTAGGCTCGCAAAGGAACTCCACAAGGAGCCATCTCCAGAAAGAGATCCTTCCTCAGTGGAAGTCAGCCCTTAAATGGGGTCTAGGAGAGGTGGAGCCTGGCTCCACCCCTCCCAGGCACACAGGTGAATTGCCTTCACCTGTGCTCCCATGGCTGACTCAGCGCTTGCCTCAGATGGTCAATCAGAGGTTCAGGCCTTGATTCAACAGTTCCCATAAAGTTGCTCAGTAACATACATAACGGTTACAGAAATGCTGTGGTATCAAAATCTAATCGCTAGAATCACTGATGGGTAATGAACAATCACGTAGTGATTTCTTCATGGGGTATAAAGGTAGCTTTCTTTTAAGCTCAACAGGTTGCAGTAAATGCTGAAAAGGCACCAGAGATGGAAAGAGATGAACAATACTCAGCCATATTCAGAATGAGAATTACTTAAACATATGCTAAAAATGAAAAAGCACTTCAAAACAAAAATCATCATTTAGAAAACAGCATTTAGGAAAAACAGCAATGACAAATTTAATCATTCCTTTCATGCAGACATATCTATCCCTCAGAATCAGAACAGAAAAACTACAATTTCAGAGATACAACATGCCTCTTGAATCTACGGCCTATAAAAAAAACACAGAAATGACTAATTGCTCTTTTCCGGTAAACTGAAGACAGAATCCATATCATAGATGCAAGAAGCAATGGAATAAAGTAGAATTGAGTGATGGCTTGATAGCAAAGTTATCAAGATTTAATGGCATATATCTTACTAAAACATGACAAATCCATAGACCCCACTTCAGAAGAAAAACTAAAATATGTTTCTTGAAAAACAAATTTAAATGATCATGAAATTATAGAGCAAAATAATAAGATATCTGTAAATTTAATCTATGCTTTTCCAAACAATAGCTCTCTTGGCAAAAACAGAATTTTCTGCAAATCTTTAAGACAGCATTTAAAAAGTTTAAGTGATGAGAGGTCGTAAATGTTAATAATACTTCACAATGTACCATGAAAAATAGAAATCTGAGGGAGGAGACAGAATAAATGGGATTGCTTTTTCCTTGGTGCTACAACACAACAGATCATACAACAAATCTACCAGTCAGGAACTTTATTCTGCTACATTTCCTGCTTTGATTTACTCCAGAGGGGAATGAAACACTCTTGGGCAGGATTGGATTAAGATATAAACACTACAAACCAGCTGGCTAAGATGGACAAATAGTCGAATTTGAGTTTTCAAATAAAAGAAAACAAATGTGTAGAATACTAGATATGGAAAAAAAAACCCAAAACCTGATGTTGGCAGGTATTTCCTGTTTGACCTCAAGAAAAGCATTCAATTTCATTGCATGAACTTCTCTAGAGAAATATGCAGTCTTAAAGGAACACTGATTCATTAGGTAAGATAAGATTCCAGTTTTATAATAATTTATTACACAAATTAATCACCGTGTAATTCATATAGAACAACTGTGATGTTCATATTGCATATGCAGATTGATAAAGAAATCTGGTACACAAATAAAAATCTTAACCTTGCTGCCACAAGCCAAAATTCTAGACTGATTGCATGTGCCATACTTCAGTCAAGTCACTCAAATTCAGCCTTCCAAAAGCAATGTTTTCATATCCCCTGTCAAAGTGAAGGACTCAGTCACTCCTGGAAGTTCTGCACATTCTACTGAGAGCATTTTTATACAACAAATGCATAGCACTTAAGGGTGTCCAAGAAAGAGACAAAATACTAGGAAGGAAAGCCCTAAACACTGCTGTCACAGTTCAGCCCCCCAAAGGGAAAGTCCTAATGAAGAGAGCAGAACATCAGCATTTATTTCCCTGAACTGCCTCAATACGCAGCTTGGCTTGTCCTTATTGTAGGTATAGATCTGAGTCTGGCCCAAGCTCTCTGAGATAGCCCTTTGCAGTGTAATCATAATCAAGCTATATCATGACAACAGTTTCCCTTAGCCCCTTCCCATATCCTGTGGAACTGCATTCCAGCACTAATAAATCAAGACTATGACTCTTCTTTTCTCAAGAATATTGATGAACAGGAGCAGTGCTAATAGAAACATTTCATGCCTCCAAATTTTTTGATTATTCATTAAGGCCTAAGACTTCAGGCATTCCTGCAAAATGTAAAATCAGTATACCTGGATAATTTAGTGGAAAAAAGAAATATGGATATATATATATATACATATCTTGCCTAATGCAGGAAAATCATAATTTATTGCTGAAAAAGAAATAAACAGCTTAACTTATTATATAAGATTAACTTATAATCAATTGAGGCAAAATATTGAAGAGAACCCATACACAATTACTGGAAGCATGCAGTGTTTTTCTAAATTGAAGTTGGAGTTTCAGCCAGCCATTACATTTCAAAATACACCACTGCTACTATATCCAATGTTGTATAAGAAAAAAATATACTGCCCCTGTTGAAAGAGCTTGCAAACTGAAAAAGGGACAAAAGCAAGATAGGATATCTATATATATTTACACACACACACACACATATATATATACACACATTATACATACTCCTTCTATACGATACAAATGCAGAAATAGCAAGAATAAGATTTTGCAGTATGAAGAAGGGTAGGGAAGAACTGTCAAGTATTCTCTGATTAAGGTCTTTATTTTAGTTAAATCTTATTCTGGTAAACATTACAATTAAACCCCAACATCATAAAACGCTTCAGAAATGCATACTGACAGCACCTCCACAATATTTTTAAAACCTGATAAAACCTAAATTGATAAAGAACTCCTTATATTGAAATCCACACTGTTACCGAAGCAGCTGAAGCAACACTGTCAAACAGTAACCTATTCCAGATCCCCTTGGGCATCACATAGACCAAGCTTACTTCTGTCCATTCCTACCCCCACTTTTTTTCCCATTTTTCTTAAAATACAAGCTATTTTATAGGGTGATTGTAATATGATACTATGATCATTGCTGATTGCAGTTAGAAACAGACCCTTCTAATCCAGCTGCTCTCCACTTCAACAAATGCCATTTAAAAGCTACTTCATAAAAACATTATTGCTTCATACTTAAAAGACATTAAGTCAAGATTTTGGAAATTCCATTCACTTGATTATATCAGCAAGTGCACTATACATTAGATTTATCATTAAAGCAAAATCCATGAGAACTGTTTTCCAGACTTTAGTTAATGCTCTTATGACACATTTGGCCAATGAAAATGGATGAAAAACAGTAGTGCTTTGAAGCAATAGCCAGTAAATGCCATTGTGGTTTACCAAGAGTGGGATGCGCAACATATCAGACCACAGTTAATGAAATTAAACCATTTCTTATGTTTCTGAAATGTGTCCTGTATTACTTGCTTGGAAACTACACAACTGATTCATCTTTGAGATTTTACTTCTTTCTGTAGTAAATTGTATCTCTTACATCTACTGGTAATTAAATCAGTAAGCGACGACCACTGTTATGTATTTTATAATACTATTTAAGGCAAAATAACTCAATAAATAAATGCATGTTCTTTTTTTGTTTCCACATAAAAATGGAATTGTAAATTTACGTCCCTTATTCAAAGATCTAGGGAAAAGATTACTGGGAGAAAAATAGGATAAAGCATATGCATACTACCTACTTGTGTAAGATGTGAACTGATAAGTAGTTTCCTTTCATAATATGCCCATGAAATGTGGATTTAATGTAATGCTTTCTTTACACTATATTATAGTGGAAAAAAAAAATCTGGCAAATCTTCTGGTGATTCTAAAGCTTTACCTACTGCCTCCATGCACAATTTATCCAACAAAGCAATGAGGTGCACTATTTACCGAACTAAAATGCTGTTGTTCCTCTACTCTTCTGAAGCCTTGGAAAAGCAAACATAATTGATCTTCAAAATCCATTTATTTCTCTATTTTTAATTATTTACCTATTAATTATAAAACTATCGTTTCAGCTCAGCTAAATCAAATCCTTAAAAAGAAGACTTCATGTCTCCTCACTTACATCAAAGAAGCTAAGAAAACCAATTCTTACTTCAGAATTTAAAACAGAAAGCTCAAAGGTTAAAATGAATTGCTTTCTTGCAGTCCAACCAACTGCTGTCTCAGGCTAAGAACTCAATTCTCACAAGTCCTTCAAGCTTTCCAAATGAAGATCCTCGCACACTGTATTTCAACAAGTTAATTTGTAACTAGGGAATGTTAACTAATAAACTTTTCCAATTATCTCAATTAGTTAACAGTAAAACTGAGGGACGGTCAATAGTTCAGGTCATTTTTATGCAGTGTCACTGTAAGAAGTCAACAGGATTTCCCTCCAGGGATTATCAAGCCACAGTTTTATAGACAGTCAGCAGCAGCAAAAAGGTGAGAGACCAGTCATGCAAGAGCTTACTATATACAAAGAGAGAAAAGGTAAACAGCAATGGTTCTTCTACTGCCTAAACCATAAGAGATGACAGTTCATACTGGTTTTGCCAGCTACTTTCCAGTTTGCACCTTAAAAACATCTTTCAAGTATTTGGACAGCAACTCATATAAGAATCACAGCTCTTCTCCACTGATAAGGGGAATGAAGATATGGATCTTTCCAATTAAGAGAGCAAGATGGTTTCAAAGGAATCATTTTTACCAGATAAAAAAAAAAGTAAAGGCAACAAAAATAATCAACAGTGGAGCTCTCAGTGTAACTTCCACTATTGAGTATGTAATTTCTGCATGTATTAAAACTGAAGTCTTCCTTAAGAAAAATGAGGTAATTATTGTGCTTAATAGCAAACTGTCCTTATTAGCAGAAGTGATGAATAATACGGTCTTTAACACAAGTTAGGCTGCACACCAAAGTGGCAGAGGAGCTCAGATCACATCGCCTCATTTCCATAATCACTTTCACATGTGTACAAGGCATTAAATACAGTACCATCTTAAAAATGAAAAGCAGACATTCCTTTCGAAATTAATTCAATATTTATCGTGTCACACTCAAAAAAAAAAAAGACCTGCAGAAAAATTGGAATACAATAAATAACTATGGGATGTTTATTATTTCATTTGCCTTAATTCTGTAATATAGACACAAGCATACTGTACAGTTGTGGGAAGATGACACACGTCTAGAACACTATATTCTAAAGATGTAAGCAATAAGTCTTTCTCTGAAAATAGATACATAAACAGAACCTAAAAAATCAATATGGAACCTTCTTTACCATGCATTTCCACATACTTCACATTAACTACTCCTGCTGACAGACTTTGATCTCAACAGTCTCTATTCACTTCTCACAAAGAAACATACACACATCACAGAACATTACTTCCTACCAGATTCTTCCCCCACAAGCAAAAATTCAGGCCTACATTTAATACATACATGCATCTTGAATGCAAATATGGTAGAATTGCACAGGTTACAGCTAAAGTTCCATGCAAGAATGCTAATTAGGAATCGTTGCTTCTCTGTACACTGACTTCTGAAGATGAGCAAATTCTTCACTAGCATCAGTATTTCGGTTATCCATATTCAAGTTAATTTTCATGTTAAGCTCCACTCAGAGAACAGTTTCTTATGAAACAAAACTAAAATCACTGCATCTGTACCAGTGGTACTGTCACTCGTAATTATTTTTACAGGCATGTCTGTGGTTCTCACCACAGCAAACTAAGCACAGCTATTAGACCTTTCATTGTGAAGAATGATTACCTCTTGTGGATAAAGGGCATAAATTGCAAGAAGTCACTGAAGAATCAGTAATGTGTTAGTAGAAAGTAACATTCTTCCTGAAAATCACTCGATGAGGTATGTTACAGGAAGCTTTACCTTTCAGGACTTTTTATTGCACTACCACAACAAATTCAGCAGCTTTGTGTATGTGAATGGATTAATTAATTTTGAGAAAAGTCATAACCAAGCAAATGCATAAAAAAACACAATAATACAACTTTCCAAATTACATCTGCCCTTTGAAGAACTTGTACATGAACAGCAAAGCAAGAGAGAACTCCTCTTTAAGTTCAGTTATAGGATGCAGTAAAAAAAAAAATCAATATACTCTAACATGAAGCTTCTTCATTTACACCTCAATACATTAGCTACTTCTTATAGTGGTTACACAACATACTTACGTGTAGATCTCAAGTCTTCAGACAATGCCATTAAATACAGGAAAAAAACATTTCAACACCAACCAGATTGCAAAATTAATAATCAAGACATTTCAAATTAATTTGCAGAGGAAATAGTTAACTAATATCCTTCTCATGGAGTATACAGAAGCATTCTATATGAAATATATGAAATAACCATATGAAATAACAGCTTATGTTTAAACTTATCAACTTTAAATAGGCTTCATCTGATCATGAAAAACTATACAGATGTCTGTCTATACATTCATAGGTTAAAAGGTTTGTGTTATTATCTTGCCAACCCAAAGAATATAATTGCAACAGGAGACAATAAACCAAAGACAGATCATAAGAAGATATGAACTAGTGAGAAAAATCAAGGAAACAAAATAGAATCATAGAATCAACAAAGTTAGAAAAGACCTCCAAGATCATCCAGTCCATCTGTTCACCTATCACAAATACTTCTGCTCTAAACCATGTCCCTCAGTACAACATCTAAACATTTCCTGAATGCCTCCACAGACGGTGACTCAACCATCTCCACGGGCAGCCTGTTCCAGCATGCTAATATGATTTGTGAAAGTCAATTTATCCCATAACAGTAACCCAAATTTAAAAAAAAAAAAAGATTTTTAACGCTGGTGTTGGAGTTATAATAGACGTACTACTTGAATAACATGATTCAAATGCCTTTTCAAAAAGAAAATAAGTCCATACTGGTATGGATAGATACATACGCAATTTGTAAAACAGATTGCACATGTAAAAAGACACAAGTCAGAGATATCTTTTTTTTAAAACAAGAAATGCATATTTTTCATTTCCTCTTCTAAGTTTGTCGTCACTGTAGGATAGGGCCAAAAATGTTTTAATACAATCACAGAATCACAGAATCATAGGGGTTGGAAGGGACCTCCAGAGATCATCGAGTCCAACCCCTCTGCCAAAGCAGGTTCCCTACACCAGGTCACACAGGTGGGCGTCCAGACAGGTCTTGAATATCTCCAGAGAAGGAGACTCCACAACCTCCCTGGGCAGCCTGTTCCAGTGCTCCGTCACCCTCACCGTAAAGAAGTTCTTGCACACATTGGTGCGGAACTTCCTATGCTCCAGTTTCTGGCTGTTTCCCCTTGTCCTGTCTCCACACACTGCTGAAAAGAGTCTGGCCTCGCCACTTTGCCCCCCACACCTTAGATATTCATAGACCTGGATCAGGTCCCCTCTCAGTCTTCTTTTCTCAAGGCTAAACAGACCCAGTTCACTTAGCCTTTCTTCATAGGGGAGATGCTCCAGGCCCTTCACCATCTTTGTGTCCCCTTCGCTGGACTCTTTCCAAGAAATCTCTGTCTTTTTTGTACTGGGGAGCCCAGAACTGGCCACAGTACTCTGCCCTGGTAAGGCCTCATCTGGAGTAGATGGGGAGGATAGGACAAATGTTTTCATAGGACAGAACAAAAATAATCTTGTTGATTACTAGATCTTATTTTTTCTCGAAGGCAGTTGTTAATGTTAAAAATGGAGGCTGCTGCCAGTTTTAGAAGCCTATGCTTTTAGAATTATTCCAACAACTTCCTCACAGATAATTAATTTGTTCTATATAAAAAAGGAACACAACAGCTTTCCAGTTCATTAAGCTGCTTTTCAAATGCATATAAGCTGACAGTTCTCAGTTAAGTTCCTCAAAGATTCTCAATAGTCTAAAGTATCTTGTTACTATTGCATAAACCGGGTAGTTTTAAGACAAAAAAAGTTATGACAAATATCTTAGAAAAATCCCATCTATAGAAGTGTCATTGGTGCTGCAGCTCCGATAACAGTATAAAGAAAAGCACACCTATACAAACACATGACATATTAAAGGGAAATATAAAGTGGAGAAACAAAGGAAAACACTTTTTCTTGGTCCTATTGCACCCAACGATCACACCATAGTAGACCATCCAAATGCTAAAGCAATCTAAGGAAAGGTTAAACTTCCATAGGAAATGAAAGTCCCAAAAGAAATGAAAGTGGAAATGAAACCAAGGGAAAAAGGTATTTGGCTCTACACCCGAAGAACTGCCTACAGCAGCATGCCACAGCCATCCCTGGGGACTGGCTGAGCTTCCCCATGAGCAGCATTACCCAGTAAGTACTAGGTCATCAGTGGCATAGTTGGCTGATTAAGAGATGAGGTCACATATTTACTTATTTTAGCAAGAAACCACATAAAATACAGCCTGATGTACAGAGAGTTTTTGTACAGATATCAAACACTCCAGAACACTGAAATCATTTATTTAATTAGAAGGAAATAGTAAACTGGGAGACTTCAGGGAGATTGTATCTCACCTATTTACATAGAGGACAGAGCAAAACAAACAATCCTCTCTCCCTGTCCAGAAAAACAAATCACAAACTGAATACATTCATATTTAATACAATAGTACCACATGTGAAAGATTTTTTAATAGAGAACAGGCCAGGTGTGGTTGCTTTTAAAAAAAAACATTCTGATACTGATGCTTAGAAAAGTTTTGGATACAAATAGCAGTTTTCTTTGCACAGTATATACACACATCATGAAAAAAACTTGCTTCACAACTCTTAACAACTACAGGATCCCTTTACAAGTACAAGCTTCATATGTGCCTTTCTACTCTCTTGGTTCCTACATTTAATTTTTCATCTTACATTTCCAAAACAGTCTTTCAATTTTGATTTATTTTAATTCTTTTTATTTTAAGTGCAAGTCTAGAAAAAAAAAAAAAACAGCTGAATTTTTCAGGGCAGTACACATAAAGACCAACACAGGAGACCAGCTAAGCAGTGACAATATGTGAAAAGACCATCCAATAGCAGTGGCATACAAAGGAAACAGAAGCTTTGTTTTGCAGAAATGTACTTTCCATTTTGAGGGACTACACACCAACTACAGAAATCTTCTCCATAAACCTTCTGTGGATGGATATTACTACAACAAATTTCAGCTGCTTCACCTCTCATAAGCAACGTACAAAGCATTTCTGCACCATACTACACATACCTTACAACAGAGCAGAATGCAGAATTTAATCAATTCTGACATCCTTTAGACTGAGGCAGTAACAACTCCTACATTAGTGCAGGAGGCACAGATAATCCTGTGCAATTTACATAAATCCAGTGTAAACAATCAGTATTGATGATTATTTTAAACACACAAATACAGACAGTATTAACCTGAAAGATCATATGTCTTTCAGAAAGTGAGAGACAAAAGAAGCTCATGAATTAAAATAAGAGCCTGAGATTCCTGCAGTGTGGTACCAAGCCCACCAGCTGAACTAACTGCTCACATATCTGCCTGATCATTAGGAGGTGTGGGAAAGCTGCTGTTAGGAGCAGAAGGTAGGACCACCCCTTCTCACAGTAGTATGATTCTAAATCAGCTGAAATGTGCAATGTGCGCTTGCAGCCCGGAAGACAAACTGTGTTCTGGGCTGCATTAAAAAAGGGGTGGCCAGCAGGGAGAGGGAGGTGATTGTTCCCCTCTACTCAGCTCTTGTGAGGCCCCATCGGGAGTACCGCATGCAGGCCTGGGGCCCCCAGTACTGGAAGGACGTGGAGCTCTTAGAGCAGGTCCAGAGGAGGGCCACTAAGATGATCAGAGGGCTGGAGCACCTCTACTATAAGGAAAGGTTGAGGGATCTGGGCTTGTTTAGCCTGGAGAAGAGAAGACTCCGGGAGACCTCACTGTGGCCTACTGTGTACTTGAAGGGAGCGTATCAACAGGACGGGGAACAGCTGATTACAAGGGTGGATAGTAATGGGACAAGGGGGAATGGTTTTAAACTGAGACAGGGGAGGTTTAGGTTAGATATTAGGAGGAAGTTTTTCACATAGAGGGTGGTGACACACTGGAACAGGTTGCCCAAGGAGGTTGTGGATTGCCTCACTCCTGGATGCATTCAAGGCTGGATGTGGCTCTGGGCAGCCTGGTCTAGTGGTTGGCGACCCTGCACACAGCAGGGGGGTTGAAACTAGATGATCATTGTGGTCCTTTTCAACCCAGGCCATTCTATGATTCTATGAAAATAAAAGGAAGCCACATCACAAAAGCAAGACAATGCAGCTGAGGTTTTAAAATCCTCTCGTCCATATGAATATGCTCACGATCAAAATCTGGCAGTAAAACTCTTTAATAGTTTATGCTACAATAAACAGGTGCCAAAAGTTTCAAAAAGACTGTGTTTAAAAGAACTAGATTCAAATTTTGTGTTTATTCCTTGAACCCTAAAAGCCTTCCATTAGAAATACAGAGATAAGACTGAAACATAGTTTAAAAAAAAAATCTGGCTCAAATACACTTTAGTCATGGGACTGAGAGGAAACAAGCAGAACTTTGAATCCATTTTAGCTAAGATATGATAATTACAGAGCAAGAACATAAAACATTTCTTTTTTTCTGTCTAATGTATTTGATATTCCTCTTTGCAAAGATAAGCATTATTTGTTTTGAGTTACTGCCTACAGATCTCAAGCATCAGGGCCCTATAGAGCTAGATAAGCAATTCATAGAGCAGCTATGAATGCCGCCACCACATCAATTCCCTAGTTTTAAGTGTTAAAACTCATGACAGATTAGCCACCCTAGTAAAATAAATAAATTATTTTTTTTAATGGTCTTAGCTACTGTAAACATATTACTAAAGAATGTTCTGTTTTCAAGCATTTGAGCCTAACTATGGATCTAGAATCATGGAAACAAGCAGACAGACATGCAAAGGACTGACAAACTCAGGATTTACTCCTCCCCCCTCAAATCCCTGCAAATAAATTCAGAAAAAAATCACCAATCTATGTGCCAAAAAAAAAATGGGATAATTTGATAATGTTTTTTCAGTATGAATAATGTGCATTTCTTCCAAAAGTTCATGGAAGAATAGTTACAGATCACATACGTTCAGACGCTTTGGATTCTTAATGGTAGAAGAGAAAGATAAGGTGGAAGTTTAGGACAACCTAAAACAAGTCCCTACAGCCTGAGTAAAGGCAGAAGACAACAGTGAAGATAAGAGAATTGCATATGAAGTCCCCCTGCACATACAGAAAGAAAAAAGAGATAATATCGTCAGAAATAGAGCCTTCTGTAAAATTACACAAACTGCATTTGAATATGCTCTTCATCTCTCCAGAACAAATCCAAAAATCTCAACCAGTGCTGGTAATGTAAATAATTTCATGTATATATATAGCTTGTGTGCAAGACAGGCAGTGAGAGGTCACTTCTTCCTATAACATGATCCAGCAGAACTATCTGCAGCATTGAGTAACTCAGCCCAGTCACCTGCCCCAGTGGTGAGTTACATGAGACAACATGAAGTGCAATACTTATCACCTACTGAAAATAATAACTTCCTGTGAAGAGCCACTACAATGCCCAAAGTTACTCCTAATTTTCTTAGAACTTTGTTAGGCTTTAGGAAGGAAACAAAACGCACATTAAGAAAGAAATGAGAGAAGTTCTTTGTACAGAGTAATTTCAGTTTGCATTAAAGTGATTATACAACATAAGAATTCTTACTCAAAACACTGTTTAAGAATTTAAATGAAAATTCTCCCTAAGCCAACGTCCCTCTTGGAGCCAGTGCTGGATCCTTAGGGAAAAGAACACAATGGGAAAACTGCATGACATTTCTGAGGCTACACTCCAAGCATCAAGAACACAACTCCTGAACCAGAAAGGCTGTCTTTGTTTTAGAAGATCATCTCCTATTTTATATGCTCCATATTTATTTTTCAAAAAATGAACTTGCAGCAACCACGGAATCTTGTAACAGGCAGTTTTACATTGTGACTTCTTCCTGTGTGGAAATGACTCCTTTGCGGTGTCCTTTGGAACCTGGTTATCTACTGAGTTGGTCTTCTAACACCTAACTCAGAAATGATTGCTTCTTCCAGGATAAGTCATAAAATTTCGGAAGCTTTTACACTTCTATAGATTAACTGATCCAAAAGTTAACATTCTTACTATTGGAAACGTGTCCTTTACTTTAAATATACCCATTTCTATAGGTTTATTTGGAGGCTTTTGTCAAAGAAAAAGGAAAATAAGATGAATCCTCTGCTACCCAAATTACAATTCCTTTCAAAATACATAGATTTGGAAGATTATTCCAATTCAAGGGAGAAAGAGATGCAATTTTTCTTGTCTCAATAAAAAGCCTCTTTCTTCAATCCTCATATGAGCTTCACTCACATTTTCTATGTACTCTCTAGTTATCCATTTCCTTTTTAGGCTACAAAAAACTGGACATTTATATCATCTTCAGCCTCATAAAGACTATATTTTAAATATATGTTTATAAATTCATACTTTTACTCACCATTCCATTATATCACACGCACACTTGTCATTAGCACCTATTTATATAGCAACAATTTATATAGCAACACACAGGAAGTCCCTGCTGAGCTGTGGGTCTCTATGATCCCTGCACATTTTCAGCATCCATGCTTTTGAAAACTGAGATACTCTTCACAAACATTTGGCATAAATTTCTTCTTTAACTGTACATAATCCCATTTTTCATTTCAATGGATCTCAAAAACCATGCAAGTCAAATCACTCAGAGCAACTGCCTTATTACTATCATTTGACATCCCTCCTAAATCATAAATTGTATATTTTGCAATGCATAATGGTGAGGGTTTTTTAAATGGTTCTGTATACATGAATATTTTACCTTTGAAAGACCGAAAGACTGGAATTACAAGATAGAAAAGTACATTTTGTGCATTTTTAAATAAAATCTTCATATCATAATACAAATGTCACTTAACTGTACAAATGCATAGGGAACTTTGATTCAGGTAAATGACATATTAGCACGAACTATCATTAAAAGTGCATAAGGAGTAAGAAATCTATTTAATGAAAAAACTAAGAAATGTTTCCAAATGTTTTTATGAAGTATTCTTTACCCTTTAAATGAACACATTCAGATTTAGTCGCTGGCTTTGTTTCAGAGAAACCCCATCTGTACACTGCATCGCTTACAGGCACATCTCAGTCATGCAATAGCTATGTCACAGCTCATATATCAAATAAAAATCACATTCAAGGCCACACAACCTTATATACCCAAAGTCTTCCATTCTATTTAAAGTAATCCTAAGAGAGCTCTTATTGCACCTCACTGCTGACGTCACATGACTTTTGTTGGGAAACAGAGTACTACAACTTAAATATCAAACAGTTCTTAACACAAATGAGAACGATCTAAAGGACAACTCTGTTGTACTTATGTACTCTGTCAGGTTTTCGTTGTTTTTTCTTTATTTTTTAAACAAAGAAACACTCATGGAACTAAGTATAGTAGCACTGCACTTTACGTTGCAGAGTGAAAAGCTGAATAAAATACAGGCAACTCATAGTAGGCTTGAGGAATTCATCTGATGAATTTAGATTCCAAGGCCAACAAAGTTGACTGCACATACTAAGGACAGAAAGTTAGAAAAATCATTTTACTTTTCTGACAACAAAGGGGTCAGTGACAGAACAATCTCAAGTTCAAACCCAACGACAAATATAACTATATGAGTCAAAAGGCTTCTATTACATGACAATTCACCAACCCTTTAACTTTCATTATGAGGAAGCAATATGAAGTCATATCAGAAACCTTTGAAAACATACAAATCCATGCTGGCTCCTTCCCAGAACACCTCAAGCACACCTTGAGAGAACACCACCGAGACAATGTTCTATTCTTTTTTTCCCTGATTATCAAGAAGTTTCCTTTGTCAACGAGAAATTATTCAAAGCAAAATCTATGTTAATCAGCTAGATATAAACACTTAACAATGAAAAATGGAAATCGCCATTTTCAAAGGGAGGTTCATTATTGCCAGTGTCTAAAATTGAAATGTTGCACTTTCAATACATACAGAGATAACTATTAGCTGTTTCTTGACAGTTTCCTAAAAACGTAAGGAATGTTTTCAGTAGTATATGAAATAGCAGAGTAAGTACAAAGCAGAGTGTTTGTTGCTTTCTTTTCTTTTTTTAAATAACTTGAAATAGACAGTTTAATGGAGTTTACCTGAACATAATTTAATAGCTTGTATTTAAAACAATTAGTAATGAAAAAGAAAGACAGTTCACCTTTTGTAACAAGTCAACATGTTTTGTAAACTTCTCTTATGATTTGTTATTCCAGGCCCATATTCTTGTCATACAGATGAAACATTTCATTTTTCAATTAACACTCAGGAATAACTGATGAATAAACTAACTAGGATAATATGCAACAGAAGCCTCATAATAAGAAAAAATAAACATAGTAAGATGCAAGTTACATATAAAAACAATAGCAAAGTACGCAACTTCAGCTAGCACCAAAAGCTAGCAGGAGTCAACTGCATTAAACAGACTCAGTCTGACTAAGAGGACAGTTCAGAAATCAGCTGGCTCCAGTTAGAGATGTGGGTGAAATAGCATTTCAAACAAAATAATTTGTGAAGCATCAAGTAACACAGGATGAAAAGGAAAAGAGGGAAGCCCTGTGATCATTCAGCCTCAATTCTTATAAAATAAAGGCCAAAGGATTAGTCTTTTGTACTTGAACAGCAGCATGAATTTATCAAAACAAAAAAAATAAAAAGCCCTGCAGTCTCAATAAGTTGTTTCAGTCACTGACAATTGTAAACATAAAAAAGTGTTTTCTAACTGGAATTTGTTTTGGCTGCTGGAACTTCTTACACCTTAATTTGCTAGACAAGAGAGTTTCACTTCCAGCACACAATGCAGTTGCCCTGAATACCAGTATATTTACCTCATACAAAATATCCCTTCCTGTCTTGAAAATAATTTCTATTAAGAGTTCCATCTTCCACTCCAAATTCCACATCAGCCTTAAGATCAGTGGCTTTTAGAATGTCAAAATAATGACTTGAATCGCATCTGCACATCAAGTTGTTTTTCAAGGTTTCTGGGGGCACCAGACAATGTACAGAGCTAACCTGACACAAGATAGATAATTTCTTAGCATTACACTCATCTGGTTTATAAGTTCAAAAATCAGTGAAAGTAAAGACAATAAAAGACAAGGAATGAAAAGCACTCCTCACCTGAATGCAAGGATTTTGCCAAAAGGGTACGTGTATGTTCAATATTTTCAGAAGAAGAAGTGAATTACGGAAGTTAGAAGATATTTTCATTCCTTTCCTTAAATAACACTTAAAATGATCTATGAAAAGAAAAAAGTGCCCTGATGCTATGGCCAACAAGTTTTTGAGGATTACCTGGTAAACTCTGTCCAGGGCGGATTTTAAGCATCCATAAGCTTATGATGGTTCTGAACTGTGATTTACAATTGCATTAAGAAGTCTTCTACTGAACTAAGGCAAAGAAAGCTCTGTACTGCTTCAGTGAAATAGAATATGATCCTGAAGCGCAGAAGAAAACTGAAACGGGTTTTACAGAAACTGAGGGAGGTATCTTTTTCCTGCAGAGTGAATTGCTAGAAAGACTTCGATTCACAACAATTAACAACGTATTGATAAAAAACGTTTCAAAGGAAGTACAATGCAAAATCAGAGCTTGTTAAAAAAAAATTACACAGTAGTTGAAGGCCGTATTTTACTTACTGTATCTACTCAATTTTTGTCACCATTCTTTTGGGCAGCAATTATAAGTCACACTGCAGGAGAGAAAAGGAGGTAAGGAAGCCTTAGAGAAGAGTTGCTTGAAGGACTACTTCCCAAAATTCAAAAAGCTGGAAGAACAAATTGCAAATCTGACCTTTTTTGATACAACATACCAAATCACATTGTGAAGTCATCTGACAGTATCTATCTTTCATCATGGCTTCAAAGAGGACTTCAGCTTGGGAAAACCAGTCACCAGACACCCCAAATTCATTTCTTAACTCATTATCTCCTACAATAATCAAATTCAAGATTCATTGCTCTAAGCATTGGAACCTACCACAAATATAGTTCTGCTCACTGATACAGAGAATATTCATGTATCACAGCATTCCTTGTTTTTTCTTCTCTGTACTTCATGCTACTAAACCATAACATGGTCTCTCATCACTGGGGTCCTTTCAATACCCTGCCACCAAGTTTTTTTTTTTT
>JACDJE010000117.1:847860-956883 GCA_016647715.1 Pavo muticus | reverse complement strand
AGAAAAAAAGAAAAAAAAAAAAAAAAAAAAAAAAAGCACCATTTCCTTTTCCAGCTATTTATTTTTCCTTCCCGTATTTAGGTAATATTTAGGAGTTTCTGAGGTCTTTGTGCAAATTTACAGAAGGCAAAATTTATGAATTAAAAAAGTAGTTTTCCTAACACTGCATAAGGTAGAGGTACTACCTTGGTGATAAGCACAAATCTGCTGGCAAGCTGTGTTTCATTGGTAACATATGGGATACAGCAACATATGAATGGATAGCAGCATAAAGCCATCCCACTGGGAAAGTAGCCTGGACAAGAAGTATACATCAAAGAAAGTTTTATAAAAAGCTCTCTTGAAAGACAGAAGATCAAGTGCTTAGCACTTTGGTGATCACAGTCACCTAATCTCAGTCCCCTGAACGGAATAGAGTTAACTGGTGAAACCAGGAGCTACGAGAGCTATACCAAGATGCAGTCATGAGCTTTCAACAGAACTGCAAATGCTGCTATGTCAGTGCCTCAAAGGTTTATTTTAACGCTTAGTCAGTCTAAAAAGAGAAGACAAATATCTATGGATTCCTAATGTCTCTGAAGTAATCTGGGTTTGCTGGTGCACACAATGTATTTTTAGATGCAATTTCCTAAGACTATGTCTAGAATAGCAGTTTCCCCCCTCTGAACTATATATTACGACAATTGCACAGTGTTTGTAAAGCTGTTGAATATGTGTAAAAGTATTATTCTTTAGAAGCTAAGCGGGACTAAAAGAATTTGAAAAAAATATTAAGTATAAAAGAGACATAGCAGGTGTTTTACATTGTATGCCCTACAGTTCTAAACTTGCCAGTCAGATACTTACTGCCAACAATGCACTAATTACAAGGGAAATACAATAGGACATAACTACTTACTACAGCAAATACTCACTGTCAAGCACTCCCCAAAAGTCCTGGGAAGCCTGAGAGAGTGCAACTGGTTAAAAAAAAAAAAAAAACAACATTATTTCTGTTCCTGATTGTTTGATTTGTAACAAATCATAACAAAGAACTTCTTTTCCTTTGTTATACTCAGGTTGGAGGGAAATGAGAAGATTTTGTTCCCTCCTGGCAAGCAGGACTGCTACTCATCACCATCCAACTGGGCAAAAAAGGACTGAGAGCAAATAACAATAGATTCATGTGATATCCAAAGTTGTCTGAGAAATATTTATTTTATTCCTAACTTCAGTCATCCTTTTGAAATCTGCTTTCCCACCAAGCAAAGAATAGAATCAGGTTCTTCTAATTTAACTCCTCCTGTCATTGATGCCTGCTGCAGATGGATGGATTACTAGCGATTTTCTTACTGATAAGAAATCTAAGTATTTAAAAAAAAGAGTGCAATCTTGTATGACAAAATTTATCTGAGATCTGGATTTCTGAGATGTGTTGATGTACGTAACCCACTCTGAAAGTAATGGTTCCTATTTAATTCCATAGAAACTACAACAGATACAGAGAAGACAATAACACTAATTGAGCAAATTCTCAGCTACAAAACACTAATTTTCAACACAGTCACCACCATTAGCTATGTATTTTCACCAGCAATGAACAAGAGACTGCATGCTGTACTCATAAAAATCTGCAGCAGTGGAGGTGACCCACTGCTGCCGCTGTCAATGCTGAAACACACCACACATTGCCTAACTATGCCCACGTCCACCATCTGGTCTCCATAAACGTTCAGCAAGCATCAGTGAAGGGTGTAATGGCTGTAAGTTGTGCCAGGGGAGGTTCAAGTTGGATATTAGGAAAAATTTCTTCTCAGAAAGAATGGTGAGGTATTGGAACAGGCTGCCCAGGGAGGCTGTGGAGTCATCATCCCTGGAGGTTTTCAAGAAAAGCTCAGATAGTGCACTAAGTGACACTGTCTGGAGAAGTCTCAGGCGTGGGTTGATGGCTGGACTTAGTAATCTTTCCAACCTTAGTAATTCTATGAATTTTTTCCATATGGAGGAATTCAATTCCACTCCCTTTGCTTCACACAACCTTCTATGTCAGACACCATTTTGACAGATTACCCCTTTGCTGACATCTGTCACACAGCAACAAAATTGGAATATTGGTGGTTGGTGGGAAGCTCCAACTTTTAACTGCCATACAACTACCATCCACCTCTCATGTTGTGGGTCAACATAAAACACATAGAACAGGAGGCATTACTTTTGGAGTAGCCCTCATACATAAGGAGAGAAACAGAATTCATTATATTCTTTCAGTACACAGAATATCAGAGAATATAAATTCAGAAAGCTGAGTAGACCCAACTATCGAGCAGTGTGATATGACAGTCACCTTTATTTGGAGCACAATTTTTTGCCACATAAACTGAAATCAAAAGACACCAGATAGCTTCTGAGTAAAATCCACTGAGCTCATACCAATTAGGTTGAGACAGTACAAGGTATTTTTCAGGAAGGATTTTCTTGAAGACAGATATGAAAAGCCTTCTGGAAGATGGATAGTAGTGGAGACCTCAAGTATTCCTTAACTTCCCCCCACAAAAAAACCATCAACTCAGCAGAGAAGTCAAACTTGCTCTAGTACAAGAGTTGATGGCCATAACATCTGCTGTTTTTCAGGGTGATATTTCCAGTTGAACTCCTCTCACCACATGTATCACTACTGCTGAACAACTACCTTACTTCTTGCTTGGGATAAGACCTTATCACTTAATCACTGAAGGATCCTTCCAACTGAACTATTTTTAAGATTCCTACAGAAGCTATTTTCTGAGAGTAGCATTGGGAACAGGTGTGAGAAGATCATAAGGTGCAGAAGGAAAAGGTATTAATTTAATTTTAATATAGCAAATAGCCACCAAATATAGCCAACAAGGATTCTTAGTTCCAGCTGTTCCACTGCTGTACATAATTCTGCACCATTTCTTCCCACCTCTCTGCTTCTCAGACAGAACTGGAGATTTTTAAAAGACCACAATTTGAAAACTGACTGTTATACAACATCGTTTTGGGGTCAATTAAAATATATTAACAATAGATTCAACTTTTCAGTACAATTTATATTGCTTTGAGATATGTGACTGTGCTTCTTAATTCAACTTTCCCTCAGTAAATGGCAAATTAAATTTGCTGTAACAAATCAAGAGAGATCAAATGGAACTGTAAACAACGTTTGCCGTTGTTAATCAGAAAAAGAAGCGAAGCAAAAGAGAAAAGGAAGAAGATGAGAACAAAGATGTGCCATAAAGAAGAAAAGGGTTGAATGGGATCAGACAAAAGAAGGAACAGATCAAGAACGAGGTGCAGCAACAAATTTGGGTGTAGAAGACAGGAGAAACAAGTATAAGGAGGTGTAATATCTGGATTTGTTTAATATGTTGCTCTGAAAACAAAACAAAAATTGCCAAAAGATGATGGTGAAAAAGTAAAAAAAGAAAGTGAAAAATAAAACACATTTGTTTGATCTTTATCCATACCAGCCTTATGATGTAATCTCAACAGAAAGAAACTAAGCTCAGGCTGGGGACCATGCTTATTTAGATGATCTCCAACTAAAACAAAGGTGTTTCTGGAAATAGCTCTGATTACTTTCTCTGAGTGAATGTCTGCCTTGGTTCCAAAGTATGCTTTGGAGAATGGTAAGCAGATGTGGGAGCTCTTACTTTGCATAAGCCAAAGCTCCAAAAACTCAGAAGCTGAAACTGTGGTCATACACAGAACTCTGACACTTTCTCAGAATCTGTGCTTTTAATTGTCATATCATGTACAGTATGATATGCATCTTTATTCATGAGAAAAAAAGCACAACAACAGTAAAAAAAACAAGGAATGTTTTCCTATGCTTCTATAATACTTCAAAGTAGGATCAAAGTAGTTACATCTGCTGTGCCATATTTAATTTTGCTATTATACTTCACTCAGATTTTCACATTACAAACTAAGAAGGTGCTTTCACTGTATACTGTTTAATAGCACAGTAATAGAACATCCTCCTTTCTTTATTCCTCTCTAATTCCCTTCCAAATACAAAATCAAAATTACTACATGTTCATCTTAAAATTCTTTTGCTTGCAGTAGTTTCCTGAGAACCTATGTTTTCCTAATTTTTTCTGTCTAACTGTATCTGCTTTTCTATGCTACCATGCATTTGCATTACTGGTAAACTATGGTGTGCTTTTTGGGTTTTTTTTTTTGCACAATAGAAATAGAATTTTTACCTGAAGGAACTGCCCACCTTTGCAGACATAATAGTATAACCTAAATAATTCATGGTCAAAGCACTGCTCTAATAGTAGATCACTACCTTCCAGTAAAAACGTGTTTTCTGTCCTCCATTAGAGAGCCAGAGAACATTCTAGTTTACATTGCTTGCAACCTTATTTCCTTTACTTGACAGTCCTTAAAAATGGCTTATCACATTATGGCAACATTTGCTGAAAATCCCTCTCAGAATACAGCAAGACACTTCTAATAGCTCAGTAGAAAACTCTTGGAAACAGAAGACACTATTATAAATACCTGTATTATTTAACTTCATCATTAACTTATTACACGTACCTTGCAATTCATTTTATTCTGTAAGTATGAAGTAGACTAGACACACAGAAAAAAATACATTCTTTATTGCAAGGGTCACAATAACCACTCCACAGTCTGCAATTCAACTGTTTAACAATTCTCCTAAAAATAGCTTACTACAAAGAGTATCTGAACATCTACACAACTAAAAACTGGGATTTGCTTCTATAATCTCTAGGTTTAAAAACAATCACTAAACACACATGGCTTTTAAAAAAGCCTGATTTAATATAATACATCATCTGAGGGTTCACACCAACAACTAATATTGCAACATGTAATACTCTGGTATCTCATTATGGAGACAAAAGCACCGCTTTCCTTGCCATATTAGTTTGTCACAAGAAAAAAACACTCCCCACAAAGAGGTCACATAATACTGGAAGCCATTTTCAATGTCAGTTAGCTAGAGCTCATTATGCAAAAGTAATTCTACAGTATACTCATTTTATAAATTATTAGTATCGCAGGCACAACTACAGTAAGTTTTAAGTCACAGTATCTATACTGTCACATAATTTCAACTGCAACTTCTATTAGACCAAGACAACACTATATAAAAGTCTCATCTTCAGATTTGCATAAGTATCACGTTTGAAAAAGTGTGCTTCTATCATATTTGTAAGTTTAATAGTTTATAAAGGCGCCTACTCTTACATCTATGTGCTTCTGATTATCACTTGTTTTGTTTCCCCTGAAGTAAAGATTATTCCTATAGAAACATTTTTTAACTTGAATTCTCACCAGAATTTCTTTAGCTCTGTACTTCCTGCTTCCCCCCCCCCTTTCACATACTGTAGTAATCCAGTCAAAAATCATCTTTGCCTACATTTGGGTTTGTTCAGCTTTTTGAGCCTGTTTAGCTTGGAGAAGATAAGACTCCAGGGAGACCTCATTGCGATCTTCAAGTACTTGAAGGGAGCTTACAACCAGGAGGGGGACCGACTTTTTACATGCTCTGATAGTGATAGGACAAGGGGGAATGGATTTAAACTAAAAGAGGGGTGGTTTAGATTAAACGTCAGGAAGAATTTTTACTCAGAGGGTGGTGAGGTGCTGGAACAGGTCATCCAGAAAAGTAGTGGACGCCCCATCTCTGGAGGTGTCTAAGGGCAGGCTGGATGGGGCCCGGGGCAGTGTAATCTGGTAGGTAGTAATCCTGTCCACTGGGGGAAGTGAGGGGGGGGGGGTTGGAACTAGATATCTTCATGTTCCCCTCCAACCTAAGCCATTCTACGATTGTATGATATTTCTTACATCAACAGGATCAAAACTCCAATTAGTCCTTACTTTCCAAAATGCAAAATTTCTCTATAATAATCATGAAGTTATGCTAGAAGATGTTCAAACTTCTTTTAATGCTATGCAAGAATCAAAGTATTTTTATTAAATGTAGTGCTTTAATGGTAAAAATAATAATAATAATAATAATAATCTGTTCTTACGCAAACAACTTTATAATGTCCCTTGTGACCTCCATTTTCTGATGTACGTTTGTTGTTTTTTTCCCAGGGGAAAAGAAATTTGCTTTTGCTTTTCAGAAAAGCAATGCTCATCACTGCAAATTGTAGTATGACTCAGGTCACTCTCTTTTCAAAAGGTGGGCACCAAAAAATACCACCGCACCATTCTCCTTCATTCAGTAACAGTCACTGATGGCTTCCTAGCTGACCCTAAATTTGACACCAGCTTCTTTTAGTCCTCCTTCAAAAAAGTATCCTTCCTCCTGTTAACTCTGAAGCTTTGGCACGCATTTGCTCTGTGCTCTTTTCAGAAATTTTCCAGTTTCTATGTTGCAGGATCTTTCTCAGCACGTTAAATTGCTCTTATAAAAGACACCACCTCACACTCTTTGTAGGGGAGAGTTGGAGTTTTTCACGTGATGTACACAGCAGCTAGAACAAGGCAAAAAAAGCAGCCTTACATCCCTGCTGTCCAAACACACCTTTCTTAATAAAACATGAAATAACAAGGTTAACAGCTGAGCAAACAAAACAGGTGCTCTCCATTACAGCTTCAATTACTATTTGTGCAAATAAACTACAGACTCTAGTGGAAGGGCACTATTTATAGCTCTAGGCTTAGGTGTCTTGTTTTTGGTAGCCCACCAACATACCCAGCAAGAATTTGCTCTTAATTCCAAAAAAACACAATGCTCTTCTGCAATTCGGAAACATAATTCAACTTAGAAAGTTTAAATATGTTTACATGCATATAGATTTTATGTATGTATGTATTCTTTTCACAACTTATTGATTTTTTTCCCCCTTGACTGTGCTATTGACATTTCGCATACGTTCACTTTCACCACAACAGACATTTTAAAAGTCTCAAGTGGATTTTTATGTTAGATTCTTTAGCATGACATTACAGATAAAAGTGAGGGATGAATGCCTTACATATTCATATCAGTATGCAATATCAAATCAGAACGCTGTGAATTTTTATTTTCTTAACAAAGAAGCACACACAAATTACATAAGAAAAACTCAAAAGGTAATTATAATTATACATTTATGTGCTTGCTTCATATGTTAGTTCTTAGACCACTACAGAATCTTTATTTCAAGCAAGTTTTTTATTAAGAAGATACTTACGCTAAAGACCACTGATTACACACTGAAGTGATGTCATGTCCTATCTACCCCATTTTCAGGTTAAGTCAGCTCAAGACTTAAGAATATTTCTGAAAACGTCTACTGTAAGAGGAAAGAAAAGGTTGCGTACAATTGTATCACGTTCTATGCATTAAGATAAAGAACTGTGCTTGGTTTGGTTATCCACACTGTATATATATCTGAAATTAGAGCTGATAATCTCCAGACTTTCACAGCAATGTAAAATGTATAAAAATAATACTATTAACATACTGCAGGCATAAGCCTATATGAAGGATAAAGACAGGCAGGTACAATCACCCATGCAAGACAGTAAACAGTTTATACTGTGCACATTTCATACAGTTGTGTCCTCCACACTCAAGCTATTACTTAAGAGAAGGCACTCTTTCATTTTAAACAGAAAGTTGAAGATATATAGTCCACAAAATGAGTGCCCAAACTGATCACATCATGTGGAACAAACAAGGATTAAATGCCAGTACATTACAAGGAAGCAATTAGAGCTTAACAGCCTACATTAGGTTTTACTCTAGGCTTTTGTTGGGTTTTGGGGTTTGGTGGTGAGGGAGTGGGGGTAAGAGGAAAAATGCAGTTTTAAAATCAGGGGGTATTAGAAAAGCAAGTCACTTATTTGAGTCTTTTTCCTAAGTGGTTAAAAGAACTATGCAGCGGCTCCACAAGCCCTTTTTATATGTACACCTGGGAAGAATACTGAATCCTGTTACTTTCCTCAGCGTTACCCTGATGTGGTTTAGACCAGATGTTTAAATGTTACAGTACGTACATTTTCTTCTCTTCTTCCAAGGCAAAAGCAAAATAAGAGGAATATTTGACTTCACTCCACAAGAGACCTATTTAATAGTTTGGCGGTTATGTAAGTAAAGGTAGCTTGGCTAAGTCAATGTTGACGACATACAGAACGACATGATCCTAATGAGTTGGAAAATATTGGCTCTCATGAGATTCAACCAGATGCTACTGCGCTGAGAAAGCTACTGTATTATTGAATTTCATTTTTATGAGGTAAAATTTATTATTCAACCATTAAGGTATCCCACATGAAATCTTGCATAAAATAGTTTTACAGTTACTTTCTGGAAAGTAGATTTTATTTTAACTTTAAGACATCATTTACATGAGGGATTCAAATGCCTATTTGATCACCTTCAATAGAGAAATGTAAGGTCTGCAAGCAATTTTCCCAAAAATACCAGATTAATGGAACCGAACTGTCAACAAAATAATGAACTACCTGAACAGGACAAGGAAAAAGTGGTAGCAAGTTCCAGTTTTCCAGAGTAAACTAAAGCCATGTGTGACTGTGTATATGTTTTTTTGGCAGGCTGAAATGGTTAGAAACTGAGTGCTTCGGGTACACCTACTAACAAATGAGAAAATACACAATGAAGTTACTCCAAAGGATTAATTATGCTCAATTTCTAAAAGATTGTGAAAATATTTACCAAAGTTGTAGTATTTTGTATAATCATTCTTGTAAAAAAATATGCAATAGTAAAAAAACTTATTAGCATCATTAATATACCCACTTGTAAAAAACATAGAAAGCACAACGTATTTCAGATTCATGTTTCTTTCCACATGTATAGTGGACAAAATGGAAAATAGGGATGTTTCTCAAGCACGTGCAAGTATAATAACTAACATGCTATTCAACTACCACATCAACATTCCATTGTGCTTGTATAGAGAAAGAATTATAAAAATAGCTTGGGTAAACAAAATAAACTAATCCTCAATGAGTTATGTCCAAATTGAAGACAAAAATTCATTGCTTTCAGAATTCCATTAAATAGCTGTGATATCCATACATTCCAAGTCAGTTGTAATTACAAATCTGCCTACTGCAGAAGTAAATTGTTTCAAGGTATGGCACAACGCTTACGCACAGGGTAGCATTACAATAATTACTAACATAAAAAACCACACACCTTTCTTTAAGTACTTGTATTAGTTTATTCCCCACACATTCTGAGCTCAGTCAGACAGTCAGATGATCTGTGTCCTCTTAGCGGTAGTTTTAAGATAACAAGCCTTATTAATGTAAGAAACCATAACACACACATTTGCTTTTAAGACTTCAAAACTCATTTTTTCTGCCTCCTCTCCTTTGGACAAGTTAATCAAAAGAAACTGATGAACTCCAAGTTCAAAAGTCTATCTAACAACCAACAACTCCAAAATACTTGAGGAAAGTGTTTTTCTCCTGATTGACAAAGGTTTCTGGAAAACAGGGGCAGGTAGAAAGGTGGGGGAGATAAGAGAGCTCACCCGCAAACAATTTTCTCTTATTGAATTTCTTGAATCTACTTGCATGAAGAATTGTATACTGAAGAATTTGAGAGTTTGTTCTGAATCACTACATCACCTTCAGCCTAAGCTAGTTTGGAGGAAGTTGTGGAGCCAAAAAATATTTCTGAAGTAACCACAGCACCAAACACCATATACTGGCTTTAACTTCTGTCTTCTATGTTTCTGGGAATACACAGTGCAGACGTACGTTTTGAAGTTGCATCCAGAGTATCTTTCAGCAGTTATCCCAGCAGACAGATTCCCAGAGCATGCCTCCAAAGCATGTCTGAGACTCTCAGGAGCATGTCAAAAGGCCAACACACATGCTCTTCTTTGATATATTTGCCTCCTCCTACAACTAATGCGTCTATACTTGTCTATTAATTTTTGAATTCTTTGACTTTTACTGGTTTTCTACTTTAACTCTTCAATCAACACAAGTAGTAAATATGGATATAGGCAGTCGCAAAAAAATCTATGTAAACAAATGGCAAACATTTGATACTAGCTATGTGAAAGAAACAAAGAAAATATAGAAGAAAAAATACGAAGTCTCATATCTTCAAAACTGGTAGATCAGATTGGAAGGATAAAACACACCTAAAACATTTCTCTTGGAAGGCACAGTCTGCTCATAAAGGATAAAAAAGCAAGGTGGTATACTGCACATCAAGGAGTAAAATTTGGTTGCTCAGATGATAAGGCAGGCTTGCCAGTAGTCTCTGGATCATTAAAAATAAGACGACAAACTAAATATGACCCTTCATTTTGAAGTAAGGTCATGTCTGGTTGCTTTTTATTTACTTTTAACTGGAGAATAAGAACCTCGAGATAGACAAAGCTGTTTGTCCTACTACTTATGACTGAAACTAATGGATGGCTTTTTGAAGTTGGAAAATGTAAAGGTAGAATATAATTTGGGCAACAGTAACCATGAAACACAGATTATGATTCTTATAGCAGTGGAATGAAAGCAATGAAGTCCAAGAAAGAGATCCCCTGGGAAACAGAAGAAAGTGAAGATTCCCAATTTTCCTGCAGGAAAAAAATTAATGAAGAAACAAAATCAGGTAAATCCAAGGAAGAAATAAGAAAAAGATATAAAAGAAAACAGATGCTTATATTTTGTGTAAACTTGATTTAAAAACCAACTGACCCACAACATCCCAAGAATGGAAAGCCATTAACTTCAAGTACATTTCTACTACTGCGCATGGCTGAGAAATGAATTGTGAACAGATGGAAAACAGTTAATAACATTGATGAAAAAGTCATCTCTGTGAGACGTTACGGCATGTGACAGAAGCTCATCCTCACACTGACGAAGATGCTCAAACCAACAGTGGCAGAAAGGAGATCCCAAATAATTCACTGCCCCGTAATGAATTAAAGGATGCCACATGCTATTCAACTCCACGAATTCAAACAGAATGTATACTTGAACATCACACTCTTTCTGAAAAAATCTATACAGATCAAGAAAGACGTTCAAACGAGTCTTTGATAGATGTGACAAAGGCAAACTGTCCAACAACCATGTAGCAGTAAAATTGTGCACAAAAAAAGCTGAATTATCAGGAATAATCTCAGAGACCTATCATACATCGTAGTCAGATTATTACAAAATTCTTAAGGGCTAGATTCAGAAGGATCGGGCAATTCATATACCTTATGTGAAAAATGAAGATTTTCCCACACAGTTTTCAGCTTTGGAGTTCCTTTTCCTTAAATATAAGAAATTAAGAAAGCTGGAGCACAATTCAATATCAAATGCAAGAGTTGACTCTTAAGCCTATTAAAACCTTGATGGTATCAGACACAATTCTAAAAGACAGAAAGACATTTTAGAAACAAACTGTCCCTACAGACAGCAAGAAAATCTGTCAGACATCCTCTGTTAAGAAGCAAAAAAAAATTTATAATTTTCATCTAAGAATTTGTTCACAATTCTAAGTCTACATTATATTCTATCCTGAACAAACAAGGAATTCAACAAATGACTTACTGTCTACGTGCAGATGCTGAAAAAGGCACTGCCCCGGAATGTCAGACTGCCGAAGTCAGAAGGATTTCTCTAGAATGAAAGGCTTCACATTTTTTTTTACCACTCTCATTGGTACCACTCTCACCTTTTTTTCCCCCCAAGATCTGGGCAATGTCGTATCAGTAGTGGCATCTAAATACAAGAGCTTTTCCCAGTTTTCAAAGGTGAAACTCAATCTCTTTATTAGCATCCTCCTGGCACCATTTTTAAACCCTTTACTTCTAAGTACCAGCAGATAATCTTGGATAAAGTCTTAAAAAACAGTATTTAAATTAATACACCAACATTAATGAAACAGCTTTGCACACAGGACAAGAGAAAGAAGGATAGGAAAAGCAAATCTTTTGTTTTCCTAACCTTAGCCATAACAAATAAATCCATTCACAGAAACAAGTGAGAAGAGAGAAATATATACCAATATTCAAAACAGTGAGAAAATACCAATACTGCAGTGACCACAATTAGCAAAATGTCAAATGCAGTCATCTGAAGAAGTCCCAATTTATGAGCTAGCTATTGCAGACCCAGATTCATTAAAACAGTTATGCATAGACAATGCATGCAGGTGATAGTCTTGGTTATTTAGCAAGGATAATTTCTTCCTGAAATCCCTGGATGTTTTCCAAAAGAATGACAGGTAGCGAATTTCATTATTTACATCATCACCTCTGAGACTTGTATGTCTTCAGCTGTTTCACAACAGAAACCTTTTATTTGTGGAACTAGATGAAAAACATATGCAGACCTTTAAAAAAGATCAACTTCTATTCGCCATTGATTAATAAAGCCCTTAATAATCCAGTATTTTTTATTTTATCCAACAGCTTCACCTCAGAATGATCTTAAGTTACAACATTATACCATATAAGGTAGAAAGGGTGGATGTTTTAAATGAGGGAATTTTGGAAAAATTATCGTGTATGGGAAAATTAAATGTATCCAGAATTTGGTGCCAAGGAGTGAAGCTCAGTGGCTTAGCTTACATCCTGGATTCTAAGCATAAGCTATAAATACTCATATACACACAAAAAACATTCTGTCTGTTAACTACTTTATGTAAAAACCTGGATTTAAAGGATACAGTTGCATGCACATTTGCTAACAGTTCTCCATACCATAATCAAGGTATTAATCTACCATACTTAACCAAAAGTATCGCATATTTACCTGAAGACTGGAAAACTTCATTCAGTAAAGCCTCATTTACCACCACAGAACTGACATTTCCAACAGGATGACACCAGCTCTGATAAATAGTTTGGAGCAGAAGGGTTTGAGCTCTAGTTGCTTGAACTGTCAAATTTGGAAGTTCAAATATGCATTCTGTTAGTGGGACATGAGCTCGCTTGGTCCTGTTTAAAATATTGAGAGAAAAAAAAAATCATTAGTTTGATGCAAAAGAATAACAATTCAAAAGCTGTATTACAGAATAACAGACTATGAGCAATTAAACTTGTAAACACAGTCATGTGCCTATTAAAATTCCACCCCCAAAGAGATTATTCTACTTATACTGAAATTCACTCAAAATAGGAGTTCTGTTAAATGCTTTAACTTTACATCTTCCTGTAAAACATGAGATAAAGTAACTATTTTTATCTAATTAACTCTTGGTTTTAATATATTGAAATAAAAGCACATCAGCAAAACAAAAGGTACTCAAAATCATGCAATTACTAAAAAAACCTGTTCATAGCTTTATTGGAAAAAGTTTATTTGATAGCTTACTGTGAATTAGTAAACAAAATGAAATATTTCTAGTGATGCAAAAACCTATATAGACAAGAATCATACAATTTGTACAAAACAAAAATCCATGTTCTGTATTTACCTCCATATTCCATATTTGGCTGACATACTTGACTCACTAAAAGTTTCTAAATAGGTACTAATATTTTTCAATCCATTTAAATTTATAATCTAGTGGGGGGGCTTCAGGGCACTCGGAGAGCAGGTCAAGGCAAAGGACGTTCTGTTTGGAAATAAATTCTTCTGTGACAGCATAGCCCACTACCAACAGGAGGGCTCTTCAATAACTACAGAGAAGTAAATAAACTTTTCTTCCTAATACTTATATTATTACCTGAAATTATGCAATACATTTCCTACATTCAAAAATTACAATGGTTCTTCACTTCCACTCTGGGACCCTTTCCTGAAGCACATTTACAACACTATTATCTTTGTTCTAATAACCTCCTGCTCCAACACTGTGATCTACTCTTTCGACTTGAGCATTATTTTCTCTAGTGTCCCCAAAATATAATACACTGACACACAGATGAGTTTATCTGTACCTATCAGTATAATAGGAGTTTCCTTTTAAATATTCTGGGTGTACTTTTTAGAGCTCTTCAAAGTGTGTTAGATATAATTTAAGGTACTGGAACATCACATAAGAGGAAAGGCCGAGAGAGCTGGGCTAGCTCAGCATGGAGAAGAGGGAGTTCAGGGGGACCTCATCAGTCCATAAACACCTAAGGGAATGTGCCAATAGGGCTCACCCAGGCTCCTTCCAGTGGTGCCCAGTGCCAGGAAAAGGAGCAACGGGCACCAACTGGAGCACAGGGGCTCCCTCTGAGCACCAGGCAGCACTGCTGTGCTGTGCGGTGCCGGAGCACCGGCACAGGTTGCCCAGAGGCTGTGGGGTCTCCTCCTTGGGGATGTTCAGAAGTCGCCTGGCCATGGGCCTGGGCCCCCTGCTCTGGGTGTCCCTGCTGGAGCAGGGGTGGGCCAGAGGGGCACAGAGGGCCCTCCCAGCCTCAGCCATCCTGGGGTTCTGTGTTTATCTCCACCATCAAGTAAGTAATTTAGACACTAAGCATTGAAAGCAGGAAAAACGTGCTAGGAGAACAGTGATGATGTGATTGTGATCTGTTTGGTTTTGGTGTTTTTTTTCACATTAGTCTTAATATTCCTTATGAATTCACATTTGCCATCTAATCTTTCAGCCCTCCAAGACGTTCTCAGTGCATCACATAATTACACATTTTAAGCCCATGCTAATCAGACAGACGATGCAACCCACAGACATTTGTGTAAAATACTTTAAGACCTGGGAAATGTGTAAAGTTAGGGTTTTTTTTTGTCAGATAAGACCTGCTTATAAGCAGATCAACCATAAGACCCAGAATCTCTCCAGGTCTCATACCTAACAAGATGGCTATTAATAGCAGAATATATGGCTGTGTTTTTGGTCTTTTTTTTTTTTTTTTTTTTTCCTTCAGTGGCAAAAGATAGTAGCCAGTCACTAGTAATTAGAGACTGCAGGATGCTCCATGAACTCAGAAGCAGGCTAGTGAAAATATTGTTCCTTATGCTCAAACTCTAGAATCTCTGCAGACTGAAGAGCCAAAAATTCTGGCAATAAAGAGATTCTACCCCCCACATTCTACCCCCAGTCAGGAGAATGACACTTCAGCAAGTGAAGGAAACTCTGGGGACTCTATGCAAACCTTTGGAGCCAGCTGTTCACTGCTATATTCTTTCAATCATTTCAAAGAAACAAACATTCTGAACATTAAGAGCCACGAGAAAGTAATCATTATTCATTAAAGCTTTTTAGCCTTACGAACTGTGCTATCAACAAATTATTGAGGAAAAAAAAGAAGGAAAAAGCACAGCAGCAGAACTGCCTCTGAGTTACAACTCATTTGAAGCTGAAGATGACTGTGCTGTCAGCTTCAAGCGCCATTTCCAGAAAAAATCATGGATGAAAAAAATCTTTCGTGATTGTATGAGATAAGTCAGATGTGTGTGGTATTAGGAATTGCATTTAGAAAGAAAGAAAAGTTTAGTAAAACTGTCTGAAATGAACTATCAGTCTCTGAAATTTAGAACTCCGATATTTTGTACCTGCCTTTTGACAGCTGTAAGGATTTTCCTAGAGAACCCAAGCAGATCACACACTGTCTGTGATTACTGCTCTAAGTGCAGCACAGTACATCAAAGGAGTACACAATATCCATACAGAACTCCTGAAGCTCATCCTGTGCTTAAGTGTGAAGTTCAAACACACTGTGCAGATTCACAGAAAGTGTTTCTCCTAAGAGGTACGAATACCACATATGGCCATCTGAGAAAAAAATGCATCCAAATATATTTGAAAGCAAGAAAGCCANAAAAAAAAACACCTAAGAGAAATACACTAGTTAGAGAACTAGAACTCCTTAACAAGACTTAATAAGACACAAAAGCTGAAAATAATATGAGTAAAGTCAAGTGAATATGGAAAGATGCTGCCTGGTTTAAAAAATAATTATAAAAAACCTAAAAAGAACCACTTTGATCCAGACAGCTGAAGGAAACTTACAACATAATGTTGTAACTGAGATCAGCCTCCATGGTTCACAACTGGCCAAAAAAACACCACCCGCTTCAGCTGCTCAGATACACGCATACCCCCCAGTATAAATATACTATAGATTACGTTTCTTTTCATGTTTGCAAAAGCAAACATAGTTTTTTAGTAATTCTACTTCTATGTATGCATGAAAATGAGACGTAATGTATGGTGACATCAATTTAAACAAAATCTAACACTCCTTTTATGAAACCATTTACTGTAATCTTGTACTATTAATCTTATTGCAGAAGTGCAGTTTAACTGTTGTTAGGTTGCATTTTCTATTTTTCCCTTTCATTTCTGAATATCATTATGCAGGGTTAAAATTATCTCAAAAAAAAAATACGTCTGAAGATTCCAAAAGATGGGCTCCCAATGTAAAATTAGGAATGAAGATGACAGAAAAACTCCTTTAACAAAATTCAGGACAAACACAACTAGACAAGTATTACTAAACTCATGGGCTGCAGAGAGCTATGACAATAGCAGCATACAATGCAACAGTGGAACAGATCTTACTTTAGAAGTCTGACTATTCATTTAATAGCTACCGTACTGAGCTATATGAAATATAGAAGTTTCACATAAAATATTCCCTTGAGGATAACTACAGTGTATGAAATTTCTTTTAAACAATATGCAAAATTCTACGCTTTTTGTACTTTAACAGTCCCAGAGGAATGAAGCGCACTGTTCCTTTTCAGATACCTTGGGAGGAATAGGAAGCTGAAGAAAATAAATCCTTTTTTATAGAAAAAATAAAGGTCATAAAGGTGTGGGGAAGGGAAATGTATTGTACCATGTGTGCAGCAAATGTTACTTAAAGGAAATTTTAACTAGACCTGGCTAGCGATGAAAGTGCATTTATAATTCAGGATTTATTATGATAGTTTTGAAACACAAATAATGCATTTAAAAGAACTTAACATACAAGGTCTGCTACCAAACTGCACCTGTTAATACAGAAAATCCATCATTAATAAGGTACTGAGCTATATTTAACCATAGTTTATGACTCAAGAGATATATTCAAGCAATGAGTGAAAATACAACTATAAATATATTTTTTTTAAGTATACCAAACTGGCATTTCAATTCTCTATCATTAAATTTGTATTAAGCAACTGAACACAACTTCTTATCAAAACTTATTACCATATTAAAACAGTTATGACACATAGTTGGATTCTAAAGCCTCTACTTAAAGTGCACTGTAAAAATGCAAAAACAATAGAAATAACCATTTCTCAAATCTTTACACTCAAGAGTTAAGATGCAGTTCTGAACATACGTTCATTTAACCGAACAGGTTAAAAAACTACCAATTCTAACACCATTCTCCAGGGGAAAATAAATCCTAATGTAACTAGCGGGATAGACTACTCATTAAAGCTAAACTTGGACAAACTCCAGAATAAATTTAAGGAAATATGAACAAGCAAGTCTTGCTATGTAGTGGCATGGAGTGAAAATGAATCTGTCCTAATTAAATGATTTTTAAATACACTTTGGTTGTACCCAGTTTGCTGACAAACTGTAATACAGACCTGCTGAAATATTTGGATGAATCTGGCATACCATTAAAGAAAATAGTTTTCTTCGCTGTTTTTGAATGAAAACACGAATTGGTTCTCATTATCTGCCATGCATAGACACCAATATAACCAATCCATGTTAAGTTCACAGGCCTGCTATGAAATATTTTCAGTTTGTAGACTTCAGGAACAGCAACTCATTCTTTTAAAATCAACACCTCCAAATGATTGAAAGAATATAGCAGTGAACAGCTGGCTCCAAAGGTTTATACAGAGTCCCCAACTGCAGAGCTGGAACCTGCAAAATGTTTCCAAAAATTTAATTTTTCTTATTACTCATATCCTGTACGGTAAAAAACTATTAGTTCATTTTTTCCAAAATAACAAAACCAGTAACCTGCTACTAGAACCCAGCAACTGTGCCCCAAAAGAACTTGAATGTAATTTAAACACCTTAATAATTTCAGTCAGCATTTGTACACCTTTCCTCCTAAATGCATGTTAGCTTTATACTTGACAGGAACAAAGCTTCACCTACGCACATGCATCAAACTCATGTTTCTACTTATTCTGATCCTTCGTATCAAGAAAACGACCATTTTGATCCTTTTACTTAACATCATTGAAGCAACTCTTATTGAGGAAAGCAAACAACACCAAATCTTTGAAGACAGCACTCAGATAGAAGAAGACAGGGAAAGGAATTTAACCACTACCGTTCTGAACTATTTCTTTTTTAAATGCAAAACTACTGTCACTGTTACAAAAAAAAAAACAACACAGCAATATGACAAAACCACATACACTACCACTAGTTTTAGTCTTAAGACAACCATATATAGTTAATTGTACAAGAGAAACACACCTTATTATCACCAAATAATTAAACCTACTTTGAAAGACTTGATTTCAAAAACGTCTCCAGAATTCATGCCTTCTGAACTTTTTGGGCTCTACAGGCATCACTAAGGAAGTCAGACCTCTTAGGTCACCTCGTAAGCAGGTGAGACAGCTGCTGTTGTCTTTTCTATCTTATTTGCAGAAAATACTGCTATTGTACAACTACTGTACAATTCATTACAAGGAAGAAAACAAATACATTGGAAATTTAACTACCTTTTTTTTTTTTTGAAAATGAATAAACACCTTTCTGCAAAATTTCAAATACAGCACTGGAAGGGAACAATACAGTCATTTCTAAGATGACTGTTGTCTACTTTTTGGGGGTTTTTTTAGCATCATTTTTGGAATTGAAATTGACAGTGATGAAAAACCTTTGCAAGTGTTAATTCATATATGAACTTCAGAAAGGCAGAGATTTCCTTGAAACAACTGTGAAAATAAAACAAAGCAGGCCAAGTGCAAACTATTTATCTTAGAAAGTGATTAGAGAATTTGCATTCTCATTTCTCTTTACAGTGAGAGTATGAACAGAACGATAGAATTCAGCTCTGTACAGCAAAGTGAAAACAAATGCACCATTACAACAACAAAAAATGATTACTAATATCAAATAAATATCTCAGAAGGAAGAAATCTTGCAAAAAAAATCATTTTGAAGCAAAGAAGCAAGATTCTGGACATGCGTATTAGGAACTCAAAACTTTGGTCATTTTTATACCTTTTACGTTGTTCTGTTACAGACAGACATTAAAAATGATGATCATTACATAAGAATAATATTACTAGTTTGTGAAGCAACGAAGACCTGAGAAGCAGTGACTTCAGTGGGACGGTTACTTTATGGTCTGTGAGACACCAAGAGAAAACACTGAAGGCTGCAAGAAAGAACAAAGACCCAAAAAGTGATGACGGTATTTTTAATTTTAGCTAGGCTCAAATACAGCCACATTAAGCATCAGATGAATACTTCTATCTACTGGATTAGAAGTTTAAGAGAGAAGGCAAGAAAGCAGTCTACCTCCACTACAAGTTGAGTCATTGGCTGACTATAGGCCTCAAAATGCACAAGATTTGATCTAAAACTTCATTGATACCAACAAGGAATAACCAAAAAGGGGCTGGGTGTTCGGTCTTATTTATGGACTCAACATAAAGCTCCAACTCTGAGAAACGGCATCTTCTGAATTCCCGAGGATGTGTGAGGGAAAACCAGAAAACAAGAGATAAGAAACTCTCCTCACAGAATGTGATCAATGACTACATCGAACTCTTTTTTTCTTTTACATTTTATGTATCTATTCTTCCTTTACTTCTCCAAGAAGTCTGCCACATTTCTTTACTTGAATCAAGGAATTTTACTGTCATTTATGGAAATTGAAAGGATTTTAAAAAGAAGGAGAGGGGAAGGAATGAATACGGCATAATTTAGCTGCATTATGCCTAAAGAGATCCAAATAAAAGAACCATGAGAAATTTGGTACTTATATCTGAGATTAAAAAAAAACAACATGAAAAAAAAAAACCACGAAGAAAACTGGAAAGAAGCAAGAACACTTCCTATATGGAACAAGTGGCTTTATGAAGGTGGTACAGACGGGATGGCATTAGAAGCAGAGCACTTTTACATCAACTATTTGAGCTACATCTGGCCGCTTCTCAAGAAAACTACTTGCTGGTAAATTATAGAAAACGTGGGTATGGAAATCTGCTGGAACCTAGAGATGCTTTAGCTGAAGATACAACTAATCAAGACCACCAGAACCACCAAATGAAATCAAGTAAAAGTTGAAATTGCTATTATCAACGAAACAGCAAAGTTACATAACTACTAGGAGAAAGAACAAAGTGTTACTTTTTTTGCAGCTTCTGTAAAGCAAGCATCATTGCTTTAGATACCACAATGTAATCAAATCTCAGAACCCACAGGGGTGGAACAGAGCTCTGAAAACTGCTTTCCCATAAAGTAGTGCACTGTCCAGACACACCACCTCTCCCCCCTTCCTCTCCCCTTTTCTTCCCATTTCCCCCTCCACACACTCCCAGAAGCAGCAGCAACAGCCATTAAATCAATCCTCTAAATCTGCCACATAGAGCCATTTGGTTGTCATTAGCAGGTAAAACAGGGAGCCAGGAGGGCTCAGAAACACGTTGGGTGCTCAGTGAGGAAAGCTGCCACAACAGTCGCTTGCAGGACATGATGGCATAAACCAAGAGCTGGACATGAAAGCTGCTGCCATACGACAAGGAGACATGCCTAAACTGCTGTTATCAGGAAAGCAAGAACCACAATGGGCAGCCCTTAGAACAGCAAACACTTCCATCTTCCTTTCATGCTGCCAGAACTAAAAGCAGTAACTCTCACAGAAACCAACTGCTCTAATCTGAGGGAAATTCACTCAACCACTTCAGCACCTAATAACATAGACACTTACAGGCATTTTTGTAGTACTGAATTACCAGGAGCACAAAGATTTTTTTTTAATAGAGATTTCTATCCAATATGATCATTTAAAATTGCATTCATCTTTTTTTTTCTTCTAAGTTACTGTCAGATTATCCTTCTTATTTGTAGGGAAGCTGCAAGAGAAGGGAGCTCAAATACAAATCAGTTATCTCTAATAAATTTAATTCAAAATGTACAGGTATTTCCTCTTAGTCCATTCCAGTCAGATAACGATTTCAAATTTCAACTCAAATCAGTATACAACTGTTGTCTTACTACTCTTTGGAAATTATAGTATGTTTGAATATTACAGATATATTATTTAATAGAAACAGCTCCAAATACTCCCCCCAGTTCATGGGCCCTATGTATGGTGAGGACCACGCCATTTGCCAGAGCACAGCTATTCAGAGATGACCCTACCCTGCAGAATGAAAACATCCAAAAAACTTGAGTCCAAAGTCCTATTCTATGAGGAAGAAGAGGTGCTGCCCCATAAATCTGACTCCTCTCCAAAGCATGCAGATGTGAAGATGTCTCGAAAATGCAGTCATGGGGAACAGAGGCTTTTTCTTTCCATCTGAATACGTCTCCTTTGGTTAACCAGCCTTGCAAGCTAGGAAGAGTGGCTTGTAAGAGATATCAGAGAAGGAGGAAAGTAAGGAGAAAGAAGGACTGAAAAGAAAATAGCCCTTTTCTGCAGAGCCAGAAAGAGGAAAAGCTTCGAGCAGGAGCAGATCTAGAGACTTCTCTGTCTCATGAAAAATTCTCTGTGTAATTCAGCATTCTCCTAGCCCTTTTAGAAACACTAAGAGAAAATCACAGAAGACTATAGAGGTATACAAGAAGAAAAGACACAGTAATGCCCACGGATTTTTCTTCCCCTCCCACGTATCACACTACAAGAGTTTCAGTACTTCACTATTCCTGTAAAAACCTTTTTCTTTATATCCAGTCAGAATCTCCCCCCTCTTTTAGTTTGAAACTGTTTCCTCTCATTCGATCACAACAGACTCTACTAAAGAGTCTGTCCCCTTCCTTCTTACAGCCCCCCTTTAGATACTGTGAAAGGCCGCTATCAGGTCTCCCCAGGGCCTTCTCTTCTCAAGGCTGAACAGCCTCAGCTCCCTCAACCTGTTCTTGCAGGGGAAGCCTGACTTCAGTTCTTCTTTGGTTCTTCCTTTTTTGTTCAAACTGCCCTCCAAAATTCTCAAAAAAAAAAAAAAAAAAAAAAAAAACAAAAAAAAACCTTTCAGAAATCAGAAGCTCATGATGCTTGTAATATCAAAAGCTAATGAAAATCAGACAATGCATACCAAACATACAGGTCCAGTGGAGATCCAAACATTAGCATGTGTTCAACAAGTTCCTGTTCCTCAGTATGTATAGACAGATTACTTCAGCATACTTTCAAAGGTGTTGCTGAACATGCACATAAATAAGCCTTTACATTTGGTTCACGTGTTGCTTTGACTGAAGATAAATACAGCTTATTTTCTTTAATAAAATATTCTCCAATCCACAGTTGATTGGTCACCACTTGTGATGGTTATCAAATTCATCTGAGCTTGTCACACTAGCGTGCTTACAAAAATAGGTGTATAAAGACTAGAGAGTTTCTGGTACTTCACTCCAGGTGGAAAACGAAGGCTATCAATCTGAAGCCAGATCTACAGAGGCAAAGGATATGCTACGGTATACAATTCCATACTATTTCAACAACATAATTCTATGGGGAACTATAAGCCTTAATGCTTGTAAAGTCAACCTATTTTCTTGCAGTTACAGAATTGAACAGCTAAAAATTTTTACAACAATGCTTTTATTCCTATCAATTCCCATGACATTTTCATTTAAAAAGAAAGTTGTAAAGAAAAAAAATGGAAGGGAAAAGAGCAACTGTAACACTAAGGTACACTTCTTCCAAAATCGACATAACAACCATGACAACAGCTGTGCTATGTGCTCTTAATTTCAGGATGCAAGTTTTGAGCAGGCTACATCTTTACTAGACAACTAAACAAGGCCAAGTGCAGGCATCAGTAACAGACTGTGACTGTACATGCCAACTACACTTTCTCAAACAATGTTTAAGCAATGCTGAAGAGACCAAGCACGCCAAAAGCTCTTACAGGATGCTGGTAACTGGCATGTTTTATTTAGTAGTGTAGATGCAACCTCATAACATTTCTCTTCAAGATTCAATGACAGAATTAAAGGAGAAAAAAAAATATAAGGCACTAATTGCAGGCAAAATTCTGGAGAGAGAAAAAACAAACACTGCATTAAGAATCGCCACCGGTGGATCTCCAGAGGCCAGAGTTTACACAGGTAAAGACTCAAAGTAAGAATCACTGTTAATCCTAACCAGTTTTCTACAGCTGGTGGTAATACTAAGAGAAACAATTTCAATGCACCTAGCAAAAAAGATGCGTGTCTTCAAGATCCCAATTTTCTTTAGCATTAATTCAAAATGACAGCACTTTAGCATTACAACAAAGTTTTACTTATCTCTTGCCAGTCTCAAGTAAAGCAAGAAACAGCTTTAGACCTGAAAATCCTACACATTTTAAACAACGTTCCATTTACTTGTCCTTAGCAAACGTCTGCAAATACTAATGGCAACAGTTACTAAAACCAGGATAATGTATTCACCATGTGCAACCACTTTCCCTGAGCAGATACTAGTTAATAGGTTTAATTTATTTTTCACTGAAGAGCCTTGACGATTAATTAACCTAAGTAATTACACTAGAAACAGTACAGATGACCACCCCTTGCAGTCAACTTTGCCGGTTTTCCTCCTTATGGAGGATACTGAAAAATACAACTGCTTCCAATTTACATTGATTAAAAAGTGAACTTTTAACAGATTTGCTGAATGCTGCCTGCCACATCTGCTGAGAAGCAGTAACATTAGATCTGGACTTAATTAAAAAAACTATACTAGAAGTTTCCAACTGAAGTTAATTTGTAATCACAGTAATCAAGCGGCAAGTCATGTACACAGAACGTAAAACCCCTCGTGGGCAGAGGGTCCTTCTTGGTAACTCTTGACAACAGTTCCTTCCAGAAGACCACAGCTGAAAGCGCCACAGAACATTCTTGCTGAACTTTGATATATTAATATCAACACAAATTTAAAAATATTCTGCAGAAGTTCCTTACACACCTTCATTCTTATATGCAAGCACTGCCTACTTAATTTTTATTATAAAGATATGTTAAACTGTGCTTTCAGTGAAAGATCATTCTCATGTTAAAGCTGCTAAATCACCCTACAGTGGTGTTCACAGCTTACTGTGATATACTGACATACCTGCTCCTCCAACAACGATGTACAGCCATAGTGAAAATCCCAACCAAAACAAAGTTCGATTTGGCATTTTGATTTGATGTGTTTTCTAGGCAATGGCATAGAAGTAACAATGCTGAAGTAATCCAGTATACTCCCTAGCCTGATTGTTCACATCTGAGGCAATTATACCTCCTCAGGACCCACGTCTGTTTTTGTCAGTTCCTGCACAGTCCATAATACTGACATATCTCAACAGTTCAAGCAGGTTTTCACACATGCTAACTCTAACTCACATTACACTGATGTGGCTGAAACACTCTGCTATCCCATACGCTGATGGCATCTGTTCAGGCATGCAATCTCAGATACTTTCTGTTTCGAAGGATACCCTGAATTTTCATCTGGCAGTTATATCCAATTACTGACATAACGAACAGTCACAACTGAATGCTACAAAATGAGTTTCATGTGTTTTCAACCTGTTTCTGCTTCTGACTGGGGAACCAAGCATACCCCTCAACTGCCCATGTGAAACACAATCCACATTCAACCAAAACTGACATTGCTTCTGATTTACTGTGACTAGCCAATAAACCAGGCTGACAAATTCAAGACTCAAGTGTCAATTAATTGGAGAACTTCCTTGATTTATGATCTAACACTCACAGTCTTTGGATATGTCTGTGTTTCTTGCCAAGGTCCGCTTGTCTCACACTAGCACATCACTGCACTTAACTTCATGACAGCTGCATCTCACAGCTCACAAGCTCACAAATCTACCACCATTTTTAGTTGTAAGCAGCACTACTTCACGGAACTACTCAGCTACCCTGAAAATATGTTTCAGTTGCAACAGCAACAGAGCTCACCAGATTCCCCCATTACCTACTTTTAATCCTCCCTCAGCACACAGCAAATCCTAAAAAGTCCCGCTGTTATCACAGTAGCACCTTGCTAGTAAAGGAGACAATTCCCTTGCTAACCAACAACCTCTAATTGTTCAACAAACTGGATCTTCACACATCGTATTGTTTGTGAATCAACATGAATTGGTCTCGTTCTGTGATATCATTAAAAGCACACAGGATTATCAAGATGACCCATATGAGCGGGTACACATCAAAACTTCTCGTTACTGGATAGGAGCATGAGTAAAATGATGAATTAGGCCAAAGTGTGGCATATCACTACATGGCTTTGATTAAGCTACGGATGTTTAACTTGTAAGGGATGATGGAGGAAAACAGAACTAAAGCCATAAAAGGATAAAAAAATATTTTTACATTGTTACTTTTACAATAACTAAGGTTTTAGCAGAAATCTAAAAAGTAGTAGTGCAAGGCATCAGAACCCACACCTATTTCTAATGTTAATTTTAAAGTTATAAAGGGAAAAGATAAGATGTAACTACGTGTACAAAGCATCAATCTGGCATTTACGTGGCCACAAAATTGAAACAAAAGCTAGAAAGTCAGGTAAGAAAACTGAAAATGCCACAGGCTGCTGGCAATGCATGTTTCTCAATATCGCTGTATAATAGTTAGCCAAAAGGAGGTTGCAACCTAGCATGCCAATTTAGTATACATGTAACACATTGTAGAGACATAGTAAATATTTACCTTTACAGTTATTTCCCCACTGTAATATGTCCCTTAAGTGCAATATCTAGACATTCCTTGAACATCTCCAGATAGAGTGACTCCACCTTCCCGGGCAGCCCGTTCCAGCACCTGACCACTCTTTCAGAGAAGAAATTGTTCTTAATATCCAACCTGAATCTCTCCTGGTGCAACTTGAGGCTGTTCCCTCTAGTCCTATCACCAGTTACACAGAAGAAGAGGCCAACTCCCACCTCGCCACAACCTCCCTTCGGGCAATTGTAAAGATCTATAAGGTCCCCCCTCAGGCCTCTCTTCTCCAGACTGAAAATCCCAGCCTGCTCAGCTACTCCTTGTGAGATCTGTGCTCCAGAACCCTCACCAGCTTCGTCGCCTTTCTCTGGACACGCTCCAGAGCCTCAACATCTTTCTTTTAATGAGGGGCTCAAAACCAAGCACAGTACTCAAGACGCAGCCTCACCAGCACTGAGTACAGAGGGATGATTACTTCCTTGCTCCTGCTGGCAAGAGTATTTCCGATACAAAGCCAGGATGCCATTGGCCTTCTTGGCCACCCAGGCACACTGCTGGCTCATGTTCGACTCAGCATCAACCAACACCCCCAGGTCCATTTCTTCCACACAGTCTTTCAGCCACTCTGCCCCGAGCCTGTAGTGTTGCCTGGGGTTGTTGTGGCCAAAGTGCAGGACCTGGCAGTTGGTCCTGTTGAACTTCATCCCACTGGCCTCAGCCCAGCGACCCAGCCCATGCAGATCTCTCTGTAAGGGCTTTCCTACCCCCAGGAAGAGACACTTCCTCCCAGCTCAGTGTCATCTGCAAGCTTACTGAGGGCGCACTCAATGCCCTTATCCAGGTCATCAATAAAGATACTGAACCAGACAGGCCCCAATACTGACCGCTGGGGAACACCATTGATGACTGCCCACAAGATGGATTTAACTCCATTTACCACCACTTTCTGGGCCCAGCCATCCAGCCAGTTCTTTATCCAGCAAAGAGTGTACCTGACTAAGCCATGGTCTGCCAGCTTCTGCAGGCGAATACTGTGGGAGACAGTGCCAAAGGCTTTGCTGAAGTCTAGGTAGACTACGTCAACAGCCATCATCCACCAGGTGGATCACTCAGTCATCAAAGGAGATCAGGTTGGTCAAGCACGACCTGACTTTTGTGAACCCATGCTGGCTAGGCCTGATCTCCCAGTTGTCCCACACATTCCATGTGATCTCACTCAGCATCACCTCAATGATTCCTTTCAGGATGTTCTGGTATCAAGAGCATTCAATAACTGCTCTGTATTCTGTGATCATTAAAGTACAGACCGTGAAATCCCAGACACTAGTTTACCCAGCAGCAACTCAACTTGTTCATGAAAAGTTCATTCACGCACTCAAATTCAACATTACCAGATATCACACAAGTCCACGCTGGTGTTCCTGACAGGAAGCCAGCAGCTGTTGCTCTGGTCTCAAAATAAGATGGAAGAAACTCACTATCAAACCTTGAAAATGAACTACTGCACTAATTAACTGAATATAAAGGATGCAGAGACAGATAACATCATGCCCAATTACGTCCTTATTCCACTAGGTTTCAGAAAATCAAAAGTTGTCACAGGTGAGACAGTGAGCTTTCCCAGAAATTGATAATGGAAGACAACAGTCTAGAGTACTTGTCAAAGGAAGGGAGCAAAGATAGGCAAGAAAAGAAGAAAAAAAAATCAATAAAACGAACACAATCAGACTAATTTCAGGCTCATAAAACATAGATGACAGTTCCAAAATTCCAGATATTGGAAAAAATAAAGGAAGATAACTCAGAAGCTACACTCTTTAACTCTTCAATATTCTGCAGAAGTACAATAAAGTGGTATTTTATAAATAATAGAGGGTTCTTAAAACTCAACTGCCTACCCTGAGTTATCTCATCTGTTACCACAGCAATTGTAGCCAAAAGAAAAAAAATCATCTAACTCCTCTCAAGATTTCTGTTTGGCCATAAACATTCTTGTCATCCATTCCGGGCTTTAAACCATATTCTGCTAACTCTCAGTTGTTTTTAGACATCCTCCTGAAAGCTTTGAAAGCTGCTTTACAGTCTGGCATGCAATACTACATAAAGGAGCTGTAAAATACTGACATCAACATAGTATTTTGCATCTTGTTATACTTGACAAAAAATAAAATACCAGATGTTTTTATTTAAATATAAACACAAGTATACAACAATTTAAAAGATGTCAAAGACTTAGTTAACTAGTAAGTTTAAATCAATTTCATTTACCAGAAGAATGTGTATTAACTGAAATTAAAGCAGACTTCAGTCTAGTAAGTAAAATGAAACAGCACTTTTGCTACCTTAATGGTAATTTACAGGAATTTGTTGGACTGTTGCTGAAATTTTGTTAGAATATGCTACTGATGTTTATCAGCTGAAGTTTTCAAAATAAATATTACAACAATACTTAATATATAGTATATTTTGAGATTATTATATTGAAACTAGAAAATAAAGCTATTCTACTGATTTATGTCAGAAATAAAGTTGAGATTTTCTCTGCTAACTCAAAACATACTACCTGAGGGATTCCATAACAGTTCATAAAATGTCTTTGTTTTTAAAAGTATGGTCTGTGGTATATATTTTCTACCAAGAAATAGAAGAACACATGTAGCATCAGATGTGTGTGCTTTAAGAAACTCTGGAATGTGAAATCTAAAAATCCAAATAAAACAGGTGGTATAATTTGGGGGATGATGGGGGGGAAGGAAAATGAATTTAAGTTTAATGACATTACCAGGTTATCCTACCAGACTAATTCTCACTCACTGCATGACTTCAATGAAGCTCTCCGTCCTCGTGCTGATTTCGATTTAGTTCAAGTGCTATTTGATGTATTTCATCTGGAGTTTTATTCACTTCAAACTACACTTCATTTAACCTGGCTGCTGCTGTACTCATTTGTTTTTCTACTTTATTACCCGCAAATTGGTGTTGCTTAGTTTAGATAAATTGTTGGAATAAGTTACTTTTATATAATTTTTTCACGCTGCTAATAAATAAATAACCCTTAGAAAGATATCATGTCACACAAAGTGAGAAAGCTACTGTTAAAATTCTTTTACAATACACCCCTTCTGATCTCGCAAAAATCTTAATAAAATTTGAGTTGCTATTTTTAAGGCAGCACCATTCCACCCACCCTCAAAACTACTGCTTGTTTTTATTTTTCCATATTATTAGTCTACCTGTTATTAGTCTACCATACTCTATTTTCCAGCTGGGCACAAATCATAATACAAGGGGGAGGGGGAGGTAGAGAAAGACAGACAAAGCACATGAAAGGGAATGTGATAACCAGCATGCAGCAGCAGATGTGTGAGAGTGCAAGAAACCAACCATGAATGACCAAGCACAGCGACAGCAGGCAAATGCAAAAGAGAGCACAAATGCACTCATGAGAAAGCAGTAAGATTCAAATACCACTAACTTGTCAGATTTTTTCAACCATTTTTAAGCTCTAAAATAATCATGTTGCACAACTATCCGTGGGATCTTACAATATACTAAATAAATCTAAATTTGCTGTCAAACAGTAATGTATTTCCACCATTAACTAAGTATCACAAACCTGAGCTCAATATTAAATGTCAGGTTATGTCAGGAAAGGCTGTCAATCCTATCAGAGTCCTAATGTACTCTAATTAGTAAGTGCTGATTACTGGTTATCCTGATTGGTTTTTTTTAAGCAACGTGTCATAACAAAACAGCAGTTCATTTGAAATGCTTAGTATTGTTACGGACTACTGATGGAAAATATGAGAAAGTCAATTAAGCTGCTACCACCTGGTGGTGTTCAGATTATGCTAAAAATGTCTTTTATTTAAGATGGTACCACAGCTTGTAAGAGCAGACCTAGTGTATTCTGTGGGTAGAACTAAGAATGAATCCAGTACTCTACTTTTTCCCCCTTTCAAATAACCTAATAAACTTTCACAAACAAATCACAACAACAAATTACCTACAGAACATAATGTATGAAGCCAAAATATTTGACACATTATCCTGCTTACCTGTTATTATATGCAGGATTCCTTACAAGGATTTAGTCATTAAAAAAAGTATTAGAGGTAGTTACTAAGAAAACTTTGTCCGATGCATAGCCAAAATGTATTTATAATACTATTTTCAAGAAAATGCAATTATTAAAAAATATATTATACATTGACATTTACGATCATAAATTCATTTACTACAGAGCTTGCATAGCATCTTCTTTCATCCATCCAAACAAGGATCTGAAATTCTGATTAACAGCTATCCTTACAAAGAGATCTATTAACGAGAACAGACTTCACAGTAGAATATGACAGAAGAGACAAAGACTTCACAGAATTACATATATGAAGCTTGGCATTTTTAAACTATTTATTATAAACATGAGTATGCTTCTTAAATACACTGTACATGCTTCATGCTCACCAATATTTGGGAAACTTGATCAGTTTGCCATAAAGAGCAGTACTGAAAGAGGGAATAACAGGAACAGGGAAGCTGTACAATCCTCTACTGTCCAAAGAGGTCAATGCTGCTTGAAAACCAAATACCTGAAAACAAATGCAGCTGATCAAAGTGTATACCTTCATGATTCAATCATTTTCAGATTACTTCTATGTACATAATACATTGAATATTTCATATTATAATTACTTGCATTACAAAAAAAAAAAGATATTTTTACATATTTCCTTTTTGCCCCAGCACAAGAATTATTCAAAAACAGTTAAAATACATTATTCTATGTCTTTTAAATCTGCAAATTGCACATTGTCTGTCATTCAAACAACATTTTTCCTTACTGTAACAACATTAGCTAGAAAAGTGGTATTTAAGGAAATGATACACTTCTAAGCTTTTTTCTTGATGAGACAACCTAGAAGTTTCATCTCCACTATTCTCTATGATTTTCCCCTGTTCAGTATAGAAAAGGGACAGTTGTAACCCTCAAAATTATACTCCACCTCTTGAAAAAGCTGATCAAACAGCTGCTAAAACTCTTGAATAGAAAAAGTCCTCCAACAAAAACCAAATAGATGACTTGCATATTGCTGTCCCAATTACTTTACATGTGACAGGAGTAAACATACCAGTCAGAAAACTGAAACCTTGCCGTGTAATTCTGGGATGGTGTTTTTCATGCAGGCATTAAGAATTTCATTGTTTAAATTTTTATTTAAGATATCAGCACACAAGTGAATGGATAATTGAAAATTTTAGCAATCAGTAGTAAATATTAACATTTTAGTAGCAATCAAAAGTCTTTCAGATTGCCTGAGAGGAAAGCTCACCTTAAAAGGATGTGAGGCCTATCTTAAAACTTGTTCTGAGATTCCAGTTTTCAATTTTATTAAAATCTCAGCAGATGGCAACTGAATCATTTCACAACTTCTTAGGTTTCTCTCAGCCTAGCAATAAGAACTTTTATAATGGATCTTTAACTGAGAACATTCAAAGTGTTTTCCTCTTATAATGAAAATATCTGAAGTTGTTTGGCAAGAGTCTTTGCATAGCTCAGTGTGAAGGTTTTACTGTAATAATTCAATGAAAAAGCAATGTTTCTTCCTAATAACATCACACCAAGTTGCTACATATAATTAATTGTAATCTTAATACTCTGCAACTGTTATCTTTAAATAGGGGAAATGTTTCCTCAAATTATTTTATCTCAATACTACCACAAGAACCTTGGAATTAGTTTGCAGTGTTGCTTCAGATGAAGTTCTGGGGTTGTGTTAGAGAACATTTGGCTCCACTCAGAAGTAGTGATCCCAAATAATAATATTCTGCAAGATGCATTTACTTGGCACATCCTGAAAATGCTCTTCCTGAAAACTTAGTGTTACCATTAAGGATTATCTACACCCGTTTTAACTCTTTCTCAGCATCCTGCAATAAGAAACAGAGGTCAAGACTTCTTTTACCTTCAGATAGCAGTGTGAATAACAGTAATGAAGAAGGTTATCGGACGGCTGGCTGAGGCTGCTGACTGTATTTACCAGTTGCTCAGCATACATTGGTACAGAGTGTTCCAGGTTAATTTTATCCACCAGTATTCTGACAGAAGGTAAAGGCCGTAGGGGCTGGAAGCTTGTAGCATTCAGCAATCCACTGAAGCTCTATGGGAGGGGAAAAAACATGCAACTATTACACTTACGCTGTATTGTTTATACACTCTTAACATCTCCTTCTCTCAAAGTAGACACACACAAAAAAAACCAAATCTGCATGTAATAAAATGTTACCACAGCCTTACAATCAAAACAATATTCATTCTTAAGAATTTTCAAAGTAACTTTTCCTATGGTAGAAGTTTACAATTCACATACAATGTTTTCATCCAGAATTGTACTGCGTGTGAGTACCCAAGTGTTGGCATGTGGGCAGCTGCAAGGGGAGCCTGTGTGAGGACAGGTCAGTTCTAGCCAGCACCACCATGGCCCCACCACAGGGTGCAGCTGGAAATGTACCTAAGAAAGGGCAAAAACACCACGCAAGCTGAGATGTTGGAGAAAATCACTGAGAAACAGAAGCACAAGCAGCAAGGTCAGCAAAGGAGAAGAGGGAAAAGGTGCTCCGGGTGTCAGAGCAGAAGTTCCCCTACAGTACTTGGAAGAGACCATGCCGGAGAAGGTATCCCCTCTGCAGCCCGCAGAGGAGCCAATGTCAGAGCAGATTTTTCCTCAAGGACTGCAGCCCGTGGGTTGGGCTCACAATGGAGCAGGGTGAAAGTGTGAGGAAGTAGGAGCAGCAGAAACGAACTGCTACAGACTAAACACAACCCCCTTTCCACATGAAAGAAGGAGAAGAGGTAGATAAATCAAGAATGAAGCAGTGAAATTGAGGTTGGGAGAAAGGGGGAATGGGAGCTGGTTTCTCACTATCCAAATCTGTTTTAAATGGCAATAAACTAATTTTCCCAAAGCTGAGTCTTGTTTTCCTTGTAATGGCAACTGGTAAGCTACCTTCCTATCTTGATCTGTCCCTTCCTGTGGAGAAGAAGCAAGAGATCACTTGTGTGGGCAGCTGGCCAAGGCCAACCCAACACAAGAATATACAAAGTCAAGATTTTATTCTAGAGAATATTTACTTTTTATCACTCCAAAGCACTATCATCATACTAAACTCATATTCATCTAACCTTTACACAATTATATATTATATATTTGCAATCATGCCAGATGTCTCAGCAAAAAAAGAAAATGCAATTCCCCAAAATAAGAAGTGCAATTTCTTATATCCACCTATATTTTTTCATAGTATCAATTAAAACAGAGTAATACATCTAGTACAAAACAGACATGGAAAGAACAGAATGAATTCCTCAAAGGGCTACCAAAGATGAAGGACAGATAAAGCACATGAGCCCTCTTTTGGGAGAGACCATCATAACTGGCATGCTCAGGCTGGAGAAAGATAAAGGGAGATCCTGCTACTATATACAGCTATCTGCTGGGAGGGGACAGAAGATGGAGACAGACTTTTGTCCAAGGTGTACCGTGAGAGGAGATGTAACAACAGACACAATGTGAAACAGTTAACTCAAAAGGGGTACGTGCAAAAGCTTTTTGGGCAATCTCCATCCCTGGAGTACGCTTGACTGGACAAACTCTGGAGCAACCGGCTTTAATTGAACTTGTTTTAAGCAATACATCAGACACCTAGAGGTACTCTCCAGAGAGCTCTACCAATTCAAAGTACTCTATCGATTCAACAATTTTACTGAACTTGTATCAAAATAGGATGTTAACATTATATGTAATCAGTTTCAATCTAAAATTTGAAATTACTGTTATTTTAAGCACACGAGGCTTCACTCAGGAAATGTAATTTGAAATTTCCAAGTAAAAATAATTAATAATCAAGAAGTTCACTTGAATTACGCATACAATCTTAAACATGTTGTAAATAAAATATGTTCTACAAGAAAATAAAGCACGAGTTAGTTTACCCATAATCAGCAGCATGTACTTACTTTACCAATATAATTTAAAGCAATTGCACCTTCCATAATGTAACACTGCTCAAATCATTCTCTGAAGAAAAAAGTAACAAACATTTTCAACAATATTCACCTTGCTTAAATATAAATACTTTATAAACACTCATCACGTCACTCCCACAAAACTGTATATTCTGCAGGTGTTATCTCCATTTCAGACAAGAAATTATCAGTTAAAAGAAAGGTTGATACAGAAATAATTCTGTTATTCTGGAAGTCAACTTGAATATCGATTAGCCACTTTCCATCATCTATCAGCGCTCCTTGTTGACTGGTGAAGTACCAGAAGACTGGAGGCTTGCCAATGTGACTCCCATCTACAAGAAGGGCTGTAAGGAGGACCCGGGGAACTACAGGCCTGTTAGCCTGACCTCGGTGCCAGGGAAGGTTATGGAACAGATTGTCTTGAGGGAGATCATGCGGCAAGTGCGGGACAACCGGGGGATCAGGCCTAGCCAGCATGGGTTCACGAAGGGCAGGTCCTGCTTGACCAACCTGATCTCCTTCTATGATCTAGTGACCCGCCTGGTGGATGAGGGAAAGGCTGTTGATGTAGTCTACCTAGACTTCAGCAAAGCCTTTGACACTGTCTCCCACACTATTCTCCTGCAGAAGCTGGCAGTCCGTGGCTTGGACAGGTACACTCTTGGCTGGGTAAGGAACTGGCTGGAGGGCCGGGCCCAGAGAGTGGTGGTCAATGGAGCTAAATCCAGCTGGCGACCGGTCACGAGTGGTGTTCCCCAGGGGTCGGTGCTGGGGCCTGTCCTCTTCAATATCTTTATTGATGACCTGGATGACGGCATTGAGTGCACCCTCAGTAAGTTTGCAGATGACACCAAGTTGGCTGGAAGTGTCGATCTGCCTGGGGGTAGCGAGGCCCTACAGAGGGATCTGGACAGGCTGGATAGCTGGGCTGAAGCCAATGGGATGAGGTTTAATAAGACCAAATGTCAGGTCCTACACTTTGGCCACAGCAACCCCAAGCAACGCTACAGGCTTGGGGCGGAGCAGCTAGAAGACTGTGTAGAGGAAATGGACCTGGGGGTGTTGGTTGACACTCGGCTGAACATGAGCCAGCAGTGTGCCTGGGTGGCCAAGAAGGCCAATGGCATCCTGGCTTGTATCAGAAGTAGTGTGACCAGCAGGAGCAGGGAAGTAATTGTCCCCTTGTACTCAGCTCTGGTGAGGCCGCACCTTGAGTACTGTGTCCAGTTCTGGGCCCCTCACTGCAAGAAAGACATTGAGGCCCTGGAACGTGTTCAAAGAAGGGCAACAAAGTTGGTGAGGGGTCTGGAGCACAGGCCTTATGAGGAGCGGCTGAGGGAGCTAGGATTGTTCAGTCTGGAGAAGAGGAGGCTCAGGGGAGACCTTATTGCTCTCTATAACTACCTGAAGGGAGGTTGTAGTGAGCTGGGGGTCGGCCTCTTCTCTCGTGTAACTGGTGATAGGACTAGAGGGAATGGTTTCAAGCTGTGCCAGGGAAGATTCAGGCTGGATATTAGGAAATACTACTTCTCTGAAAGAGTGGTCAGGCACTGGAATGGGCTGCCCAGGGAGGTGGTGGAGTCACCGACCCTGGAGGTGTTCAAGGAACGTTTGGATGCTGTGATGAGGAATATGGTTTAGCGAGAACCATTGGTGATAGGTGGATGGTTGGGCTAGATGATCTTATAGGTCCTTTCCAACCTTAGTGATTCTGTGATTCTGTGATACTGAATGCTTAGCATAGCAAAACTCTTCACAAATAGAAGTCCAACTCCCATTGCTGTAATTGGAACAAAAGATACTGAGAACTGCTGTAAAATACATCCCACTGGGAAAAAAAAAATCATCATTACCCTCAAGTACAAAGAATATGTAGTTAGGAGTTGTGAAAAAACTCATTGGAACTGTTTAGTATCAGACAAGAATTCCTAGAAATTGAACTCAATCGAGAATACATTTTTCCTCTTCTAGTCATTTCTTATTCATAAAATACCTTCCCATTTCTGCAGCAGGAGGTAAACATAACTAAATCTTCACTACAAAACACTGCTTTGTCCCTATAATATGTCAATTTTGTGCACAAGGGAAGGAAGTCCTGTGGGAATAAAAATAGTACGGGATTCTTTTGCTGAAATTATACTACATATCCCCAAAAGATAAAAACAAATTCCAGCTGTTAGTTAACAGAATTTCTGGCTTTTTCTGAGCTAATTACTTCACAAAAATCTGAATTGTGTTTTTTTGTGAGAATGTTTTCTTGTTATTGTTGTTGTTTTCAATACACTTAAGTGATTTAAAATTGTTCAGTTGGAAGGGACTTTCCAAGATCATGCAGTCCAACTGCCTGACCATGTCAGGGTCATTTCTTAAGTTTTATAAGCATGTTTCCCTGTATTCGGTTCATTCTCAACATTTCCAAGTACCACAGATCACTCTGATCAACCCTGCACACAGATCAGTTCTCCTGAAAATCTTGAACATTTAAGTAGAAGGAGGGATCATTAAGGTTCTGAAGAAAACTGATTCACTGCTAAGTAAACAGATCAAACACAGTATGATCTACAGCAGTTAAATGTCCAAGAACAGCCAAAGTCTTGCTGATATCAGGGCTGGGACTAGAATAAACAGAGCTGCCTGCTAACATCTGTTAGGCCTCTACTGAGTATATGTGTTCAAAGATTTCCAGTTTGACCGAGTATAGGAAGACCTGCATGGCAAAATGGCAACAAGTGTGCTTTTGATCCAAACGTTTTTCTAAAAAACATCAAGTCATAGCTATTTCCATTCATGTGTGTTTAATGACTAACATGAATCCAAACCATTCTACGATTTAAAATTTTTTACCTCCAAATGTTATTTTCATATCAGTACATACCTTCAGTTTTAACAAGTCTAGCTAGTTACTGCACACACTGCTGGCCTTAGTTATCTACAGGGAAAGTTCACGTGCACCAAACTCATTTGGAAATCAGTAATACATCTGGCACAAAGCGTAACAGTCCAATGAGAAAATTCAGTTCCACCCCAGGATAGGTATAGTTTCAATTTTCGGTATTTCCCATGAAGACAGATGAAAAGCAGAGGTGTAACCAGGCCTGTATTAAGGCAGTATGTGTTCAACATGCTTCATATATTTTAGCTTTAATCATTTCTAAGGAATAACACGCACTAATATGAAGAAGTGAGTAAGCATTGGTGCATACATACCTTCTCACCCATGATTACAGGCATCAAGTGGTCTAGTAAATTGAATTCTGCCACAGGGATTATAATTGTGCATTTAAGAATGGTGAACGTTGTAAGCCGAGTGGGAATGTATTCCTCCAACGATGCTACTTCTTCTGAGCTTGGCATAGTTCTATTTCCATCTACAAGATCTAAAATAAACCAAGATTACATAAATTTGACTAAAATATATAAAAGACTACAGTGGCTTTTTCAAAAACAGTTAGAGACTAGCAAAACGTAGAAAGCAAATTTCTTTCCTCCTTCATATTTAATACACTTAATCTTTTTTTTTTTTTTTTATTCACTGGTTCTAACTAAGGCTAAATGCAACAGTAACTGGATTTTAACATAGAAAATCCAAGTTTTAGATGTGAGAAATCTGTAAAGCGTTTTTAGTTTTATACAAGAAAATCATCCAGTTTTAACACTACTTATTTCCATTCATTTTTTGTCCAGTTTAACTATTCCTTGAAACAAGTAAATGTCAACAGGCATTCTTTCTTTTTCTAAGAAAACTTCAAGTTGTCAGTGAAATAAGCCCTTTACCCAACAAGAGACTAATGATTGAATCAAATGGTTTCAGATTGTCTGAAGGTCAAAATGCCTGGAATTATCTTAAGAGCTATAGCCAGCACTGATGGGGATATATCAATGTTTCATTTTTACTTCAAATTTTTCTTCTTTAGAATGGTAATATTCCCTGGCAGATTTGATCTATTTGGAATTTGCAATTTCAGAATCACTGAAGTTCTGGTTTAATTCTGCGTATTTTGTATAGGAAATAGGAGCAAACCTGGCTTAGTTCTGCAATATGGCTCATATTCATGTTCTAGAGCACAAACTATCATTTTCATTATCCGGTGCACTGCACTGCTATCCAGTCGAAGATTGAGTGGACCCACAATGAGGCTTTTTGTAGACATCTCCTGAACATTTCCAAATTCTTCATTCTTTACTGAAGAAGGGTCTTGCTGATTCCCAGAAACTACAAGAAATTTTACAAATAGCAACAAGTTACACCAAACAACTGGACATACAATTTTAACGTTGTCAGTTACTTTTGTTTCAAATCCAGAGATCAAAGGTTTACACGAAGAATATAGTGCAAGTTGAATACATGAATATACTACGAGAGTTTTAATGTATTTAGACAGGAATAGCTCTTGTTTAACGTTTAGCAAACAGGGCAAGATTCTGCCTCACCACCGTGCACAGCCTAACCCAGTCAGTATGGGACTTTTTAATTATCTTTGTAACTCTCAAGTTTTTTATTCTTTAACAATAGCCAAACTTCTGCAGAACCTTAAACCAGGATGCCAAAGACAGCTTTGCTTTTCAACACCTTCTAAATCAGATTGACAATTGAAGATAAGCCCTCTCTTCCATTCAATGATGAGGGCCTGTCTCGCAGGGACAGCAAGAAAACTTTAATCGTTGTGTCTCAAACAACTTTTCAGGACTACCACAGGAATAAAAGGGTTAAGTCTCTGTATCCAAAAGATGAATAAACTTGTGTTCAGAATGTATTGTACCAACTGAAGTATAACTATCATTTTCTCATAATGAGGTATAGGCATTCAGTGTATACTAGTCATCTACAAGCTATAAAAGAGTATGCCTACATTTCTCTAAATATACTTAAGGAAAACACTTCAGTTAAATAAATTTCAGACACTTAAATATTCCTCTTACATACAGCTTATAAAAAATATCTTCACACCACTAACACTTAGTTCACAAAATTTCATTTTTCCCCCTCAGTAACTCATTATATTGACAACGCCTTCATTATTTTGGTGCAAGCACAAAACATTATATATCTCACAAACCATTAAGCAAATCAACAGTCTGACAAAATAAGAATCAAGATTAAATGGATTCTCAGAGTATTTAACCAACAAAAAAAATAAAAAATGTGATAGAATTGAAGATGACAGTTTAATTCATTCACTGAATCTGGATAGCGCCTACTTTTGAAATAGCACAATACTTCATAACCCTATGGTAAGAGCTGTGACAAATAGGAAATAAACAGGCAAGGCAGTCATTGCAGTTTGCTTCAACTTGGTGTTCACAGTTTCACACACACACACAATTAGAAAGCTGTCCATTTGACATATTCTCCTTGTACTCTTTCAATGAGGATAAGCCACAGAAATCAAAGGCTATGTACACAGTGCATCTACTTTTCCAATTATGTCTTTTATCATGAGTATTTTCAAGTAATTTCCAAACTCTTAACCCTTCCTTATCCAATCCAGATCTTGTACACCAACTCACTATGCAAGGCAGATCCCATCTCTACTGCTTTCCACCTGGATGCAAATAAACTTTATTTCTCTGAATTAATCTAATAAATTCCTGCCTTCCTGTTACAGTAAGAAACAATACACACTTGTAGTGAACTATGACACAAAACTTGGAAAATCATTGTGTCTCCAAATTCTAGTTATGCCAACTTCCTCACCAAGATAATCTGCCTGTTCTAACATAAATGGCAAGACAAGAACAGCTGGTCAGACTGGGCAGCAAGAACTGCAGCTGCTGCAGACAGCTGAACTACCATTTTGTCAAGGAGGCACAGGACCTGTGAACTTCTGAGCAGCCAAAGCTTCGCAGTGGAACAGCAGGGCAAAGTGCACTTCACAACTTCAAGGCAAATCTCATTTTTCTTTAAGAAAGCATGTTTTGTTTCTGGTTGCCTGAGAGAAACACAGTCTTCTGTCAGCTGTAGGAGACCAGTCCCATTTCTGGGTGAAGTGAGCTTAGCAGAAGAGGAAGGGAGGTTGCTTTGAATGTTCTTTTTTTCCCTTGTGCTTAAATCATTCTCTAAGAGAAGTGCTTCTGAGCACTGGCAAGAAAGGTTGCCCAGTAAACTGAGACTATGTCTAATATGCCACAGAGCTGGCCTAATGGTCTGCAGGTGTCCCTGGGCCTGGCTACCGCAGGAATATTAGCTTTGTCCCTAAAAGCCTAATAGAAGTGTATAGTGAAAGCACTTAGCCCAGGAATGTCCACAACCCCTGGCCTGCAGGCCACATGCTGCCCAGCCCAGCCCATCCTGCAGCCACCCCCTGCCCTGTGCCATCACGGTGGCAGCTCTGTCCCACTCAGCAGCCCTGCCCCAGGCATGCACCCATCACTCAGCAACAACCACACATCGGTGTGCGACGGGCAGTGTGGACTGAAACCAGGGCACAAGGACAGTGCAGTGCTGTGCTGACTCAAGTTACAGCAAAGAATTTAATGTATTCTGATGCAGTGGTTAAACACAGTTCTGTGAGTAGAGGAATATATGCAGCCCTGCTTTCCATTCTGATTAAGGAATTTGAGAACAGGTTTCAAGATCGCCAAAAAATGATCCTTTTTTATTTGTATATTTGCAATTCTATTTTCAGTAGACATTAAGAAATAACTTTCAAATTTTCAAATGGAATGTATAGAGTTGCAATCAGATATTCAACTCAAATAGCAATCTGTTCATGTCTCTTTACCAGACATAAGACTTATCTTACCAGAGAAAAATATCCCTTGCTTCACAATCACACCTTATTCCTGTCATCGTATAGCTGTACACACGTTTGTGAGCAACTGTTGTCAAGAATGAAGTATAGGAAGAGTAAAATTTCATCAAAAATCTGAGGGATGCCTTGAGAACTCACAGAGAAATACAACCATTCCCATCAAACGAGCCACTGATACATTAATTTAACAAAAACAAGGTCAAAGATACCACTAGATTTGTGTTCAGTGGCTGGTGTGTTTCACGTTTCAGCAGTGGTGACAGTGGTCATCTCTGCTGGTGTACATTTGTTTATTTTTAAAACAAGTGCAGCATAAAGGTTCTCATTCATTGCTGGTGAAAATGCACAGCTAATTGTGGTGACTACAGTGAAAAACAGCACTGTGTTATTGGTAGTTGTTTCCAGGGACATAAATAGAAGGCATTACTTTTGGTGCAACCTACATACATGTGGCCCAAGAAAACTCCTTTTCACTCAGTGCAGCCCAGGCAAGCCTAAAGGCTAGACATGCATGACTTCGCCTCTGTATTTCTGAAGGAGAATGTGGACAGAATGTTCCTACCATACAAAGACTATTCAAGCCTACAGATGGAAATACTGCGGAATGCAAAATTCTTCAAAGGCAACCAAAAAACAAACCTTGAAACTAATACTTAGAACCTATTTAATAAACAATGGAAGGGACATTTTTTTTTTTTTAAAAAGTCAACATACAGTCTGCTGTCAGGGTATGCTTTATTTAACAAGCAACTAACACATTTTTTCAGCACTTCTGATTCTATCCTGTGTTCAGTTCAGACAAACACTATAAGGAAGTGCAAAAAAATTATAATCTCAGAAAAAATATCATGGCCAAAAGCCTCTAGAAGGCTTAATAATGGCCTAATAATGGTCTGCTTTTTCATTGTGAAGAAAAACAAACTCACTTCAACATATTTCAGGTGTAAGGATAATATACTGAAGTGACAATACTTATATAAACCAGTTTGTGAAATAATTACACTTAATTATGTATTAAAGTTCTAGAGAACTCAGTGCTTACAGCTTACTTTTTAAACTGTATAGATGCATAAAGGAAAACCAGGTTACTGATCACTGAGTATCCAGCCCTTCACAAAACCTTTGCCTAATTCTGCTTGACAAAAGCTTCACATCAGAGTGCTGCAAAATAAACATGTCATCAAAATAGATAGATACACATTATAAACAAAGCAACTTCAAAATTACGCTCCATCAGATCTGTCGGTTATGCAATCATTGATCAGTGCAACACACCTTACAATGTTTCAAGGAATTTACTGTGTTGCATTACAATGCAAGGCAAAAAAAACAGAAAAATAAAGAATTTCAAAAAACTTCTGTGCATGACTCACTATCTTGTTTTTATTCAAAATACTAGAAGTGATTAATGCATTTCTTTAAGTGACAGACGAAACTCCTGAGGTTAATGTTATCCAGGAGGTACTTGCGGTTTAATCAGTAATCGTATGCTTCAGAAAAGGTTAAAGGGGCAAAGAAGGTGTCAAACCAAAATTGCCTCAATAGATAAAAATCTTACAATCACAGTAACTACCTCCTATAATTTAAGCTGTGTTCGCTTCTTTTTTTTTTTTTAGGGAAAGGTGGTGATTGTAATTAAAACATTGTTAGTGTCAAAACAAGGAAGTAAAATATATACAAAGATTAAATACCACATATTAAAAATGTAGTGAGATTTCTACAGTTATCAGAAAACTGAAATATTTACACTTTTGTTTTAAATATATTTTGCACTTATTTGTTCATGTTCTATTAACTACATACATGACTTTCAACATAGAAAATTACCTAGAAAACAACACAAAATACCATGTCTACTTTTCAGAGAAACTAATGTATCTAAAAATGTAAGGTTTAAAATTCTTGCTTCTAGAAAAACAATTAATCATGCATTTGATTAATTCTCTATTCTCTCATGTGTTCAGGTAGCTGAATTCTAGGAGTAATGCTGAACTAAAAGCACACTGAAAGGCTCAGTAGGAAGTCATTACATTTTGTGAGGTGTCTTCCTTGTGACTGACACAGAAAATAGAAGTTAAGATCCCGAGAAAGCAAACTGAAAGAAACAGAAGAGAAACTGAAGAGGGGAAAATAGCAAGACCTTGAGCTAAAAAAAGAATATTTTCAAATCGAGCAATTTCTGAAAAGGGTTAGTCAACAATAGATACACTCTTGACAATAGTCACACTGCAATTAATTATAAGAATGAATGTATAATAAGGATATTTAGAGTGAATTTTGATACACTAACTACTTTGTCTAGGTTTTTTTTGACATTCAAAGTAGACATACTTGATCAAATCTACTCTGAGAGAATTAGAAGAGAATTGATGGGAATCTAAAAAACTACTTAGAATTAGCAAATACCTTATGCGCATGCTTTAGATTAGCATTTGCTCACAAAATCATTGAGATGTATATTTTTAAAGATTAATTCTCCCCACCAACTTCTCTGCAACTATGGAAGTCACCTTCACCTATACTTTCAGTTGAGTTATTCTGAAGGTATACTTCTTTCATCCTTGTATTTTCTTCAAAGGAGAAAATGAGTCCTTATCTTCTGCATCAAGTAGACTGTCAACATAGTTCCAGGATATCTCAAAACATTTGCTTTCCAAAGTCAATAACAATAGTAATTTTGAAAAAGGATATCATACTTCATGAACCTTACCACTGCTATAAGAAAATTATTTTCAGTCTAGCCACTGACTGAAAGTGGTATCATCTGAAAAACTTATGCAGAAAAATAAGAAAGAACACCAACAATCAATAACAGAACAAACAGCCAAACACATCAGTGCAGATGAAACCACTTTAACTATGAACATGATGGTAAATCTAAGGTAAGTTAGAGGACAACTGGTCAAGGACCAGTTTGGTCTGAAGAGTCTTTGTTTCAATTATTTAACGGGGTAAACAAAGAAAAAAGGTACCTTTGCCACTGGTGCTTTCCATTGTGTACAAGTAATCCATGTAAAAAGCCCCAAACCTCTGCATTCCAGCTATCTCTGTGTACGTCTCCTACCAACAAAGCAAAGCAAACAAAGAAAATGTTGTATAAGGAAATAATCTCAAGATTACCAACAGATAGGCCGGTACGAAAGAGATATATTCGTGTTTGGATTTGAGCATCAACACGCAGAAAGGCTTATCAAAACAAAGGACAGAGGTTATCCCAAAGAATTCACCTTTCTGGTAGGTGATATAACTTCTGTTTGTGGCCACACAAAGGCACATCCATAATTCCAATGGACACACTGACCAATTCATCAATAGCTTCTAGTTAATTAGTACCTTTAATGGAGTAAATATTCTTCACTTGACCCCTCGCATCCAACAGATCTGCCTAATTAACAACATTCAAAACTAAAGCTAATTTATTTATATTATCTTTAAACAGTAATAGCTTAGCAAGACTTCATGCCACCACTGGGCATTTTATATATATAATGTATTCCACTGATACGAAACAAATTTGCTTCCCTATTTGCCAAAAAAAAAAACCAAAAAAACAGAGGCAAATCATAAAAAACAGGCCAAGGGAAGACTAAAACTTAAAGCTATGAGAAGTGTTTGAATATGTATGTGATTTCACTAATTAATTTCACTTCTTTTTAATGCAAGTCTTCATGTTAAACTTAATCAGTACTAGTGAACATAAAAAACTAAAATATAAAAGAAATTAGATATATTCACAATTGTAAGTGGCTTACCAGTACACTAACAACACAGGGCATCACACCTGGAAGTGACCGTCTTGGTCACCGCATCCAGCCTTTAGTAGGTGGGGAGAGTCAGATAATTGAGTTTTAATCTACAATAGACAGACTAATAGCAACTGAAAATTTGTCTCTGCTAAAGTGGAATTAGCAAAACTTCCTCCAAGTAGAGGAATAGAGCAGACAGACAAAAGAATTAATGCGTCCCCAGATTTGATCTCCAAGTGAGTCTCAGTTTGAAGATCATGAACAAGCTATTGCTTCAGTGTAAAGAAGTATATGCTGAACCTTCAGCTAGGATTCTTTCACATGTCCAATTATTCCTGCAGTTGCTCTGTAGTTAGCATTTTTCAAAATCTCTAACAGTACACAGATCTAAAAAAAAAATTCATTCATTGGAAAGCATTAGAAAATGTTTTTTTGTAAGACAAAGTTAATTCTCTGACCTTATGATGAGCTGCATCCAATATAAATTCTGCACGAATACTATTATTTTCTGGACTTCTGTAATCAAACAGTGAATTGGTAAGATATGTCTTCCCTTTTGCACTTGTATTTTCTCCACAGCTAAAGAAGTAGGCCTCCTGTGAAGCAGTCAAGCATAATAATAGAGCAAGGGAAGAAAAAAAGAAAAATGGAGTTAACAGCAATTATGATTGTTTTAACACACTAATGACATGAACTCCAGTCACATACTTCATCGTGAATAAAAACAAGACATCATTTTAAGTAACGCTGAAGTTCCTGTCCACTCCCTCCCCATTTTCAAGTTAATAAAAACAGCCTAAGCTAATATTATACAACTAATAAAGCAGAACACATACTAGTTTTAAGAGAAAGTAACTTCAGACCATTGTTATTCTGAAATCTGCTCCATCGTCTTACTGATACACCATCTTGTCACTGCCTACTCCACTTGTCTGACTGACCAGTATCTTTCAGATGCTTCGTTTAATCTATTCACAACAATTAGTTATCTCAATGTATAACCTGCTTTAACATTCTTCTTTCTTCATGGTGTTATACATTCTTTCTTCTCCATATCCCGAATCCTCTTTCCTAAACTTAAAAAACTTTACTACCAAGAGTTATTCCTTCAAAAAGGCAACCTACATGAGACTGATTTTTGTCAGCCATCCATTCTTAACCACATGCATCAAAGCTAGCACCTGTATGAAAGGCAAGAAGTCCCAAGTGTAGTAGCACATAAAGAGAACAAGCAAAGCTGTGTCAACAACACTGCTCCCATAGAGTTTTTCTTAATTTAAACCTAAGGTGTCACAGAAAATGGAAAAGGAGCAATGGCCAAAGTCCTTTATCAACTAATCTTCAGGAAAGTCATTCACTCGCTCCACGCAATCCAAAATTCAACTTATGAATGAACCTTAAACCAGATACTTCAGCTGGTGACTCAGTGGTTCAGCTACCTGGCAATACTAGCTCATGCTGACTAATCTTCTCTACTAGTCATACTCCCCCTGTTTAACCAATATGAGAGGACAACAGGAAAAGCAGATAAGGGAGTCAGCTCAAGGAGCCATTAGACTGAATGAAAGAACGGCGAGAGAGAGGGTCCCTGGAACTGACAACAAGGAGAGGGCACACAGAGTGTGAGAGTGACTCCTGAAGAATACCACAAGCAAAGAGCTACCAGTTGGACTTGGTACCTCTGAATGCATCTTTTTGAGCACGGTGACCCAAACACTTTTCTACCCAACTTATCCCCCACTATCTAATCAATACCTCACTGTTCTGGGATTAAGTACCATGTGGCAAACTGTATTAAAAGGCCTTGATAAAGTCAATGTATTCTGCATATCACTCTTTCCACAGGCAGCTATCTACTCTGCTGCGTAAGCACAGTCCACTAGCAGGAAATGAATTTATCTCCAGCCATTTTTTCCATTACGCAAAGATATGTTTCACTTCGTATTTCAGTGCAATCAGGAGTTTTTGTTCATCTATATTGCACTTCTGCCATAATTATGTTTTTGCACATCAGAACAAGTCTCTTGGCCTTAGAGAAAGCTGTTTCTGAAGCTCAACCAGGTTTAAGGCTCTTATCCTGTTAGAACAGCATTCCACAGAATCCTGCCAAAATCTGCTCTTCTGAAGCCAAGGGATACCATTCTACTATTTAACTCGCTCACTTTTCTCACAGTTTTAAACGTCAGTCTCATGTTTCCTGCAGGCAAAGCTGCCATCCACCCTCAAATCCACAACCAGTTCTTCCTTGCCTGTAACAAGGCCAGCAGAGCATCTTACTCCATTTCACTTGACAACCTAAAAAGGGGGCAATATACTTCTTTACTATTTTTGTTATTATCTCTATTACTTAGTGCACATAGTTTCCATTACTTCTCCACTGAACTTCTATTGAATTCCGTACTTTCAAAAAAATTTCAACTGTGTTGCAATTTGCTATACAAGATCTAACAATGCAAACATACATCATGACTGGGGGGAGGAGGAGAGGGAGGAAGTGGGATTCTCAAAAAAAAAAAAAAAGTCTTATGTTCTGCAACTTCTCACTCTTAGATTCTAGTCTTTTCAACCGAAAGGAAAACACATTGAGCTCTATGCTGTAGTGACACATCCAAAAAACTTAAATGACAATTGATAACACCAGCTTTTCCAATTCTTGCGATCAAATATTTTAATAAAGCATACCAGCACTACTTTGTTCAGTAAGTCAACTAATACTTCAATATACTCACTTCATCATTCCTATTCATGTTCTCTTCAAAGTCTTTAATCCCCATAATTCCTTTAAGGCACATAGCTTGGCAGCCAACAAAACCTATTTGGCAATCAAAGAAAAGTTCACCTTTCATAAGGACCTGGTGAGGGAAAAAGTGTGATATTTTGAAGAATTCCCGTCCATGACAAATAGAAAAGGAAGAAAATGAATGGGAATATGTTTAGCTTTCATATCTTTAGTGCTCTAATGAACAGTAAGTTAAATAAATATGAAATTTATAATTTCTCTAAAATTCTAGTGTTACAGTGATCAGATACCAGGTTAATCCCTTATGCTTTTATATGTAATTATTACACAAACACAACAGCAGAATATGAAAATGAATCATGAAGTAATTTCAAAATATTTTTTGTCTTAGAAACTATTTACTGTAGTATTTACAATGAATAAAAAATTCAATGGAATATTACCTCAATTGTGGTTCCTTCTTGTTCCCAGCATAAAACTTCTTTGGATTTTACTTTCTGAGGGCTATAATAACTACTTTCAGCTTGCATTTCAGTGAGCTATGAAACAATAGGATAAACACCATATATAAGTCAATATCAGTATTAAACAGATACAATGTCATTAATACACAGGACAGATGAAGACAAATTCAACTATAGCCAAAATTTATTAACAAGCAGGAAACAGGTGCAGTTCAACAGCTGTGACATATTATCCATATTAGAACTTCTCATATTCAACTTCCAGTTGAAGTATGCCATAACAAAAAGTTTTACATCCACTAGATAAGCAAGCTACAACTTCTGTAAAGAGAAACTATGCGAAAGATTAAACAGATACACAGCTACATCATTAATGTGGTTTCAAATTAGTTTGTAAATTGCTGTAAAAATCCATAAATATGAATTGCTTCTTCTTCCCAGCAATAAATAAATAAATATATACATACATTAAAAAGAGTGATAATATTAAGGAAATGTTTTGAATTGCAATCATATTTATTTTGGGGGGTTTTTTTATGGCAATTCAGAGAAACACGCATTCATATTTCTTGCATGATTTGATATAAACATTTAAAATGTTAGTTCATATACACTCTGTTTAAAAAGCATGTAATCTGGGGCCAAGACAAAGGAGAAGAGATACAAAACATTCAAGACTGTTTTGCACTTAAAGAAAATAAACTGTTTATGTTGAGCAGCTTAAATAGTTATAATTCTAATTTTTATATTAGATATCCACAAGCTCTCATTATAATTGTCAGGACTGGATACACATGGTTGCTGTTTCAAAGTAAAATTTTGTAATCCGAATGTTCAAGAAAATTGGATTTTAAAAGTCACTAATCACCCTTCAGCTGTGTGCAATTATTGTAGAGGAAAAGCAATTAATTGATTAAAAGAATTCAGACATTACAAGAATCATTTTCACTGTCATTAGAAAACGCAACATTTAATTTGGCATGATTTTTAGCTGAAATGTTATCAACTGTTCAGAATGCTAATGCAGAAACTTGACCTTATTTTTTAACCAAAATATGAACCACAAATTAATTCCATATATTCTTTGGATGTAAGCAGAACAATGAATTCTGTTTTCCTCCTAAATGTCACCATATTAGTCTTATACTTCACATTTACAATTTATAGTTTAAGATGTTATATTCTAAGTCGTTTTTATCACTTCCTAATATAAAAAGCACAAGCTTTCCAAAGAAACTCTAGGGAAGCTAGTGGCTGGCAACCCTGCACATAGCAGGGGGTTGAAACTAGATGATCATTGTGGTTCTTTTCAACCCAGGCCATTCAACCCATGATTCTGTGAAAGCCTTATCCAGCGAATTCTGTTCAAGAAAAGTTATTATTATTTTAACAAGCTTTATCACATGAGGAAAGGGTGCACCAAATTAATAGTGTATGACAAAGCACAAAAGAAAGAACATGCTGAACCACGATAATGAGAATTTAAAGTTTTTTTAGTGGTGTCCCAGAGATTTAATTAAAGGCAGAAGAAAAGTCTCCATAATTTCTTTAGCCTATTTTTTTTTTAAACGATGGATGAAACAGCTTGACAAAAGAACATAATGTTTGTTGATGTTTCATGCCCTTAAATTTTGCACTTAAGTTTGACAGGAGACTGAAGATATGGACATCCCCTACAGAATGCCCACAGCTCTCAAAATCATTTGTCTCATTCTCTCTGCCAACTACCGAGATGCTAAATGCTCTGCTATGACACCAAACAAAGACAGTTAAGAGAAAGGAGCCATGCAACCACTCAAACCACTCTCTCTGGCACAAATGGCAAGCCAAACAGGCAAAGGGAGAGGGAGGTGCTGTTGGTACTGAGGGCATAATCAGGCATATTGACATTATACAAGGGTTATTGAAGTACTCCACTTCATCCAAACATCTCAAAGTCATAATAATGAACCTTAAATTCCTCTGCTGGAAGCAGCATTATTTCCCATTCAGAAGAGTTCTGGCCTTTATTTAACATAATTAACTGTTAAACCAAGAGCCATTTTCTACTACAGTTGTACATCTAGAAGAGCTTGCATATACTTCGGCATGCTTTAAAAGTAATTTGCTAAATCAGAGCCTTAATTTTTTATTTTTATCAGTGCATTTCAGGACCTTGTTCCAATTCTGTCTATTCCCTTCTGCAGACTCATGAAAGGATTATAGAGAAGCCCAAGAACTATTTAGATTTTTTTTATTATTATTCAAGGGGGAAAAACAACATTATCAATTTAAATTCATATTTGCACACAAACTCCTCTAACACTCATTCTCATGCTCTATCAAGTTAGAGCCCTTCCATAATAAATAAATACAAGCATTAGATGGGTAGAATACCGCAATAAACTTTCACAAAAAGCCTGTTAAGATTTTCCCCACAAAGCATTCATCCAAGTGTATTAATAGGCTTCCCTTTCTCTTTAAGTGTTTGCACTTAAATTCTACTTCAAATAGCAAAACCATCTCCCACTGAAATTAACAAAGTATTATTATGTGAAATTAACTTACAACACTCCCTTTCTTCCTGTTGTTATTCATCAATGTAATATTCTCAGTCTCAAATCTAACAGTAGACAATCACAAAATCTTTATGCACCCTCAACAAACTCTTAAAATCCTACATGACAAAGAAATCCTCACCTTAAAAGTCACCGTTGCTTTTGAACAGTAAAATCCAATCGAAATAATAGGATCCTTGAGAGACTGAGATTTCTGCTGACGCAGTGTCGTTCCATCATCGATTCCGGTAGATTCATTCTCCTCATCATCATAACTCACAATGGCAGGAACAAAAGACCAGGCCCAAGAAACCCATCCTTGTTGCTGGTCATCGTCTTGATGTAGATAAGGATCTTGAGTAACATACTGTGTAGGATATTGCATTACTGAGCCTGTTTCATCTTCTGCACCTTTTAATACAAGAACTAAGTCAAATTTCAAATCACCCATTCTTGGTAGTTCATTTACTGTTCTCAAAACTACAGCATGAAAAGTGTACCCAGTACAAGACTCCTCATATCATTCAGAAATATTTGGTGTATAGTCATAGAATATATGTTTAGTAATTAAAAATTTCCACTTAAGTTTTCAAACACTCGTTTGCTTCAGAAAGATTTTCCTCTTCAGAGTATTAAGGGTCTCTGCAAAAATTTTATTATGGTACATTTGCAGCTACACCAGAAATTGTCTTGAAAGCATGTGGTATTGAAGACTTCTTCCAATAGGGACCTTCTGAAGCTGCAAATTAAATCCTACTAAATACTGACATATTACTATCTTATAGCTTTCAATTTAAAAAATGAAAATTAAAAAATGAATTCATCTGCAAAAGTTATAGCAAGGAAGATGTAGACACATCACAGCACCAAAAATTAAGGTTGAAAACATCTTGTTTCAAGTATTGTAAGATACAGGTTTATCTACATTCTGCAAAAAGCACACATCATCTGTAAACCAATAAGCCAAACACTGGTTTTCTGTAGAAAAGAATAATATACAGAACAACAAAGGTATATCCAAATGTGCACTGCACAATTAACTTAGCCTGTCCGGCTTCATCATCATTCTTATGGGAGTCTAGAAGGGTTCCATACACTGCATGATGCAGTATAGTTCCCTCAGGGAAAAAGATATTGAGCACGCTATCAAACAGACATAGGCATACTCAATTTCTATTTACTCAGAGGACCCACCCTTAAGCTTCAGCACTATTAGTCCTCACACTAGAATGAGGAAGAACAAGTGACCAAATCATGTAAACACTGACAGTACAAGAGAAAGTATAAAAAAAAACATCGGAATCCTCTGTACATGCTTGAATATATCTCGTAAGGGCAAAGCAAGCTTCCTTCCAACTCTCCTAAAAAAAAGAACTAGTATCAAGCATGGCTCAAGTAGTTTACCCTAGACTGTGTTTGGCAAGCACAAAAGAAATGGCGGAATGCGTGCCAAAAGAGAAAAAGTCTGGAAGTGGAGTATGTGGGTTATGTACAACAGTTGGTCGATGTAGTCCACATCAGCTCCATACAGTCCTGTTAAGCCATGACTTAAAGTATCTCTTGCTGCAGTACGTGTGCACACAAAGGACAACAGAAAAAAATGCCAAATAAGAGTTTAATAGTTTTTATTAATATTTTAGAAGTCATTAAGACAGAACAGCGGATAAACTAAAATTATTAAGTCTATATACTGTACCACAGAAGATGAAGATGCAGATACACCTTCTATCACAAACTTAAAATTACCACAACCATCGTGCATTCAATAGTCAGACAAATATACATCAGCCTGCAACAACCTGTGAAAATAAATACAACCTACATTCCTTCGTAATACATAAAATATAAAATATTATGTACTTTAAAATACAGAAGCTTTACGATTCCAATTAACTGTGCTAACTACTGCACCAAGAGCAAATATGTGAAATATAGAGCAAATATATTGTGAAATATGGTGATAAAAATTCTGTCAATGCACAGTTAAAGCTCTTTAGTAATGGCTGTCATATCAAAAAAGGAAGTACAGCAAAACTAAAATGCCAGGAAACTTTGAACAAAGAGTTTTGCTTTTCTAGAGCAGGCCTTGAACACATGAACTCTCATGCTACCTTACGTTGTGATGCTGCATCATTCCTTGACTTCAAGTCAGAACACCCACTAGAAGGGCATCAAAGCAAAAAAAAATGATACTGAGAGGAAGGAGGAATACAATCAAATCAGCATGAAATAGTTAATAAAATGAAGAATAAAGGGAAAAATACAAAAGTAAAAGTCAAGGCTTCTAGCAGGGAGATGATAAAATGAGTACTACACTTAAATAATTTGAGCTCTCCTTTAGTTCCATCAGCTCCTTGTAGAATTTTTTTTGTTACTATGTAAAAAATGGTGAAGTATGTTAATCCCATGTAAATGCAGTTTAAACATGCATCAAAACAAAATCCCATCTTTGCAGAACATATATTAAGTCTTAAAACTATTTTATAGTATTAGCAAAATAAAACATTTTACCACCCTTTTTGTAATGCTTCTCAAAGCCAGCTCTGCAATTCATAGGTCATCAAAGCATTCTTAGTTTTTCCATGTTGTGCAAATTACTTGAGCCAAACATCTCAAGTATACTCTGAATACCTGTAGTACTAATTAAAATGTTCTGATTTTGGATGGGATAGAGTTAATAATGCGGTACTGTGTTCTGGATCTAGGACAAAAACTGTGTTGATGATATACCAATGTTTTAATTGTTGCAGAGCAGTGCTTACACTGAGCCACAGCCATTTCAGCTTCCTGTGCTGACCTGCCAGTGAGGAGCTGGGAGTGCATGAGGAGCTGGAAGGGAACAGCCAGAACAGCTGACCCAAATTGACCAAAGGGATATCCTGTGCCATATGACGTTGTGCTCAGCAATAAAAGCTACATTAAAGGAGGAGGAAGGAAGGGAAGGCAGTACAGCATTTCTCTTCTCAAGAAGTAGTTATATGCATAAGTCTTGCTTACCTACAAGTGGCTGAACACCTGCCTGCCAATGAGAAGTTGCAAATGAATTCCTTGTGCTTTGCTTGCACACGTGGTCTTCGCTTTATCTAGTGAGCTGTCTTCAACTCAACCCACAAGTTCTCACACTTTTACCCTTCCCGCTTCTCTCCCCCTTCTCTTAACGGTTACTTTTTAGGAAAATCTCCCTTACATTAGATAATAGTCAAACCTCAGCGTGCTACTCTCTCTTAAACTTCTTTCTGGTATTTTACTCATTCTTCATGTGACCAAACTGATAACAACAAACAGTATAATCACAACCAGCATGTTTATATGTTCCTTAAAGCAATACAAGGTAGAAGAATCTCTGATATTTATGCAAGACAAATCTAGCTTTAAATTCAAGAAATTACAAAAGCTAGTACAAAAGAATCATTTTTTACTGCACCATGAAATTTACTCTAACATGCGCTCTAAGCAATTCATGTTACATTCTTACTGATTCTCTAAACATCTAAAATGCATGTGAATTCTTAAGGAGCACTATCAGTTGTCCCCTTCTATTCGCCAACAGTATCAGACAATGTTAAACTGGTGAGGATGTTGCAGGAAAGAAGACTACCGATTCACTTTAGACAAACCATCACAACAGGTTTCATACAGACCTGAGCTAATTATAGCCTGTGAACAGCTGTAGCACAGAACTTTGGTGGAAACTGTTGAAATTCTGCTACACCTTCTTTAAATAATCATCACACACTAACACTGTAGCAACATTATTCATCTTCATCTTGCAAACAACCCAAAATGGCTTTTTTGTTGTTGTTGTTGTTTTTAATGTTTTTTCTTGAAAACATTAAGATATACAGCTGTAAACTGTTCATCTCACTATTGAGAAATTTCTTTGTCTTAATGTATACAACAAGGGAATCAATATTCTTGCAAAAAAATATTCTGTCATCAAGAGAACAACTGCAGGGACACCTCTACCACAACAGGGTCAGACACACGGTGGAACACCATCGCCATTACTAGCTACCTGTTAGTTGAGATCTCATTAGAACAATTCTGCTTCATAGTTTTATATAAATTTGATATAAATTGACTGTACTGCATGACTGCATCTGTTTCCATGTTCAAATCAAATCAGAAATTCACTATCCTTTCTTTTAAAAGGTTGGGTATACTTAAGATATCTCTGACTAAGTCTGGAACTGAGCAGAAAGTCAGTCTCTTCATATTCTTTTTCTGCCTGTATTAGTTTTCAGTCAGGTAAGGTCTCTGATTCAACTCTGTCTGTGGCTACATAAATACAAGTGGTGGAACTGAGAGGACAGAGAAAGAATGCATCACCATCCCTTCTGGCAATACTATGAATTTTCATCTGGTTGAATCAACCATGAAAACGCACAAATTAAACTTAGTAAGTAATTCAAGAACACAGCTGCAGACATTCATTCTTGTATCATTAAATAATACTAAAATTCATTTCCTCATTCATATTCTACCTGCTATAAGCTAAAGAAGCCACTGCAAACTCACAGCTATGATGACAATATAATTAATTATGAACACAGCACTTGTGGAATTAATAATGTAAGAAGGAAAAAAGAAGCTTGCAGGAAATGGAGTTATCTGGCTAGCAACAACAGCTTCAGTGCTGACTCAGAGAATGCAACAACTTTTAAAAACAATCCTGCTGTCCTTGCATCAGGAGCCATCCCTAGGGAATGCCAAATATAGTAACATGTATGTTTTCAAGTAGCAAACATTTTCTGTGCAATTATACTTCGTATGTTACTATATAAAAACGCATAGAAACAACTAATGTTGCTCCCAACGTGTTCATACAGCTTATTCAGAGGCTGTGTTGTCAAGCTGAATTTTTTTCGAAAGAAGATACGCACTGTACCACAGAAAGGCAATGAACTGACTCCCACAAAATCCATTCGTAATATTCACTATGTTGATAGCTGGAAAAGTTGACATCGAAATAGTTACACTTGACAGTACATATTAAAAAAAAAAAAGTAGTTCATGATCTACTACACATATATTACACTAAGAAAGAAGTATGAACAAAAACTTGCATGTAACTGGAAGCAGTATTAACATCTGCAGAAATTAAAATCCTACGTACCAAATTCTAGTCTGAAAGGTATCCCACATCTCCTTTTAAAAGTAAACTGTACCTAATACCAATATCTTCTAGTTGAAAATCTAATGCCATCATAGCTATACCATGGATATAGTACTAAAACAGTCATTCAGTCAAGGCACAGTACTATTATACTTTAAAGAGATACTACTTATTTTGCACAAGACAACCCACTGCAAAGCTTCAAGTAGCCAGAAGTGAGAATGGCAAAACAGTAAAATAAAGGTTGTCTCTTATTCCTGCATCCAGAACATCATCTTTCCTAAACTCAAACCTCTGGTTCCTACTAGGCCAGAATATGCTCCTACCTTAGAGACTACCATAGATCAATGGGGAAAAAAAAAAAAAAAAAAAAAACACCAATTTCCTTTTACTGCTGAGTCGCAGGGCTCACTGGATATGAACTGCTACTGCAACATATGAAAGCTTCAAGTTGAACTTCAGAGAACACAATTTTTCAAGGCATTCATCTCCATCTACCAGACAAACTTCCCACGCTTACACTGTATGTCCAGCTGTCTTGTCTTACTGTAAATTGAAACAATGCTAATGGAAACTAATGGATGAGAGAATGTGACAGGAGGGAGAGAAACAATCACCTTCTACATTTATTAAGAAAATTTCAGTTAAAGAACGATGCTACAACAATTCTCAAGAGCTGAAACAGCATTAATTATTCTAAAGAACAGAATTAATTATTCTAGTGTGTTCTGATTACTTGGGAGTAATGTACAAGACAACTTAGGGTTGCTAATCAATTATTTAGAAATATCAATCCTTTAAACACTACCTCCATTCCAATAAAATTACAAGCAGATGCATAAGAATTAGTAAAGGGTGAGGTACAAACAAGCGGTAGTCATTTTAAAACACCAGAACCAGGGCAAGAGGTAAGAGATAGCTCTATTTTAATGACAACGGAGATCAAATAAGTTGAAATATCACAGATGAAATAACATAGAAAAAGGGCAAGAGCCTCTGGGTTGAAGTACAAATAAGAGAACAATTAAGCTCAAAGTGTTACATAAGTGATGATATCCGACAGGAAGATGAAGATTCTAGTTGTCTGACAATGACAAACTGAAAAACATTTTCATTTCATAGTCTTTTTTTAAAACCACTTCTAAAAACAGCAGTAGAAGACTTTTGATATTTAAGCTTTTGTGCAATAAGCAAAAACAAAAGGTCAATGTGTGACTCATGCCAATGCATTTCAGAAATTTAATTAGATTTGTGGGTCTGCATTCAAATAGGAGTACGAACGTTTTTCAAGACAAAAAGAAAAGGACAACATAAAATAAATTTTAAAATGCATTCACAGACATCTAGTTCTCCACAGAAAAGGTCACCATTCCTCAAACAATAAAAAATATTTCAGATAAACAAATCGGTCTCCCTGATTTACACATTTTATAATTTTACATTATTTAATTTTCACTTTCCGTTGCTGCTCATTTTAACTGCTGCTCACATAACTGGTGCTGACATATGCAAGAAATTCTGTGTCTGAACACATATTCCAAATTAACAAAATCTCTCCTTCTCTATACAACAAACTTGATACTCATCTTCAGCATATGGCTTTCAGGAACCAGTTACAATATATCATTACAGATGCCTACAATGCAGTTATTCATCATCATGCTGTCTGTTAAAACAGCTGCACAACGGAATGATCCCACAAGCCCTATTCCACAGGTGTTCATGTTGCATCTTTACAGCCTGTTGAAATATGAATTTCAAGTACACCTAGTTTCCTTGGCAGAATACGAAAGGGTATCAGCAAGGAAGACACCCCAGTAACGGGGCTAGGCTGGAGGACAAAAAGGACTGTGGGGTTCGCTGCACAGAATGCTCATCCTATATGCACATGAAAAGATGAAGAGCTGCAATAGCACAGTGTATCCCTATATCTTGCAAAGCTAATGAGCACCTCCGTCTCTTTAATACTCAAGAGGAGATGCACAGAAAGAGCAGTTAAGTCTGTAACAAAAAATAACAGGTAAGTCTAAGTTAGCACACACAATCCTTTATCTTGATATTTAAGTCAAATTGGGGGTGATTTTCTCCACTATTTAGGAATAACTATAGTTTACCCAAACTTCTCAATCAAGTATGGATAAATAAGTCTTCTTCAGTACTACACATCCAAGGCTGGATGTGGTTCTGAGCAGCCTGGTCTAGTGGTTGGTGAACCTGCCCACAGCAGGGCGGTTGAAACTAGATGATCTTTGAGGTCCTTTTCAACCCAGGCCATTCTATGATTCTACGATTATTCAGTTCTCCCATTTTTATCCTAGTACAGTAACTGTAGGGTCAACTCCTTCTTCAACAAATTATGCTCACCTAGAATTTCTTGCTATCACAAACTATTTACATCTGGTTTTTCAGCTCCATTATGATTCAGCCCAAAGTTGACAATATATTGAACTCATTCCCTTCATCTCCTTTTTGATCCATTAGTACCCCCAAAAACTCCACTTAATACTGTACATACCGCTCAATACTGCACACACCACTCAGTTTTCAAAAAGGAATATCAGCATTTCAAAAATCTTCGTTTTATAGAATCCATGCAACATGTTATTCTGTTTAGCGTTGCATGAGCATTAACTACTCACATTCATAGAGGACTTCCGGATTTTCCATTCAACTTTTGAGAGTAAAGATCACAACAGGGTCTGTGTGCTTTACAAATATTAGATTTCACAATATTCCTTTGAGATGGAAAAGTACCATTATTACTGCCATTTTACACCTGAGTAACAAGTTCCATATGTTGGTAACATCTTCCATGAAATTAAATCTATGCAGAAAAAATATTTCGTAATAGAGAATTTGAGGCAATCAGAGGAGTCAGCAACCACAACTGTTAAAATCCCTCTCAGAAGCTCAGTAGCTCATCCTGCTCATAATCCCAGCTTCTCACACCTGCCCCAAGCTTCTTACTCAGTAAATCTTAACATAATTGTGCAAATCCTTCTCAGCTATGCTGCCATCCACTTGTCTTGCACTTCTACTGAAGCCATGGATCTTTTCATTTTCAGTCCACTCTTTTTGCATTCATAAGTCCATGGGCTCTGATAGGATGCAACCACAAGTGCTGATGGAGCTGGTAGATAAGATTATGAATCCTCTCTCTACAGTCTTTGGTCAGTCACAGCAACTGGGAAAACCAACTCAAAACTGGAGGAAAGCAAATGTCACTCGGATCTTCAAGAAGGGAAAAAAGAAAGACCCAGGGAACTGCCAGCCTGCCATAGAAACACTGAATGGCTAGGGTTGGAAGGGACCCCGCCAAGGATCATCAAGTTCCAACCTCCCTGCTACAGGCAGGGCCAACAACCTCCAGATCTGGTACTAGACCAGGATGCCCAGGGCCCCATACAGCCTGGTCTTGAACATCTCCAGGTACGAAGCATCCACAACCTCTCCAGACAGCCTGTTCCAGCACCAAATCATTCTCTCTGTAAAGAGCTTCTCCCTGACATCCAATCTAAACCTTCCTTCCTTGAGCTTAAAAGCTGTCAGCTCCACCTTGGTCTCTGGTAAGGTAATAGAACAGCTAATCCTGGAAAACTTTTCCACATGAAGGACCTAAGAATTATCAGGTGCATTCAGAATAGATCTACCAGGCGGAAGGAATGCTTGATCAACCTGACAAGCTTCTATAACAAAATGACCAGTCTGATGGATGAGATGGGAGCACTGAATACTGTTGGATATTCCTGTATTTCAGTAAGGCCTTTGAGACACTGTCTCCCATCACTACCTATAAAATCACAGAATATCCTTAACAGGAATATACCCACAAGGTCCATAGAGTCCAACTCATGACTGCACACAAGCCCACCCAAAATTCAAACCCTGTCTGACAGCATTGTTCAAATGCTTCTTGAACTCTAGTACCTTGGTGCTGTGACCACTGCCTTTGGAAGCCTGTTCCAGTGCCTGACCACCCTGTTGGTGAAGAACCTTTTCCTAACATCCAGACTGAGAGAAGCTGTTGAAATATGGGCTGCACGAGTGGTCAGCAGGGCTGATCTAAAACTGGCTAAATGGTAGGGCCCAAAAGATAGCAGTCAGCAATGCAAAGTATAGTTGAAGGCTCATAATGAGTGAAGTATCCCAACGCCAATATTGAGTCCAGTCCCATCTAACATCTTCACTAGTATTCTGGATGATGGGATAGATCACACCCTCAAGTAAATTTGCAGATGACAAAACTGAAAGGACAAGCTAAATCACTCAAGATCCACTCATACAGAGGGACCTCACACGCTAGAGAAGAGGGCTGACAGGAGCTCCACAAATTTCAGCGATGAGAAGTATGAAGTCCTACAGCTGTGGAAGAACAAACACAAGCAACAGCACATGCTGGGGGCACCCTAGCTGTGCAGAAAAGGACATGGTGGACACCAAGCTGAACATTAGTCAGCAGTGTGCTCTTGACACTAAGGCCAATGATATCCTGGGTTGCATTTGGAAAAGTATTACCAGCAGGAAGGAGGAGGTGATCCTTCCATTCTACTCAGCACTGGTGAGGCTGTACCTGAAGTACTAGACCCTGTGATGGGTCCTCCAGTACAAGAAAGATCTGGACTTACTGGAAAGAGTCCAACACAGGGCCACCAAGATGATATAGGGCCTGGAACACCTCTCTAGTGAGAAACTGAGAGAGCTGAAACCACTCAAATTGGAGAAAAGAAGGCTCAGAGGGATCTCATCAATGTCCATAAATACTTGAAGGAAAGATGTACGTAGGACAGAGCCAGGCTCTTTTCAGTGGTGCTAGGACAAGAGACAACGGGCACAAACTGGAGCATAAGAGGCTCTCTCTTGAATTCTGTGTTGAGTGGGTGCCAGAGCACTGGCACAGGTTGCCAAGAGGCTGTGGAGTCTTCTCCTTGGAGATTTTCAGATGTCTGGACATGGATCTGGGCATCCTGTTCTAGGTATCCCTGCCTGGGGACCAGATGGCTCCAGAGGCCCCTGCCAACTTCAGCTACTCTCCAATTTCTTTGTCCAACAAGAGCCAGAGTTCTCTGCCTGAGTTTTTTCTATTTTTCAAACCTCTAAGTTCCAAATTTTATTTAAAAATGTCACAATATTTCAGCCTTAGATCATCAACCTCAGCAATCCCATCCAATTAAATTTCAGTTTTCCTCTGCACCCTGCCTTCTTGTTCTTTTTCATGACATAATTGCTTTCATTTCTATTTACACTAGCCCTTCTTTTCCCCTTACAAACCAAAAGCCTATTTTCAAGCCCCAGTCCCCCATAACTATCACTGACATACTGTCATTCACATCCTTCTTTTGTATGGATCTGCAGTGAAATACATCAGTTTCCTCCTTTCTACTACCAGTACAATGACATTCAAGACCACAAGGAAGACAATCCTCAAATCGTCAGAAGAAAATGTCCTGACCTGGAACATGGTTCAATACCCATGCAGCATTAACTGAATTAATCTACAGTATTAAAGCAAGTTTCCACACGCATTTCTAACCCATTATTATCAATGTATTTCGAATGTTTTCAGCACAGAAGAATTTGAGCAGATTTTCCCTAGAAACAGCACAGTATACATCCATAACATAGGCTACATCTGCTGGCAAATTTCAAGGTCCTATTCTAATGTTTGGGTATACAAGAACAAACGAATTGCTGCTGGAATACTCTTAAAAATGGATCGTTGATTAATTCAGTTGACAACAACATACTAATTTCTATTCAAAAGACTAAGTTTTAGTAACAAGTGGGCCAGATAAAAACTTTAAACTGAAAAAGATAGAACTGTTTACTGATCAATACTGGGTTAAACTACTTAATGAATCTTCAAAAGCCTTTCAAAGGCTTATAGAAATATAACCTATAAAGTAGGTCTGGACATTATTAAACTGTAAAGAATTTAGGCACAATTCCTGTGGAATTAGTCTTGGATTTCACCAAGCAGTGCTCTTGGAAAAAAATGTGGTTAATATAGCTCAGAAGATAATACATGTCATTTATTATTTGTCTTGATTACATATTTTTTCTCTTGAAAATAGTAGCATATTCAAAGTTTCCTCAGAAAAGTTCAAATCTGTGGTTGGAAATTTGGACAAGAAATGTATCACGAAATTCTGAAAAAGTATTTCCTTCCCAATCAGAGATAGAACATGAAGTCAGGAAAAAAAAAATAGGTACCCCACAAACTGATGGTAAGAATAACCTGGTAATATCTACTTGGCACTCTTGCTTAACTGCACTAAATGGGAGGAAAAAAAATCATTAGATATCTAAAAATTTTGCTTGTATGTGTACACACTAACATGCACATGTTTGTGCATGTATGCCTAAGTAAATATACTGAACATATACAGCAAACAAGCATAACTGGCATAAAGGAAAACAGTTGGTAATAGCTTTAGGGTATAGGCAGCAAAACAGTTTCCAGTGAAGATAGAAATGGACTTATAAAACAGTTTCTGCAGCTCTGGCCTAGCTACATACAACAATTGCCATCTTTTTATGTTCTGAAGTAGGTAACTGTGTCAAAAGTATATGATCACATAATTAAGTTCAATGACAACATTTCAGCATGGCACAGTCGAACAAAGATTGTATAGCAAATTACAATTTGCTCCTTGATATTTCTTGTTATCGCGAACTTATAATTTCTTTCCATTCTGACTGCAACTGTGTACATCAGTGTGAAATAACATATTATTCCTTTTTAAAATGACTATTTCATGAAAAACTAAGTAAACACATTCACTGTTGTTCAAAAAAAAAAAGCCAAAGATCTACAGACAGCAACTGCAAGTTAACCTTCCTGAGGATGTTCATTAGAAAGGATGACAATAAGAGACATTTTGACAAAGAGCTTACACAAATTTGGACCTAAGAATGTCAAGTTCCATTCCAGATGCAGAAAAGATTAAATGTGTTCAGGCAGATGCTTTTTGCTTTAATCTTAATCCTCCCCTAAGCTAGATTTCTGTTTCACCATCCATCTCATACCCTAAACAGAAGAGAAATAAGAAAACCTCTCCATCTTTCTCCTGTTCACAGGCATCATCTTCCATACATACCTGTTCATTTTAGTCTTCTCATTACTCAGCTATCCTCTGTCTCCAATACCTGGATCTTTTCATCTGAAAGCTGCTGCCTACTAGTCCCTGCTGTCCTCATGTTGATTCGCAGGACTTCTGTATTCCCTTCCCCACATTCAAATGGTCCTACTCACATCTGTAGCACCAGGAATCCAGATACAAAGTTCAAGCAACTCTAAACGCATCATAAATAGCTATGGCACAAAAAGCCAGATTTGCTTGAACTTCGATACGAATGAATGAAAAATCTGAAGTACAAAGAAAAACCTCTGTCTGAAAGCAAGAGAAACGCAACCCCACAGTTGCAGAACTTTACCCTTTCTCCTGCCAACATACAATTAAAACACTGGTTAGATACAAGGAGTTCTTACAATGCATGTTAGAGATTCTTTTAAAAACTGTATGCTGTTTAAAGTCCCAGGAGCAAATTAAGTCAGTATTTTCAGAGTATTAATAATTAAGTACTTCTAATCATATGGTGTAACAAACTCCATATTTCTTGTAAGGCAAATAGTTTATAGTACAGAAACTATTTGGTCTTTAAAGAAAATACAGGAGAACTATTTACAGACATCCTATTTATTTGCTCAATTCCACATAGCAGCAGCCTGACAGAGAACTATACATCTGGCATGAGAGCAATGTAGTTATCTGTGCCAACCAACATTAAAGGCTACTTTCTGGCAAAAAAAAAAAAAATCCACTGCTGTAGTCCTTCCAATAATGTATTATTTTTCTGAAGCCAAAGAAGGCAGTAATACAGGATTAAAAAAAAATACACATAAGCTTAAGTAAATTGAAATTTTATATTTCTTATAAAGAACAAAAGAATCAATATTTTATACCGACAGTCTTTAACTACTGTAATACTCTAAAGACAAGCACTGCTTAATATTGCTGCATTACTTTCACATACAACTTCAAGAATTTTCTAAAAGTAATCATGCAGTACTCTTACATTCTACACCCCCAGACAAATTCAACCTTGGATTGTTACGCTAAATGCCTCAAGACACTAAAAAGAAAGGCAAAGAAAATTCACCTTTCAGTCTTACAATTTTCAGAAGATCAATCTCATTAAGTGACCATGAAATACCATGAAGAAGAAATAAATTTTATACAAAAATAAAAAGCTAAAGACTAGACAACATAAAAGGATACTTAAACTACTGAGAACATATTGCAAAGTAATACCTTGCTGCTTAGATCAAATGTTAATGTATCTATTTTCAATAACAAATTTCACAGAAAGATGAAAAACAGCATTTTTAAACTGGCTGCAGCCCCACCTAAACTAAATAACAGATCAAACAACAAACAAACAAACTCTAAGTTGCCTAAAGATAGGTATCTCGTTGCACAAATAGTGATAAATCAAATTACTTCACTGTGTCACAGCTCCTAAAGTGCCTTTATATAAGCTTAACCTCAGTTTTGTGAGGATCACCAGAACACTTTTCAGAACATAACATGAAAAAGATGTTAATGCATTACATACTTACCCAGCACAATGAACTGGCTGTATCATATTACAGACTGCCAAAACTATTTGCTGTGCTAGCCTTGGTCACTTATATTTGTAAAAAGCAAATAAATCAGTGTTTCAACACACAAAAATCGCATTTACCTGTGATGTTCCCCATCATATCCTTTGTGTGACAAATCGAATCTTCACTTTCTCCATCTTTGAAGTTGCCTATTTCCCCATAATAAAGAGCAATCCCAAGTTGCATTATGCGTATAAACATAGGAAGCTGCTGATCAGAGATTGAAAGTTTCAAACTTTCAACAAATGTATGAATCTACATCAAAGAAAACAAAAGAAACTAAAATCAAAGCACTGTCCTCATTGAAGTCTCTTTTAAACTATATGGCTCATACTAATTTTCTAAGTGCACTCTAATTTCTAAAAATAAAACCTGTAATACAACACAAGGCAAAGAGCTGCAAACGATGACTGTCATAAGCTCTTTGGGTTGCTACACAACAAATTTTTATGTTAAAAGTCAAATGTAAATTAGTATGCTTGGTTGGGGTTTTTTTTTGTTTGTTTTAGTTGGGAGTTTTTGTTTTGTCTGTTGAGGATTTTTTGCTTGGCTGGGTTTTTGGGGTTTTTTTGTTTGTTTTTACAACTATTGATAAAGACATTTCCAAACCATATAAGTAGTTTTGATTAAACATCTTTATGACGATTTCATAAAAATCTCTGCATTCTAAAGAAAATCTAGATATACTGGTCTTTGCATTGAAATTCTTTTCATTTTGATTCTTTTCCTACCCCAAACACTATTTTGAGTGGACAAGTAATGACTGGGGAGTGGGAGAAGGATTCATTCCAAGTGAAGTGCGAAAAAAAAGCTTCTCTGCATATTCCAGTTGAAAACATGTCATTAAGTAAACCTCTCTAAATGAAAGAAAGCTTTGAGAAAACTGCAATTACTAGGGTGAAATGTTACCCTTCTTGCAGCAACATTTTAGTTATTATATTCAATACTTCAAAATAATTTTGATTGTTTTCTTGTTATAATGTAAAAATTTAGACTTGATAAGCAAGTTAACTTTCATTAACACAGGAGCTCCATATAACACAATTACAGAAATAAAGTTATTTTCTTTAACATTAAATATATTTTTTAGTTCCATGTACAATTTATAATTTTTTTTTGCATGAAAATAATGGAAATGAAAAGTAGCTGCACATCATCACTAGTCTTAATGCATTTCAATTTATGAAACATGAAAAGTTACTTTATAAACAGTACTGCATATCCATAGACAGGTAATATAATATAGTAATACAATATCTGCATAAAAATGTGCTAGTACACCAGTAAGATAATGTGAATAAATCTACATGAGTACAATTATTGATAAGTCAGAGTTCTAGTTATACAGAATAAATGACAAGGTAGTATTAGTCATTCTATACAGACTTGCAAAATGATTTTAGGTATCAGACTTCTGCTGTTATTTAAAATTCTCTGAAGGAAGAGAGCATTCAAAATCCTAAAATACGTTTTGGAAATTAGAAACTAACTCTTCAATACCAGTTTCAACGTCAGCTGATTTAAAGCATATCTGTAATCTTTTTCGTGCAAATGAACAACAGTAAGTGTAAGGCAAACAGCTTTTAAAATTTGGAAGACAAAAGATTATCTTGTCTTCTTAAAAGTTGCACCTAAGGCCTGTATCAGAATGGAAGACAGGAACGTTGGGTAGCACTGTAGATAAAAGTCATAATTTCTATTAAACTACTATATAATTCTGTTACATTCCTGGGTCTGTATGGTACTGCCTTCCCATCAGCCTGCTCTAACATGGCATCACCAGACAAAACCACTTACCCCTCAGTGAGTTCATTCATCTCACTAAAATTTATAAAGCCAGAAGAAAATGACTTTAGTACTCTCTTCCTTAGAGGAATCTCAGCTTAAACTCAGTAAGATTAATTTGGCCATAACTGCAGCATTACGCAGATGGTAAAATCATTCTAGTCTCTATAGTAATAATAAAGGAGTTTATGCTATTATGAACATGCAAGTCTTGGAAACTTTCACTCAAGACTGAAAAATAGATACGCTTTACCACGTAAACAACACAATAAAATTCATCACACAGAACTCCACAGACTGGGAGAAAAATAGAGGGTTACGCTGGCTTTTGTCTTCAGCTGGTAAAGAACACGAGCTGCTTATATTGCACTAGCATCACCTGTCATGCTGTAGCGCAGAAGCTACAGTAATATCACATGCAACAGAGACTTCATAAGCTTTAAGTGCCCTGGAATTAATCCTATTAATGAAGTAGATATTTACTGGTAGCAGCTTCTTCAACTTAACTTTCGTAAGAAATACAGCTGTGTCCATTTAATACTTAAATATTTTAAAGACAATGTTTTAAAATAACTACATTCCAATGAACCGCAGCACACAACTCCCATGCATACAACAAATTATTAAGTTATCAAATATGAAATGTGTTAGGGTAAATAGATTAACAGAGCTAATTAGAGCATAATGCTCAAGCAGTGAAATACTTAAGTCAAAAATCATTACCCTTGGACCAATGTTCTTTGGAACATAATGTTATTAATCCACTTCAATATTGATCTCTCATCATAAAACTATATGCTCAGATTTCATTGAGTACATTTGTGAATAATTTATATATATATATATATAAATGTATATATACACATTATTTTATATAAAATATTTTATACTTAAATATTCAAGAAAAAAAGAAAGAACCACGGAAAAAAGTAAATTAGACAAAAAAGTAAGCAAGCTATGCACAACAAAACCAAAAATCAAAGTGCACAGACAAAAAGGCAAAAGATTTTCAAAAAACTGAAATGTGCCTTAAAAAGAGGCAGGAGCAATAAATGATAACTAAATGATAAAGATAACTAAAAATGTATGGAAGAGTTTAATATGAACTTAATCAAATTGCTACCACCCCAGTGCACACTAGTAAGTTTATTTTGTCTGGTATCTGGTAAAAAAAATCGTATTTCGTAACAATCATCATTTTTATGACAACAATACCATTTTAAACTATGTAAGGATGTCATTCAGCATCAGACACTCATAAGCTGCATTGCACTTTTGCCCATTATGAATTGGGCTTGGCTTGCTACTTCTCTTTATGTGCTTCACTAAGTACTGCTAACTGTTTCACATGAGAGCTGTGCCTAGATACCATTTTCATCTCATTACAGACACCATAAAACACACTATTCCCTCCCCCTCCTTCCCAAGAGATTTTCACAGACACATAATTTTTCCTTAAAATTATGATTACATGTTCTTTTTTAAAGCCATAGGAAAAGTACAAATGATTAAACAGCATCACTTCCATACATGCTGTAAAATATTAATTGCATCATACGAGTAGAAGACAATCAAAAATTCCCATCAGCAAAACAACAGCAGTGGTATTTAACCTTAGTTTAAATTTCAAAGTATATTTTGCTAAATCCCAAAACTGTAATAGAAGGATGCAGTAAAACAAAGAAAAGATTTTTTGATACCTACTTTAATAACAGATGGCATTTTGGAGTTGAGGTTATCATAAGTAAAATGCAGACGAGTCTTGAAGGAACATTTGTACAGCAGAGGCTCCTGATAAAATTCAATTTTACCACTAGCATTTCTCTTATCAAGACACACTGTGCAGTCAGAAAAATTTATCATCTTTCTCAGCACCAGATCAGTGGCTTTAAAAAGAAGTATACATAAATGTTAAAAAAAATATACCATGTAAGAAAAACAATTTATGCATACATGACCTTATCCAAAAGCAAATAATACATGATGGTTGCACGGTCATTATTTTAGATCATCACCAAAGCATTCGCTTATGTGATTAAAGTGAATAAATTAACATGCATCACAAGGATTGCTCCTCAGATGAATACTTCAGTAGATATAATTAATGTGTCCTCGCTTCCTAAAATTTTCAAATTGTTGTCCATTCCTTGTATGTTTTATTTATTACTGTTCTCCCAGAAATAATCTTGTGTACTTTCCCCCTTGCGAAACTATTACCGGAATTGCCCACTCCACCAGGGATGATCCGTGTGATCTTGAAATGCTTTGCACCTGAATTCCACCTCTATCAAACATCAGTAAGAATACTGAGAATTACAGACCTACTGAGGATACTGGTAATTCAAAGTCTGAGACATTCAGATACTGACAGCCAAGATAAAAAAAAAAAAAAAAAAGTTAAAATAAGTTAAAACTTCTCCTGAAAGCGTGAGGTGTAACACTTCACCATTATGATGCCAAACTCACTACAGCAAGGCAAGTTTTACAACATCTCTACTCAGCTTCATTGCAGATTTTAGTATGATCACAAACAATTGCAACAGAACACCTTAACACACTACTCATCATTCACAGAAATAGAAACAGATTGCATAAGCACTCACCACCAGTGGCAAGTGCAAAATGAAATGAAATCACAGAAGGACAGCAAGTATGAGCAGAGAAACCTTTAGAATGTGTTGTATAATCATTTAAGTTTGCCTTAAGAATCATTATAATTGGCTCTGTAAAATTAAGGACAGAATAAACTGATCACTACTGAAAGTAGGCAGAAAGTTATCTTATTTCTGACATAAAACACCATTTTTGTTAGACTTAAGAATTACTGTATGAATTTGAGTTCCATCTTTAATACACAAAGCCAGAAGATATCTACTCACCAGAGATGTCCATAAATGCTCGATCCCAAAACTCATCCACTGTATAGCATTCTGCAGAAGTGATATTGACTGAGAGAACAATGTCATCCTCCACATACTTCAAAATGAGATTGTTGATCACAATATTGACATTGTTCACAACACGCCTAATCAGACTCTGAACATAGCCTATAAAATAAAACAAATCCTTATTAATAAGGAAGACGTGATGCCTAATCCAGCTATTACTGAAGTGATTATTTCCAAGTTATATTTTTTTAATTCAAACAACATTTATCATCATTTTTTAACTCGAACATCAAATATCATCCTTTAATGCCCCAAAAATCACAAGCCTTTTTATAAGGACATTCAGCACAACTAAGTCAGACTTCTGGAAACACAGCAGATAAGCTACAAGGGCAAAACTGTAAATACTAACAACCTAACACAGTACAAGAGATTAGCTGTTTTTCCTGCCGGCAAGAACTAGCATTCAAATTAAAGATAATGAAGATTGAATTAAAGATAAAAAAGACTGACAGTAAATTGTTTTAATTGAAAATTATTTAGAAATAGAATTAAGAAGGTGACACAGTTGCTAGAGTTCTTTAAGTATGTATTCATTCTATTTCCACTCTTAACTCATTTTAAAAAGTTAACTACATTTTAATATTCCTAGTATTTTTTCATTCTAAAAGCTAATGTATCCACATCGTGCTCAATAAGACTCCTGTGAGATATAACAAAATCAATTTCTGTCAACAACTAAAGAGTAAGCACCTGCACTGAAACCTGCTGGCATGAAACCCATTTAGATTCTTTCAGGTATAATGTGATTGGAAAAATAACCTCTACTGTGAATTCCCAGTATGCAGTAAACACTCATATTTTACCAATATGGTAAAGAAATTAAATACTACACATATTCGTGTATTCTCTGTATAATGAATGTAACTATGGAAATAACTATCTTGTGCTGGAAAAAAAACAAGTCTTAAAACTCTTATGTTTTAAACAGTTACTACATTACTCACATACTTTACCTAAAAATACATTTAATATATGGTTTGAAAGCAGTTAAAATTGTACAGGTATAAATCCACAGGTTTGAAGAATAGTTTTATGAAACTTGCATTAAATAAAACTCATTTATTTGAAGGATTTTAATTCAAATAAATCTTAAGTTTAACATCAAAACATGGCTTGATCAGTAGGAGCAAGCCAAGGCTGCCACTTCTCTTCTGCTCTGCTTGTTCTAGCTACTCATAGTTTCACATTCACTGTGGTAAAGCATTTGATACACTTTAAGATGAATATCAGTTTTTTATTTTCTTAACTCAACAACTGCAAATTTACACACTTGACATTCAAACCCTTTCTTTTTCAGCATTCAAAGCCTCCAATCACCTCTAATTAAATGCAAGACATGCTTTCAGATGCCACCAGTGGAATATTTGGATTCTGACTAAGTAGAGTTGTATGCTTGAAAAAGTATTTCACTGTTGAAATCTTAATTGTATGAAAAGGTATTGCCTTTCTTATCATAACTCACTGTGCCTTACTTTATGTTACTTTTGAGCATGTGTTATTCCGAGTATGGTTAACAGAACAAAAATAACATTTTAACTTCTGCCATCTTAGTAGCATTATAACTGTATAAAAACAAACAAAAAAAAACACAAAATGTTTTGGAGCACTTTTCAGAGCAATGGTCTACACACACAGGAAAAGCAGAAACCCAGTAGAAGTCAAATGTCCCACAGATGAAGTAACTTTTTTAACTGTATTAAACTGAATTAAAAACTTTTTTGTATAGCAGTGTAAAAAGTTATAAAATATACACAGCATAACTTTGTTTTTAAGAGTTTTCTCAATGACATCTTGAAAAAGTAATGTGTAATTCTAGATTGTACGAATCCAGAAGAGTAAGTGCATTATTTCAATACTTAAAAATTAAAACCATGTCTCTTAAGTATGAATAAAATGCATAAGAGACCTACTTTTACCACTGGCGTGGTGCAAACTGGCCTGCCTATTAATAGAAGCTGGCACAAATAATTCAGTTGTTTGTTTTGTTGGTTTTTTTTTTTAAGCACAGTGTAGAGATATACAGACTTTATAATTAGAAGCAAAAAAATTATAACCAGTAACTTAATGACTATTTTCAAGCAAGCTATTAATTTCATTAAAGAAACTGAAGCTGGCCTTACACAAGCCCAAAAGCTTTCTTTTGCATTTGATTAATATTTTTCTTTCAAGAATATTTCAAAATCAATTCAATTTGCAATTTCCTGCTTTGAATGACAGAAACATCACAAATCTAGTATCACAACAGCAAAACCAACAAAGAGTGAGCTCTGAAGATAGTTTCCAACATTATTCAGAGCAAATCAAAGTAGCAACAAGGACTAGTCTAAAGTCAAAAACGTGAGTTTTCATCTGCACGTCTTTTAGTCAGGAATTTGAAGAAATACAAGAAGTTCTTATCTAAAACATTTCCAAACATGAGGGTTGACTGTTATTTCTATAATTTTTAAGCATAACACTATGACTAACCTCGCCAGTAAAATTCAGGTATTCTACAACAAAGTGATGGAAAATACCAGAAAGTCTGGGGTAAATCCTCTTCTGAGGCTCAACACAGAAAATCCACATATACGCTTCTTCCAGATTCTCCAGAACCCCATAGACTGCATTATGTAGTAAGACTTTGAATGTAGGTTCAGCTCCATGACTAAAGACTATTACAGCACTGTAACTCAGAGTGATCTATACATACAACAGAATTGACATCATCACACTGGTCATCCCCACTGTTAGCAGCGTTCTTTTGCTACCAAAGCTACATTTTTAGCTGAGTTCTGCCAGACTCCATCTTTAAGAACACAGCAGAGATGAAGGACACATGATTCTTCGTGACAACAGTAACAACATGTTACAACAGTAATCTGATATCTATATCCTCAAAAGACTAAAGCAAATGCAAAGCACATGACAACATCTTACTAAAATCCAAGATGTGCAAATAAAAGCTTTGCAAGGCCATATCCTATACCACAAAGAATAGAATCACCCCATAAAGAGGTATGTATTTCTAATCTAGGCTATATACCACAAAGGATTTCTGATTATTTAATGTGTTATTTATACATTCAAACAGAACAAAATAAACAACAGGAAAGACACAACTGTATTTAGAGAAAATAGCTGCACAGAAAGTAATATAGCCCATCCAATAAGGTAAGTTTTTCCACTAATGCTCTCAGAATCATTAGGCTTCACTCTACGCAGCTGATGGAGTGTGACAATGAAGAAGGTGACAGCACCCTACAGTTTCAGAGAAAAACAAAATATATCTACAGAATCTATAAAACAGTAACAAAAGTTGTCACTGGGTTTTGTAATCTGCTACAGCACTGCAAGTATGGCATTTCTATGAATGCAGCCATTACTGAGAAGCACAGTATGCTTATAAAAGAACACATGCAAATCACTTTTCGATGTTCATGTTGCATTTTGACATGTGGAAACATCTTTTGGAATGTTCAATTTGATCAGATGTCAGTATTCCAATATGCATGCCTCCAACATCTGTCTTCTTCTAGAGACTACACCTTTCTGGGAAATCTGCAGGTGAAACTTTTGGAAAACAACATGAACCAAATGCTAAAACCATCCTAGAAGGCAATACAATCCTCCAATTCTTTATCAAGCCTTTGACTCCTGCTGTTCTCAGGTGAAACCCCAAGAGCCCAACACCAACAAGTTACCAGAGCCAAGGTGCTGTCCATGGTAGAATGTGCCTCAAGTCCTGCAGTTCCCAGCCACTGGAACTTATTGGATTTGGAGATGCGAGAGTCTCCAGGTCTGGCTCCACAAAAGCCCATTCCAAAGCAAGCTGATACTACTCACTACTACATGATATTCCACATGCTGAACAATATCCTCTTTCAATTCAAGTTAAGGCAAGTAAAAACTTGAACTTTCTGTTAAAATAGATGAAGAACTAATAAAAAACTGTCATGTCCATAACCCACCTAAAATTACATGGCTGAGAAGGCAAACTGCAATTCATTCCAGTACTCTCAAGTTTCACATTTCTGCACAGAGCTATACCTCATACATGAAATTGCTGTGCAAACTCAGAAGAAAAAACAATCAGATACCATAGTTCTTAATTTTTATATCATACAAATATTTCCAAGTTCAACCGAGACAAATACTATGTCAGGAAAAACAAGTTAACATCTCTACTAGCAGAGGACTAAATAAGAAAGGCCCATCAGAACTACTACTCAAAGAGAAAACCCTACCTTTAAAACCATTTTAAGAATCTGAAAACTGAAGGTCTGAAAACAGACAGGAAAGGAATTTAATGTGAACCACTGAGCAATTATTGAGCAACAGAAAACAAATAGTGATCTGAAACAGAAGAACTAGAGCAGTAAAGGGTAAAAATCTAACATGCTACTGAATGATTCTCACACTAACCCATCTAGCTATACAAATTGGTTATGTACAGTTAAGGATGCAACAAAATTGAAGGAAAAGACATAAGGATTAACTAAGTTTTACTGCAAGTTCTATTTTATAATATTTCAGTATTCTATTCACTGTTGCACGATTTGTAAATGGACAGAACTTCTAAAATGTAAAACTAATTGACAGAGATATAAAAGTGACTTAGACATTCTGGTCACTAGAATAAAATTCGGTGGTTTTCCATTATCACTCAAGTACAGTCCAGCTTCTGAAATTATGGTCTACCTGGAGGTAAATCAGGGTCAGGAGAAGTAGATTGCTGAACTCGTCGTGGTTTTACTGCTGATTTCATACTTTCCGTGGTACTGCGGTTTGTTGAACTTGAACCACAACTTTCATGGTCTTCCTGCTAAAGGAGAAGGACACAATTGAGTCAATCAAACAAATAAGGAAAATAAATGTGGGAAGAACAACTCAGTAAATATTAAGTATACTAAGCTTCTGGCACTGTTTTTTCCTTCAGTACAATCTTTTATTTCCATCTAACTACAGAAATGATTACAGAGCTGGCTGAAAAACAAATATTTCACAACTGATACTTAAATTACCTTAAAAATTATGCTGTTATTTAATTATTAATATAAAATGAAGAAAGTAGATCTTTCTGTTGAAACATTTCATTCAGACAAAGTTAACCTCCTGCAGAAAAAGAGCAAAATGCTCTCTGGATGCTACTAAGATCACAGATAGAGTTCAGGAAAGAAACCAATCAAGGAACAAATATAAAGCTCTACATCTTTAAGCTGTAATATTCTTAAGTCTTCTGTTCACTAAAAAGCACGCTGCTTAAGCTATGCTGTTTTTTGTTTTGTAGAGGACAGATGATGTATTTCCTCACATGCAGCCTGGCATTTTTAATAATCTCAGAGCAATACAAGCTTCACCTGAAAAAAATAAAGAGAAAACTGAACTTACTTAGAGAAAATGCAGAAAACAGACCCATTCGTACATGAGAATGGATAGAAATCATCCTCATAAAAAAAGGATGAGTATCATAAATAATTTGAATACAGAATTAAAACAAAGTGCACTTTTTGAGAAGTTTTGTCACAACCAGATCTTGGAAATCTTTGGGTTTTTGTGCTTTTTTCTTTTGTTTGTTTGTTTTAATTATCATTACGTGGCCACCTTAGCATCTCACATTTTGATTCATGAAAAATAAAAGAGGTGCTTAGTCACACAGCAGTTTCCCATTCCAATGCATAAAAAAAGAACAAAATGTTTACTATCAACTGTATTTGGAAGACGCCTCTTCACCAACATAAATATTTTGTAATCAGAAAAGCTTACCACTCTTTCACATTTCCAGCTTACTGAGAAAAACTAAATTGACTTTAGCCTAAAATTTTCAAATAACTTTAAACCAAACCTTTTTTCTTGGAAACCAGTTCATATGTAGCTTGAAAATATTTTTTGGATGAGTCACCATGCTGCTCCTTACTTGCAAAAAACCAAGATGTCCTTACCAAACAGCATAATTAGTACATTCCCTTCTTTTCTGTATCAAGTCTGGTTACATTCTATCCACATACTGCAACAAGCGTGTCCAATGAACTATCTCCTACTATGCAACACATTCATCACACATATTACTGGCACTTAAAGACGAAGTAAGATGGATTTAACCTTTTAGCACTTTCAGAGAGTGAGGAATACACACAAGCATGCTGACTGAGGGATGCATTTATATCTCTTTTTTAAAGAAATGTGGGAGAAGTCATGAGCTGTATTAACGTTAAAAGAAAGTTTCAAATCCTAGCATATAACTAAATCCAATACATTTTTCTCCTAAATCCTGGACAACACCTTACACTACCTTATTATCAAAACGGTTAAGAGTTGTATTAAGAGCTGCATAGTTTTGAGGTTGTGAACACAGCAGTTTCACATAAGCTACTGATACCTTTTAAAACAAATGTTGTATTGTTTTAATTATCAATAGGTCACAGTGGCTGCGACCTTCCAAACTACATTTCTATTTAAATTCAAAACCTGTCTGTACCTGTGCATTTCTGCAGAAAGTTAACTTTAAGAGCATACTATTAATTTCTCAAACATGTGGCTGTCTCATAAGCCCAGAAGTAAAACATGTTCATTAAAGAAATGTGGAAAAAGTTCCAAGTGAACTGCCAAAACTAGCATAATTATGAAAATATTTAACACTGGAAACAACTGAAATCACATACCGTATATAGATTACAGTGATGTCATCACAAACACACTGCCAAAATGTACTAAAACTACTGCACTCTAATAAATCTAGCTCACACCAGATGACAAACATTTTAAAATAAAAACTTTATAGGGGATGGAAAGGGAATTTTATTCTGTAAGTGCTAATAACTTGAGTTATAGTATGATATTTGATAAAGTGTCCATCCATTTTAGCATTAACAAGAGTGATTCCAGATAACAGTCACAACACTACAGAAGAAAAAACATGCACGATGCAGCTAAAGTGCTGATTTTTAAGAAGGTAGTCAATTTACTAAAATTTATTTTCCTATTGCTTATGTCACAAGCAAAGCTGAGAAAATCTGAAAAAATTAACATAAGCTTCTGTGTATGGATGTTACTGCACAAATGTACCTTGGCAACTTTTAACAAATCAGGATGAATGGAAGTTTGCACAGTCAGACTTTTTCCCTTTTGGAAAATGCCTCAGACCAGGTACTTTGACCAAGTGTTTTTATAGAGCACTATGGTTACATCTCAAACTACGCAAGTCATACAACATGCTAATGACATCTAGGCTAGTAAATTTACATGCAAGTCACTCTGACAATTTTCTACTGCATTACAATATATAAAGCAATTATCCCAAGATTTAGATTGAATTAAAATTGACAGCACCTGAAAACATATTAGATGAGGTTACGGTCTTTGCTAACAGACCAAAGTTACTATCTTTGTTCATTATTCTGTTTTCCATATTAAATTACGTCCTTTTTTTGTCTTCTAAAAAACATGCCCTCTCATTTTAAAATATTTATAACTTATTAAATGTGCAAGACCTCCAAACTGTCTCATAAGCACAGCTTATGGGAAGAGTATGTCTTCCCTTGGGGATTAGCTATTTATGCAAATATGGTCCCTCTCCTTTCACAAAACTAAGTAAAAACGGGTGAAAAAAAGCTCTTTTTAAAAGTAAACAGGAACATGTGTAAAATCAACTACCATTATGAATTAAAATACTTTTAAAAAATCTTAAAAATCTTAAAAAAAAAATCAAAGTAATTCTAAGTAAATACTACACAAAATTGCAGAGTTTCCCTGTCAGTGCTTCATCTTTCTCTACAAAATCTCATTTTTTTCTTGATCTCTCCTTGTTTCTAATGCAATAAGCTTAATAAGCTTCACCAGCCAATAACACATGTATACTCCTATTTGTATGAAGCATATCTTAAACTGCAGCATTCAATAAGTGCAGAGGAAGAACTCATTCCCTACTAGGGGACCATCCTTACATGGCTGATACTGACTGGACAGGAAGGGATAAGTTGAGTGGAAAAGCACCTGGACCACAGCACTCAAAGTGTTGCACCCAGAGGCACAAAGTCCAACCAGTGGCAGCTTGCTTCTGGTATCCTCCAGTCACCAGTACTAATAAGTCCATGGTGTTTAACATCCCTATTGAAGACCTGGATCACAGGTAGTTACCACGCAAGGCTATGGCTGGTACCAGGCCAGGGAGAGGAGCTGATGCACTGGTGAGCACAACTGCTATTGATGGGGATCTTGAGCACCTGAGGAAATGCACTGACAGGAACTCTGTGAAGTCAAACAGAGGGCAAATACTAAGTCTTGCCCCTGGGATGGAGCTGCCTTCTGCAACAGTACAGACTAAGAGCCAAACGGCTTAAGTGCAGCACTGAAGAAAAAGATCCAAGGGCCCCAGTGGACAGCAGGTAGAACATGAGACAGGTGTGTGCCTCTACCACAAAGGAGGGCAACTGTGTGTATTAACAAGGGTAAAAAGCCAGCAAGGTGAGGGATGCAATTCTTCTTCTCTTTGGCCCTTGTGAGAACTCATGAGGAAAACTTTGTCCCACCAAGGGGCTCTGCAGTACAAGGACATGGACATACCACAAGAAGTCCAAAGGAGGACCACCAAAGTGGTAAGCAGACCTGAAGGACACAAGTTTTTTCTTGGGACCAACAGAGATAACAGACTGTTTAGCCTGAGGAAAGACAAATGAACCTGCTGGGAGTGTACAGAGAAGTTGGAGACAGACGTGTACCTTGAGAGGAAAAGCAACAGACAAGCTGAAAACATACGCAATTCCAAGCACTGGAAAAGGCCACCCAGGGAAGCCATGGAATCTCTACCCTCAGAGCTTTTCAGCATCAGACTGGCAAAGACTGAGCAACTGGGCTTGCTTTGAGCATGTGGTTGAGCTAGATCATCTTCAAAGCTCACCCCAAATTGCTCTAGGACTGGTTTATGTGAAATAAGGAAACAAGGAGCAATACCAGTCTTCTAAAAGACTGTCTTAAAAATATTTCATCAAAATGGAAGTGCTACCAAGATCTTGGTTTCAAAAAGTTTCAATTGTTTCACTGCTTTATAATTCTCAATAAATACACATGTATGCATATGTATGAATTATTGAAACTACACTGCCATATAACCTTGCAGCTCTTCTGCTGGCTAGCATAGGTCAAGTATTACTTACAAATAAATCAGCAAATGTAATATAGCCTCAATGATTTTGTTGTAAAATTATCCTCCTAGAAATATTTCATTAAGAGCACATAGTTAAGTAGATAAAGAGGAAACTAATTTAATGTTTGTTCTAATGAATAGTAAACTAGGAATTTACAACACTGAAACAGAAAAATCAGTGACATAAGCATGACAACTGTAAATCTTTCGGAAGTTGTGGGTTAACAGTCTAACACACATTAACATCAATCTGTACTTGATTATATGGCAGGACAAATATACATACATTCTAAAATTATGACACTATAAAACAGCAAAAAAAGAAGATTAAAATCAATCAGATAGGGATAATATTTTGCAGAATGATTAAGGAGTCCAGTATTACATACCTGAAATATTTTATATACGTATTTTCTGTACATATAAGTGCCTTTCACTATTACAAAATACAATTATAAGCCTCTTCAAATAGGCAAATCACATGTCTAAGAGGGAGTATTCAGATTAATCGCTGTCATTCTTTAAGGCAGATGAGACAGTGGAAGGTCTGTATTTTTTCTACCTTTTTTCCCCCCCCAGTATCATTTCATGTAGACGTGGCAAAAAAAAAAAAAAAAAAAAAAAAAAAAAATCAGCTCTTCAGACTGTGCACCAGATTCTTAAGGAGAAATACCAAGAAACTGAGCAAGGAGTGAAGTCTGTAGCCAGCTGACAAAGCATGCTGAAGAGTGGAAAAAATAAGCAAGAGTAACCTGGTTAGGAATAATGGACAGAAACAATCAAGAACTGATTTAACAACATTTGTATTTGCTCTCCTTGATGCATCTGCTCTCAGCTAATATTAAATTCAGATAATAAGTAGTGCACTAGCAAGTGACCAACAAGGCACACTGTGTTGCATGCTCTAGGTCAGCAGGTCACACTCATCGCTCAGTCTGTTACCAGAATCTATGTGGAGTTATTCTCCATTAAAAAGGCACAACATGCTCTGAAATACAGGTATGAGTTAAACTATGTAAAAGCCAGAGATATGTTAACATGCTGCACAAGCAGCCCCAGCTGAAAGCCAAGAAGCTTGTATTAAGTCTGTTACACAGATACTGCAGAATCTGTCTATTGATTTCTGGGGAATAACATCTCCCTGTGATGTTGCTACTGTTTTGATTAGCTGATTATCAGACATATTAAAAGGAACATTCTTTGGTTTACAAGAAAGGGTGCTGTCAGTCTGAAAGACTGTGGTGATAAGGCCATATAGGCAAAGATAAATAAAACAGACTGTTCTCACTAAGTGCTCCTCAGCCTGTTCAGAAATACACCCCAGTATCTCAACACCCAAGACAGAAAAACTAATAAAATGACTTTGCAAGCCTTTTTGAGGGAAGTAGGTTATACAAATATCTTCCTTCTGTTTATAGAAGAAAGTTATATTATAAGCTGTTAACGGATCATCTCGTAAAGTATTTATTTTGCTTAAAAAATATATTAGACCACCTACCATGATGTAAGTGCTTTTTAATAGAAATAAACATCTCAAAATGGCTATTCTGCCATTTCTCCTAGTATAGGCTTTTTAGAGATTTCACTCTTCCTCATATTACAGGAAGTTTGCCCAATGCTTTGGTTTGCAGAGTGGAGGTGAGGGACATCTTTATTCTGTAAGACTATTCTGCATTTATTTAATACCTGTAACAGTGGAATCCTGATCCTTGACTATAAAGAAGTTACAAAGAAGAAAACAAACAGTAGAAATATTACAGTAGTGGTAATTGGCAGCTACAGTCAGAATTTGGCATTACTGTAGTAGGATGCATGAGAAGAAAAATGCAGTTCTAAAATTTTTGTTCAACAAAGCTCACAGTACACAGAGCTCTGTAAATCAGTAATTCTGAAACCAGGATGACCTGACAAGAGAGAATGACCAGAGAGACAGGTGAGCTCTTTCAGCAAAACCTATGGATGTGTAGCACCCTTGGTGTTAGGTTGGATACAGGTTAAAGTCAGCCTTCTGCCCCACTTGTATTCTCCACGCCTGCAGCCAAGAAGAAAGATTGGCCACAACAGCTTACCCTGAAGGATCAGGAAGATAGACTGACAGGAAACATGTTCACAATTGCAAACATGAGAAGAGAACAGAAGTGACCTACATTATCTGTACTGTGTTTTCTGACTTCTACTCAAAAACAATAAAATCTTGTGAAATTAAGACTTATGGAGGAACTTACATGTGAAAAATACTCTTGAGCATTAAATCTGAACAAAATGGAACATATATTTCTAGCTCAACATCTTCTCCATTTGTGGAAACTCTACAACATTGACTATCTCGCTATCATTCAACTTCCACAGATCAGGGCAGCTATTTGCATTACAGCACAGTTCCAACCACTGAACTGCTCAGCACCTTAACAGGCACATTTCTTCCTACAGTAGTGCATTTCTTCTGTCCAAAAGTAACAGTATTTAAGCCAGTTTACATTTTTTGTATGGTATTTTGGAAGACTCTCTATCAAAGACTGGACAAACTCTCAGCCTTGCTACAAGTCCCTCAAAACACTAGTTAAGAATAGCTGAGCACTGTATTCTATAGCAGTCATCAAATACGTTCTCCTGAATGCTGCAGGAAGATAGGAGAACCATTGTGAGCATGGTTTGATCACACTGCTGATTTATTAAACAACATCTGGAAATCATGAACATGATCTTGGCCCATTCAGCTTACTCTTCCTATTGTAATCTGTTCCACCTGCTGGAGGGCTAGCACCAGTCCCCAACCCTACTTAAACCGGCCCCAGACTCTCAGTCAAGATGTCTCTTGCCTTCATGGTAGAAGTCCATTAAGGGTGCTCATCTCCCCCCACTGCACTAGAGGATTGCAATTGCAGCTTCATTTCACACTTCTTTAGTGGGAACTTTCCCCTAACACACTTCCTATTTCAGTTTATTAGATAGAAAGCCAGACCCGCTGCGCAAGAATTCCCCTCCACCAAGCACCTGCCAAGGATGTAGTAATAATTTTTATTACAACATAACCTTGCCACCCACTTCCCTCAGAGGACGGTATAATACTGTCCAGACCAAGTTTTCTCCTAACACCAAACAGTATTGAGCAAGATATCTAGGAGCAGGCCCCCAGCAATAACACAGCCAGCTGAGTATTCCCCAGTTCTCAAGTTTTTAACATCATGATAAACCTCTGCCACACGAGAGAGGAAGGCACAAAGCTTCACCTGGAGAATTTGTTATCCAAGAGAGCTCTTCTCATTGCTGAGAATCATTTGGGCGGCATTTGGCTTTCAGCAGCTATTGGTGGTGGAAAGAACAGAACGGGGACAAATATATGGCCGTGGATGAAGACTATACCTACTACAGCCTCCCAGCTGATGCTGATTTTAACAAATTCATATATTATTATCCTTTTGATGGGGAAGTAGAATTTAAAGTGTTTGAAATTAGTCAATAAACTCAAAATTGGAAGATGAAGAAGATGATGTAAGAGATTATTCTTTTATGCCACTGCCTCAAAGCTTGCTGAGGGACAAGTCCAGGCAAGTCCTGGGCAAAGGTTGAGAAATCCTGTGTCTGAAGGACCCAGATGGGCAAGGCCAGGGGCAATGAGAGAGAGAGAGAGAGAGAGAGAGAGAGAGAGAGAGAGAGAAGCAAGCCACAGATTAATGGCAGGGAAGCAATCTTTTGTGTGGGCTTATCTCAAGGAAGATGGCTATCTCAGGGAGTACTCACATGACATTACCCACGCACCCAGGGATGTCACGTAGGTAGGAGAAGAAGAAGGATAAAAAGGTGACCCACAATCATGAAATGAAGTCTCTGACAACAGGTTCCTCATGAAGAAGAAGGGTTTTCTGACACGAGAGGCCTCACGACCTGTCTCTCTCCCTCCTGGACTTGCTCTGCGCTCTACCTGCTTGCTTCCTAAGGCCGGCCATACTGCTGCCGCTCTCTTCCAAAGAAGAAAAGTGTCTGCCATCAGATTCCTCACTATGGAATGCCTGCATGCTGATGGACTCTCCTGGGCCTGCTACCTGAGATGTGCTGCTTCCTCCCGGACTTACCCCGCGGCTTCTTCCTGGACCTACCTGGTACCTGCACCTTCTTGCTGCCTAAGACCAGCCACGCTGCTGCTGCTGCTCTCCCCCTGCACCTTTGCCTTGGACCATCGGAACAGTGTGCAACAGGACCTCTGCTGGATCCTGGTGGTGAATATCCCCGTTTTACGCAATTCTTGCTTCTTTCCTATCTTTTCTATCACCCGCCTTCCCTTCCCCATCACCCTAATTCATAATAGTGTCCATCCTCCCCTTCCCATCTCCCTGATTAAGATTTGTAATAAACTGGTCGGACCAACACTTGAACCGCTGTTTCTTAATCTCACGCTGGGTATACATGTATCAAAGAACCTCCTCTCCCTACTATAAATTGGAGCGAGACAGAAGATGAGAATGAATGGCTGACAACACAATCAAGAACTTCTTGTTTCTATAAGATACCAAGCTTAAAACTAACACTACTCAAATACACTGGCATCTTAGATTTCATCCTAGCAGTCCTTTCTTCCCAAGTTACTGCCTGAGATGGATTCAACCAAACTTGAGCTTGTGGCTATTCCCCACAGGACGTGCACCAGGGGAATTTCCCCAGCTGGAAACGGCACTTTGGAGATCTTTCTGCCAGTGTAGAAGTAGGAATGAGGTAGGTTCAAGTAGGAGTGAAATTTCTCAGCTAAGGGCATAAAGTGAATTCCTTTACAGTTTTCACTGCCTTCTGCAAATTAAGAAGTGTGGGAGACATCACTAAAGTAAGGTCTCAGTGTACAATACAATTTACAGAAGTAAACTGGAACCTTTTAAATCAAAAGGGAAAGTACTTTTAATCATGGTAAGAATTAAACACAATCTTCACAAAGAGAATACTAATGGATTTTTAGTGCTATGTTAAGATAAAACCTAATTTCCTAACTTATCCCCACTATTTTCATACATTATACTTTTTATGCATTCTATACACATAGACGTAATAATACCTAGTGCTACGTAGTAGTATTAGTTATATACAGTAATGATGTTGTAACAGCTTGAACAAAAATCTGTAGGGTTAATGCAATTGCACAGTAAATTTCAGAGTGCTACGTGCCTGGCAAAAATACTATTTGTCCTAACTTAAGTAGTTCCTAAACTACTTTTCTAAGTAGTTTTCTAACCTTTCAGTTATTCACATTCTAAACACAGAAGCCAAGTGGCAGGCTCCAGTTATCTCCTGTTACTTAGTTTTCTCAAAGCAAAATTTCCATTGAAAGAGTATTATTTTAATTCAAGTATTTGCATTTGAACTACAAATTAACAGCACTGTGAGATTTCCAACAATTCCATTTAAAATTCTGTATTCTATTTTTTACTCTGTGTTTTTAAGTTAACTTCACGTACCACTATGGGAAAGAACGGATTTTCACCAAGCGTGATTTTATCTGTTATTTCTTACCTAAAAAGCTTCAGTTAACAAAACTAATGGACCGAACTACAAAGCTAAGTGAACTGTTGCACAAACTTCTTGGTTAATAAATGCAAAAGAGTACACATAGGTGCTACTTATTCAAAATGCACACTGGGGAGTTCTTATAATCAGTCATTTCTTTTGCAATTGTTAGTCTATGATGTGAGTACCATTTCAAGGAATTTATTGCTATTTATAACACACTTCTTTTTAAATAAGAAAGCTTTTGAAATATTACCTTAAACCTAAACAAACAGTAATTTATCTTCTAAAATAGTCAGCAATCTGTCATACAAAATCACCAGAATGCTATATGTCAAAAGAAGCATAGCTGTCAACAGCGCATTATAATTGTTGCAAAGTTTCACAAAAGAACTCTCTAATTATAACATCACAACACATAAATGTTTATCGCATTGGTTAGCTTGAAATACAATGTGTACTCATAGCTGAAATGAAAGAGGAATGTGAGCGTCAGCAAGAAAAGAAGCTGAGCGCCCAAGGGAACAAAGATAAAAACGTTCTGAAAGGAGCTGCGGCAGGGATACAGGACTGTTACTGTTACTTGTTCAACTGCGTATTCCAGACATATGCAGAAGTGAGAGATTAAGAACTAAACCAACAGGATGGAGAAAAAAAGATTCAAAAGAAACCTGGGAAAAATAAACATCCTCTTAAATGCCCGATTTATCAGGTTTTGATCTATGAATTAAGAAATCTTAGAAATTTGACAGACGAATCACAGGTAAGACCATAAAGCTGTCAATTTGTTCCGGTTTCTGTAACATTCATCATTTTGCATGGTATATATTTGTAGGGATGGTGGATAGTTTGAGGGTCTTCAGACACTAATCTGAAACACACCACTCTCGATACCACTACGCATTTGTTTCAATACAACTGCATTCAAACCAATGGAAAAGCAGTCTCCTTGATATGTTACAGTGGTTCTACACAGACAGACAGCTAGACTCCACCACACTGCCACCTCATTCCCCTCACCTTAAAGGAACAGAGGGAGAAAATACAATAATAATGGGATCAAGTGATGAGATGAGGATGGGAGACCACTCACCAACTACTGTGATAGGCAAAACGATGACTAATACTGAGCTTATTGACTATTACTGTAAAAGAAGAGCAGTGACAATTATAATCAAGCTACAAATAGCTCTCTGAACAGTAGATAAACCAACTGGCACAAGAAAAAAAAAAATCCCATAGCCAGCTCACAGCAATACTTCAACTACAACTTAGGAAGCCGAACTACACACAAAGCAGTAAATATCAGCTCTAGCATTTCTAAATGGGAGAAAAGCAAAAAATTCTCCAGTTCGCACAACAGTAAACTTTAATTTTTGTCTCTACAAGTACATCCATTAATAGATTCTGATCTTGTATAGTCAGCTTACATACTATTATATACATCCTAGATACTACTAGGTGTAAATTAAATACTGCAATATCTTTAAAAAGTCACGGAAACAGGTTTCTCTCTTGCTAATGTGCAGTTGTTTAGAAGGCTACCTTTTAAGTTATCTACAGTGTACAGAAGCTAAGTGTTCAGATACATCCAGCTATTCTTGATAGACCACATAAGGACAGGATCATATAGGACAATACAGTTAAAAGCCAGCAATATTGAGTTCAACCATTTTGGATAAGCATAAAGATATGCTTATTAACTTCATATACCCAGGAATTATGTTTTTTAGCTAGAAAGTGCCTGAATTTCAGAATCGCTTTGCCACAGTGCTACCCTTCGAGCAGTTGGGGACAGGCCGCAGAAGGGGAAGACTAACTCATTAAATCTTTACCTGGATTATTGTAGGTGTATTAGAAAATGCCACCATGATTGTACAAAAGAAGCTCATTAGGAGATACTCAGTAAAACATTTTATTAAATAAGAGTACAGTGAAACCAGCTCTAGCAAACCATGCACTCCAGAGAATCATGAACCTAAACACTACTCATATATTTTATGCCACTGCTAAGTTGGAAACTTTAAAGAAGCAAAATTAGCTTCTTTACAGCCAACCTATTAGTTCCTAATGAACTCAATTATAAAACAGTACATATAGCAGCAACAAGATACACAGAGCATATGGACATGGCACTACTTTTCAGGGAGAAAATTAGAAAAGCCAAACGCAGCTAGAACTTAACTTGGTCACTAAGGTAAAGAACAATAAATATTTCTATAAATACATCAGCAGCAAGAGGAGGACTAAGGAGAATCTCCATCCCTTGTTGGACAATGAGGGCAACTTGGTGACCAAGGTACTTAATGCCTTCTTTGCCTCAGTCTTTAATAGTAAGACTTATTACTCCCAGGGAAAAGAGCACCCTGAGCTGGTAGATAGGGATGCGGCCCAGAATAGGCCCTGCATAATCCACGATGAGATAGTTTTGGACCTGCTCCGAAAGCTGGAGCAAGTCCATGAGGCCAGATGGATTGCACCCTAGAGTGCTGAAGGAGTTGGCAGATGTGGTTGCCAAGCCACTCTCTATCATTCTTCAGCAGTCCTGGCTAACCAGAGATGTCCCAGCGGACTGGAGACTGGCAAATGTGATGCCCATCTTCAAAAAGGGCTGGAAAGATGATCCTGGTAGCTACAGACCTATCAGTCTCACCTCGGTGCCAGGGAAGGTTATGGAACGGACAATCCTGGGAGTCATCATGGACCAACTAAAGGTCAACCAGTGGATCAGGCCCAGTCAGCATGGGTTTACGAATGGCAGATCCTGTTTGACAAACCTGATTTCATTCTATGACAAGGTGACCCGCTTAGTGAATAAACGTAAGGCTGTTGATGTGGTCTACCTGGACTTCAGTAAAGCCTTTGACACTGTCCCCCACAACATTCTTGTGGAGAAGCTGGCTGCCCATTGTTTGGATGGGCGTACGCTCCGCTGGGTGAAACACTGGCTGGATGGCCAGGCCCAAAGAGTTGTGGTCAATGGAGTTAAATCCAGTTGGCAGCTAGTCATGAGTGGTGTGCCCCAGGGCTCAGTACTGGGGCCACTTCTATTTAACATCTTCATTAATGACCTTGATGAGGGGATTGAGTGCACCCTCAGTAAGTTTGCACATGACACCAAGTTGGGAGGGAGTGTTGATCTGCCAGAGGGGAGAAAGGCACTACAGAGGGACCTAGATAGACTGGATCGATGGGCCAAGGTTAAGTGCATGAGATTTAATAGAGCCAAGTGTCAGGTCCTGCATTTTGGTCACAGCAATCCCAGGCAACCCCTACAGGCTTGGGGAGGAGTGGCTGGAGAGCTGCCTGATGGAAAGGGACCTTGGTGTACTGATGGACAGTCAGCTGAATATGAGCCAGCAGTGTGCCCAGGTGGCCAAGAAGGCCAATGGCATCCTGGCTTGTATCAGCAATGGTGTGGTGAGCAGGACTAGGGAAGGAATCCTGCCCCTGTACTCAGCACTGGTGAGGCCTCACCTCAAGTACTGTGTTCAGTTTTGGGCACCTGAATACAGAAAGGACATGGAGGTGCTGGAGCAGGTCCAAAGAAGGGCAACAAGGCTTGTGAAGGGCTTGGAGAATATGCCCTATGAGGAGCGACTGAAGGAACTGGGGTCGTTTAGTCTGGGGAAAAGGAGGCTGAGGGGAGACCTTACTGCTCTTTTCTGAAAGGTGCTTACAGCATGAGCAGGGCTGGTCTCTTCTCACTGGTGGTAGGATGAAGGGAAATGGCCTCAAGTTGCACCAGGGTAAGTTTAGGTTGGATATCAAGAAAAACTTCTTTACAGAAAGGGTTGTTAAGCACTGGAATAGGCTCCCCAGGGAGGTGGTTGAATCACCATTCCTGGATGTGTTTAAAAAACGTTTGGATGGGGAGCTCAGAGACATGATTTAGCAGAGGGTTGTTAGAGTAATATGGTTAGGTCATGGTTGGACTTGGATTATCTTTAAGGTCTTTTCCAACCTGAGCAATTCTATGATGCTATGATTCTACTTTAGTGATAGGATTCGACAGGTCAGGTTGATGGTGGGACCTGATGATCTTGAAAGTCTTTCCCAATCTTGATTATTCTATGAATTATCAAGGAATTCTGACAATGAGGAACCTGCTGAGCCACCTATAAGGTAAGGAACAGCTGTAGATAGTACCATGTATATGATGAGTACTTCAGACTTCTCCAACAGCAATTTTGAAAGTTTTCAAGCCTACAAAACTCTTGAATGTATTGAGTGATCTGTAGATCAATACATGCCTCTCTGGTCCCTTCCCCTTCTTCATGCCTGCCCAAACACCATTACTAAAACAACCCTTGGAACTGCAGCAGGCACAAACAGGAACTCACACATGCAAGACTTGTGTTGTTCATTTGGAATCACTATCAATTCAGTATACATCTGATATCAAGAAGCACTATACTTCACTGTTTGATTTCACATGCTTATGGTGCCTTTCAGAAGCAAAAGATGATCAAAGTTAAATTTCATGTTTCCTTTTCTCCCCTCCCCCCCAACAAGACCACATGTTGCATAGAATCAGAACTAGACCATGGGCAGAAAGTGTTTTTAAGAATATATTTTTGTTCCCTCTCAAATTACAGAAAGATCATTTTGCACAAACAAAACCATTTCTTATTCAATTGTAAAAGGAAACAACATATTTCTTTCTTTGAGTATAAATCTATAAGTACCAAAAAGATTTCTATTTGTACAAAAAACTGTGTTGTGCCAGCAAAGATGGAAGGATCATACCCTATTTAAAGCAAATTGCAAGAGTGGTCAATGATGAAAAGAAAATAATCACATACAAAGGATGTTTTTAAGCTATTATATTCAGAATGTGTTCAGAAGGTTACTTTAAGTCACTTAAAATGTTGTTTGCCTCTCTAGAAAGGGTGATAAGCACTGAAAATGCAGAATACTCCACTTCAGTATGTCTTCGCCTTTTGTCTATAATAGATTATTATGTGCAGGTATTTTGCACAGATCATGAAATACCAGCGTCAGCAGACCATCAAATTACTTCAAGAGCTGGTATTCATCTTCTCTAAGCAAGCAAAGCACATAGGACTCGCAACAAGTCCATCAGTGCTGAGAACTGCACAGGATCTCAGAACTACTATTACCAGTTTAGTTTAAAAGTGACTAAGTTTAATTGTGGATAAAGACAAAGCGTTAGCTTTAAATGAGCTGTGTTTTACCCTTAAGTAAGAATCTTATAATTGCATCCCAAACTGACAGGCCAACATCATTCATCTCTAGCCACTTACAGAAGGGTCAGAGGGAAGACAAACACTTGTCAGTAAACAAGGGTGCACCAAGTCTGTTCCTTCCACTCATGCACAAGCAAACTGATTTCAGGCAGGTTCCTGCAGTCCCATTATCTTCATACTTGCTTACAGTAGCAGATCACAACAAAAACCAGTAGAAAAAAATGATTTAATTGGAAGCACTGAAGAAGTTTACTTCAGACATATGAAATATTGCAATTTGGTATTTCCATTTAAAATGAAGTATTCCAACATTCTCAAAAGCAACACAACTTATTTTATATAATGCTGGGTTTTTTTTTTTTCTGTTTCCACAAGCATACAAAAACAACCATCCACCTAAACTGAAGTGCAGCCTGATGAGACACTGACTATGGCTGTATACAGTATGTGAATGATTCCCTCCTCCTAAAGAACATCCTCATTGTGGCATCCTGAAGTCACAGAACTCCTGAACTTTACTAGGCACTTCTGTTAAAAAAAACAACCACTACAAAACAGGACAGTAACACTCCCAAGCAAACAGCCAGAAAGGGAGAATGGCTCTCCAGAATGGAGAATCAGACATCCACTCTACAATCCACACACAGCAGAGAAGCAGGTTAGATATAGCTCAATTCTGAATAGTCCCAAATACCTGTCCTTTAACAGGCACGGAAATACTGCTCTGTCTTCTTCCAAATTCAGTGTCTTGTTTCATTTTGTTCAAGACAAAATATTGTTCTAACAATAACCAAACAGGAATTTCACAATAAAGTAAGGATTATTTTGCAGGAGTTACATTTTCACCCAAAATGCCAGAAGAAAAATGCCTGAGCAGCTGTATATAGTATGGACTTCTTTTTTAAGTTAACGTGGATTATATGTTCACCGATAGAATGCAATCTCAACTTTTCCAACAACTACATGCACAGTATACTTCTTCTGTTTAAGTACTTCTGTCCTCAATAAAGCAATCAGTATATGATAACAAACTACAGTTTTATAAGCCACATTTATGGGTGGAATACTCTTAGATATGTAATAAAGGAAGAAAAGATAAGAGTACCTCAGCCTTTAAATAGAAGTCTTAAGGAAGGAAACTTCACTACAGAAGATTTAACACTACCAAAAACTGGAGTATTTCAGATGAAAATAATTGTTGTATACGCTTAAGTAGATAAGAAAAGATGTCTGTTGTTAACACCACACAACCCAATTTCTTTCAACTTTTATATAGATACAACCATAGTTCATTTTTGAACAAGTTAAGCGAAGTAAAACATCCTTTAACAGAGCAGGAAATGAAGTTTTATTCACTGCACAAAATAAATCAACAAAAATGTAATGTCTGTTGATGACAATGAATCCACCAGCATATGCACTTGGGACTCTCATCTATTCTGTCCACCAGATGCTCCCTCCTTATGGAAGGCTGGTTAAAAGAATTATAGAGTTCATTGCGGCTTACACAGATTTTTCTCATGCTGTTAAGTATTTTTTTCTAAAGTTTTACTGCAAAATCTTAATGTTCATTACGATTGTAAGCAAATATCAAGAATGAACAACCCATAGCCCACAGGCCACATGCAGTGGAGCAGGACAATTCAGCTCGCTTGTTCCCTTTGGCCTCCTCTGCCATGAACCTCAGCTGCGCACCAGATGACTGCAGCGGTGCAGGCAGCCTGCTCCCCAGGACCAATTTATCTCACAGGCTTGTAGCCTCTCTCCCATAGTATAATGAGCCCATATTTAAATGCATGCTGGGAAAAGCATCCTGAAGAGCTTCCAGGAAAGACTGCCACTTCCCACTGCCAGAACAATGCACTTACCCCACAACCCTGTCACCGCCCACATCTGAGGAGCACGTGGAAAAGAGGATAGCCAGCAACAGGCCAAATGAACCATACGGGATCAGCAGCACACTCTTGCCTACCCTCTTTCTCAGGTCTCCACCAGACCCTGCTTGGGGAGAAACTCTGAGGCAGAAAGCTACACAAGAAGGCAGAAGCTTCCAGAAAGCATCAGTCCTGCAGTGCAGTCCAGGTGACATTGCCATGCACCAAGTGCCCCAGAGGCCATAAAACATGACACTCTTCTGCCAGAAGGAATAGTTAAAAAAGAGAAAAACAAAGCACCCCATCCATCCAAAGCACCTGACAACTGCTGCTTCCCCCAGTACACTGTACTGATCACGAGACTGCTCTGCACACAGAACTGGGTAGAAAATCAGAGTTTCTTTGAAAAGTAATTCCTAATTATCCCCACAATTTTAAAATATCAACACTAACAAAGCTTTGGGCCTAATGCTAAGTAATTACATATGACCACTACTGCAGCAGCTGTTAGCATATTTCAGAGAATCCTAGGCTAACCTAAAGCACTGAGTAACGCTGACAGGCTAACAATAAATAAATAACACACGCCAGGAGCTTGGCCATGTAACAAAACCAGAAAAACAAAATAAGTGTTCAGCTTTAATTGAAAATATTTGCAAATGAAACAGCTCCAATCAATAAATTTTTCCAAAAGAACGATTCATGCATCTACAATAAAAAAGGGTAAAGCAATTTTGTATTACTCGACCTCCAACAGGAGGCAATGAATTAGCAAGTATACTAACAAAGGACGGCAAGTTCAAGTACTAGTGGGGCTCTCCAGACCTCCGCTTCTGGGCAGACAGCCTGTTAGACATCAAGTAGTCCTCAGCAGTCCTCAGCAGATTGGTGCCTGAGCAAAGGAGCATTCAAGTTTGTTCTGTGATCTCCTGAGGGAAAGTTTATTTGTTTAACAGATGCATTCAAATTAAGACGACTACAACAACTGGATATTGCTAGCTGTGCAAGACAATTTCCCTGAGGTTCTGCAGAATGTAGAAAGTGGGATTTTCATATAGAAGAAAAAGTGCACAACTACAACAGAACATTTCCACACTCTACTGGCAAAAAGGGTAGTTCACCGGTATCAAGTTCATCACTGACCATAAGTGCTCAAAATAAAACACAATGTGTTATTTGTGCATCAAAATTATTTAGCAGGAACCAACGCCTAAGTGCAGGTATTCTAAGGTAAGTCACAAGTCGTAAATGAATAAAGTGAACTTTTTCTGCTTAAGTTCAATAACTGTATTTAATAAATTATAATTGAGTTGCACCCTTCCCGAGAAAACACCACTCTTTCCAAAGGGAACAAGCTCTAATTTCAGTGTACACTGTACTTCAAAGAATTAAGGGTATTTTTTGTCTTTCAGAATTTTAAGAAGCCTTCACACCAAAGGTGGGTAACTTACAGGTTTTTTCCACTACAAAATCTGCAATCATGGCTATTCTGAAATAGGTTTGCAATAACGAGGAGCTAAAATACATTCCAACAAATTTAACTATGCTTTAATCTATCAACAAATGAGGAAAATCTACTTCCTCTCTAAGGAAATATTTTTAAACACATTACCTCACCTCATTGCCTGTTAAACCATACACCAATCCAAACTCTTCACCCAACTACACGAAACAAAGCTGGATTGTAGGGTTCTAATTCTGATGTCAGCTGGATGGGGACAAACCTGGAAATACTGCAAAGTAAATCAACTGAAGTATTCCAGATCTATGCCAGGGAAAGTGGAATCAGAGTCCAACCCCGGACTTCTAGGAATTATGCCAAACATGATACATAAATTCCTTCACCCTCTACCTTGCGACAAAGACACTGAGTATTGGCATTGCATTTCCTTGCTGTTGTAGGTCATTGAAAAAACCTAACTAAGATCAGTATAGGCAGGAGGATTACTCGATCTTTCTACTTTGTATTTCTGTATCTACATAGCAGAACAGTTTCTCGTTACTTTATGAAGACAACACACATTAGTATTAGCATTTGCCTTAGTAAACCTGTTTTCTGGAATACAAATCAGTGAGGTTTTGGTATCAAAATTTCAACTCCGTTATTTACTCATCCACTTGCAGAATTAACACAAATATTTAGAAAAACTTTCAGGAGCCAAGCTTATCAGATCAATATTCTGTTCTTTTTCTAACACTTGAAATACAAAAGCCTGCTCTGAAATGCGATTCCACAGCAATGGCACAACAGCAGTTACTGCTCATCTCTGTTCTTGTGCAAAAGGGGTCAACACCAGCATTCAATAACTTACACTGTGACATCAACAATTACCAATTCCCCAAATTAACCACAGCAAAGAAGAAACCAGATAGCTTCTGCTAGCACATAAACTGCCACCAACAGTAGGCTTATCCTGCAACAACCTTGTTCTGAAAGCAGCTGGGGGTAAGTTTGAAAGCTGAGCTAAGTAACAATGAATGCAACTTGGCCTTCAACTTGCAATTCACCTGCATCAGTCACGTACCAGCCAGCTTCCATTCTCAGAGCTCTCAGACCAGGGCAGAACACAGACCATGACAGTGAGGAACCACGCTGCCTGCTGGCTAACTGGAGCAGCTACCTGCCCAGGTTAATCCTACAAAGCCGTTTCTCAAATATATGATGATTTGCATTATCATCTTAGCTTTCTCAAGTATATAGTCTCCCAGTACATAAAATTACAGACATAGCATTTATATTCCAGTTCCAAGTGTAGGCAGTCAGAATAGTAAGACGTTTCCAAAATCATTATTTGTTAATGCAAAAACTTCCCTACTAATTTTGATGTAATATACTTGCACTTCCATGTCAGGCAGCATCACAGGGACGTTAATAAACTCAGAAACATGTTATTTGATTCCAAACAATCACTCACAAGCAAATCTTAGGTTGTGCAACTACTGATTTTCTTAAACTTAAATATACACACACATCCCCCTTTGTACTTATAATTTCCTGTCCCTGGGATACTTAACACAGGTAATCTCACCTGAAATATACCAGCATATGCTAGCTAATCACTACTGTTAGTGGGAGGAATTTATAGTTCCATCTGTTGACAGTTTTTGTTTTCATTTTTAGAAACAGGCAGCATTAACCTGTGAATTTATTGAAAGCAATTTTCCTGAGCTCCCACTTGTTCTATCACAATGCCGAGATCCACAGACTTGGAAGCTCTAATAAGCGAGATTCAATAATCACCCCTGCATCAGCTCTGATGCACAGCCTACGGCACCATCCATTACCATACTAAGATTCTGGCTTGCTATATGCAGTTCCTTCAATTCCCTAGCAGGGCAGCTATTTCAAAGAAAAAAAATACTGGATGTTATCTGAGCTTGTACAGAATTATTTCTTAAGTCTCAACAAGTCACTTTCTAAACGATGCTTTGTTGAGAGTTCAACCTGATATTGTAACTAAATACACAGCCTAGGCTCTGCAGTTTTTTAGTGATTACAGGACATAAAGATGGTCCATGAAACAATGCCAGAAAAAAAGAGTGCTTTGGTTTGTTAGAGGGAAGGAAGGAAAGAAATATATGTTGACTACCATTCAGGTGGACATATGCCTTCCAACAGAACTGTCAGAAATGTTTTTTTCCACTGCTATCACTGCCTTATTAAAGTCTGGAATAATGCAAATTACAACTTTGTAAAACAACTGTTTAAATCTGTACTACATGCTCTATTTGCATTTCCTGTCCAATCTGTTCCTCCTAAACACCAAGCAATAGTGAAATAAAAATTAGTCAGATGGGAGGCTGTCTACAATATACACATTCACTTTTGTCCTGATGGACGAAAAACTTAACATAAGCCAGCAGCGTGCTCTTGCAGCTCGGAAAGCAAATGGTATCCTGGGCTCCATCAGAAGAGGGGTGGCCAGCAGGGACAGGGAGGTGATTGTCCCTCTCTACTCTGTTCTTGTGAGTCCCCATCTGGAGTACTGCATCCAGGCCTGGAGTCCCCAGTGCAAGAAAGACAGAGAGCTGTTGGAGAGGGTCCAGAGGAGGGTCACAGAGATGATCAGGGGGCTGGAGCACCTCCCTTATGAAGACAAGCTGAGGGAGCTGGACTTGTTCAGCCTGGAGAAAAGAAGGCTGCAGGATGACCTCATTGCAGCCTTTCAGTACCTAAAGGGAGCCTATAAACAGGAGGGGAGTCAACTCTTCGAAAGGGTAGATAACAGCAGGACAAGGGGAAATGGTTTTAAGTTGAGGGAGGGAAGATTTAGGTTGTATGTCAGGGGGAAGTTCTTTACTATGAGAGTGGTAAGGTACTGGAACACCTATCTATTTTACATAGAGCGTGACATGCTACTGCCAAAGTTAGTCAAATGCTATGTCCAATCTTAGAGAATGTTATGGAAGCAAAAATAAAAGCTAGAAGCAGAGAGAGAGAGAAAGGGGGGAAAACAATACACTGTTTCTTGTGCCCTAACTGCAAACAACACAGTATCAAAAATATGCAGATTCCTGCAGTTGAAAAATGGTTCAATGCTTCTGCCAAGACGTACTCCCACAGTATGGCTTGCGGCTTCTACAACAACAAAACTCTAAACACACTCTTGTTCCAAGGAAAGTTTTACAAGTTATCTTCTATTTTCATCCTAGCCTACATGCAAGAAGTTCCTGACATTTCAACTGTCGGCAAATGAAAGAAATTATTTTCCATCAACACTGATATTGAACATGTATGAACATTACATGAACATACTTAATGCTGATCCAGCTCAAAATTTTGAGATTCTGAATTGCCAGTATACTATTTTCTTAACCAATCAACTCAGTTTTAAAAATGGACCTTGCAGTATCAATTAGCACAGATTTTTGTATCTGTTACTAACCCTGAGATTATGCTTCAGATTATGATACATGACAGTTTGCTTCTTGTAGGGGAGTTCTCAGTATACTCTTCATCTTATACTTTGTATACAACATAAAAAGTCACTATCAGACTTGCTAATCTAAAAAGATCAGTTATTAGGAAAAATTTCTTCTCCACAAGAGTGGTGAGGCGTTGGGATAGGCTGCCCAGGGAGATGGCTGAGTGACCGTCCCTGGAGGTGTTCCAGGAAAGAGTAGATGTGGCACTCAGGGTATGGTTTAGTGGGCATGGCAGCAATGGGTTGACAGTTGGACTAGATTATCTTAGTGGTCTTTTCCAACCTTAATGATCCTATGGAAAAGTCATCACTATGAAAATAATCAAGTCCTAAATGAAAATATTTCAGAAACATAGACCTTGAGCTTCTACAGAGTTAAAGTAGAAAGGTGGATTACTAAAGATTGCGAGTTAGTACTCCAATTTCAAGTTTTAACATGCTTTTGCTGTCACTGAACAGCACATGCATATACTCAAACAGAAAAAATACACTGTCCATACAGCCACATTCAACTAAGTTACTACAACTGAGATGAGAAAGGGGAAAAAAAATAACACATCACTAAGGACCTGGAACTAGCTACACCACCTAGGCAAACATATTATATAACTGTACCCTCATCATCAAATACAAGCCTTCTGTCTTCGCTTTCAGAGTCTTTCATAACCTTTTTGCACACCATATCTACCATCTTGATCATTTCCTAGTCAAGATTAATTTCTGCTTTCAGCATTCTTTGATGACAGTCTCTACTGATTTTCAGATAAGCATATGTCTACTATTCTGACAAGCATACTTATGAGCTGGTCTCCACTGTTTACAAAGTTACTATATTCCTTCAAAACCTTCTTTGTAATACCTCATAAAAGGAATAGTGGTTAATAGTCTACATGCCGATCCAAAAAAATACCTGGTTTTCTTGTGCTCCTGTAACCGTCTGTATTTAACAGTCTTCCCTGATTGAGAAATTTGTTACACAATCATAGAAGATCCTGAGCTGGAAGGCATCACAAGGATTACCGAATCCAACTCCAGATTCCACACTAGACCTTGTCACAGAGGAAGTTTTCATCAAGCGCTCTGGTTTCTCCTGATGCACTGTGTCCTGATTAAAGACAAGGACCCAAAAATCAAAGCACTAATACATACAATGCATTTCTCCTTGAATCTCTCCACTTGTGTCATTTCCAAGACTAAAAACCACATTCAAGGTTGAACAGCTAGAAGATTAGTCTTGTGGTCAGCTACGATGCCAGTAAGGTGAAGGATACAGATGCAGACTTGTCCTTCCCAATTAGCACAGAATTTAAAGCCTCCTGTTTGAGCAAGGAGATATTGCGACAGGAAAGAAGGAAGAGGAATGAGCAAATAATTTCAAATAGCTTTCATATGAGAAAAAAAGACTGGGTAGAAAGTGTTATTAAGGTCCAACAGGACAAAAAAGGCAACTGAAGCTCTGGGGTGGGAATCTGCCTCTGAACAATGGGATTTCAAGTCTGTGTAATACTGGAAATTCAACTACCCTGTGAACTACTGGATGGGAACTGTTGAATCACAGCCTGAACCTCTGATTGACCACCTGAGGCAAGCGCTGAGTCAGCTGCGGGAGCACAGGTGAAGGCAATTCAGCTGTGTGACCGAAAGGGGTGGAGACAGGCTCCACCTCTCCTAGACCCCATTTAAGGGCTGGCTGCCACTGAGGAAGGAACTCTCCCTGGAGATTGCTCCTCACGGAGTTTCCTGTGAGCATTTTCATTTATCTCTCATTATCTTTTCCAGCGTGGTAATCTTACTAAGCCTAACTTCTCTGTATACTTATTGATCTAATGCTTTACAACATCTGTATACTTACTCGTATAGTTGTAGCCTTATAACTGTACATAGCATTCATGAAGAATAATACCATCAGAGTAATTTACCATAACTGAACAAACAGAAGTCAGAAAGCAAGTTCAAAACCACATGTAAGTGCATAAGAACACATTTCCATCATACTTATCAACATCTCGTAGCTTTGATAACATAAGGCTTCATGCTTCAACCTCAGTGCTGCAGAAGTCTACACTCAAAAGGAATAAAACAAGCACAATTGCACTAAGGAGACAGATATCAAAATAAAATGCAAAATGCTGCACACCAAATTACTGAGGTAACAGCGTTAACCTAATTTATAACCAAGACTACATTCATAGCATGTTCTACAGAGCACCACCTTAATCACTGCAAAGTTCTGTTCCTGATGCACTGAAGTTTTATTTTCTTACAAAGGAGACATGCTTATTCAACACTTCCACCAATTACAGAAGTGGTAATATTATCTGTAGAGAAGGAAAGAGGAAAAGCAAGGAAAAGAGAGGAAAAGTAATTACCATCATCAACGCGCAGACCTCCTAATATACAAAAACCACTAGTGGAACTAGTGGTGTTTTTAGTATATCACTGGGTGAACTCAACAGGTACACAGTATTTCTGCTTAGAATATTAGCATAAAACCAGAAATTGAGCCATTACTGCCCACTTCAAACTCTTCTCTCAATCAAGGAGCTAATGCAACTAGTTAACAACAAAAAAAACACCAATAACACAGCAACACTACAGCACAGGCATACAGAAGCATTTCCAAGGAACAAGCACTCTTCAAAAAATACACAGAAGGAGAGGTTTCTTTGTCCGTAACAACTAGTAGGGTCCACAGGCAAATAATTTCAAATGATACTGTGTACTTCAATTCCCACACACAGCCAAAATAAACATGTTTTGAAGTAGGCTCTTTCCAAGGAAGAGATACATCACTCAGTGCGGAGGTCAGGGAATGAATTTTTTGCTCAGGTGAAATCATATATATGCTCATTAGGGATCTTGCCTGAGGAAGGAAGTGCAAGATTATGACAGTAAACTTTTGAGAACTAAACAGCTTTCTTGCAAATTATGTTGTTTGTTCATACACAGCTCTGAGCAGAAGAGTTCTAACTGGAGATAAATTCACTGAAAGATATTTTAATACAATCTTCCATAGAGATATTCTGATTTTTTACAGGTTTTTTCTTCACTAATTACAAACTTTTATGATAACGGGTCTTCGCCATCTGCACAGTCACACTAGAAGTTAGAAAAAGAATTTGTCAAAATAATTTATTTTAGAAAACATTTTTGAATAGTAATTTAATAAAATCCAAACTGTCAACTTTTTAAACCAGATCCTCAGAAAACAGCGTAAGCGTTATCATTTACACTTATTAGCCAAAGACAATCCTTCTATGGCGCAGATTCTGCTTTTACTCTCCTGCGTGTACATAGTACTGAATAATTTGTCTAAATGTCAGTTGTAGTTTTCATAAATCCTTTATTGCTCCTGAATCTTAAACATCTGTAACAAATACTTATTTTGAGAGTGCTTTACATTCATGACATTTGACCTTTTGCTGTATGCACCACAAAACTTAAGTTTCAAATACCATGCAAGCAGGAAATCCGATCGTTCCAGCAGTAGCCATCTGCATGGTCCAATATCAAATATTAGTTCTGGGCTGCACAAAGTCATGGGGCACAAATCTTTTTCTGTAGCTTCTATAATTAGTTGTAATTCACTGCTTCTAAAACACATTTTTCAAAGAACATCTGGCCTCACAATCCTACCTCCAGATTGGAAAAGTACTTAGTATTTGGCTGTTGGTGTGTGCACATGTGTACATGTACGTGCACACATGCAACATAGATTAAGTATAACTACAGGATACAAGCATGTACTTTCTGGGTGGCAAATCTAGGACTAGAGATTTCTATTCCAGCAACAAAAGCGTTTTTAGCCCTGGAACTGCAGAAGAAATTTACAAGAAACTTACAAACATAATTGAAAGCATACTCTGATGTTATTGCTGTCTGATAACTAATTATTGGCATGAAATGTTAACAGCTCATCAAGCTTCCTACCAAACACCTGAGAGCTTTGCACAAATTGGAAGTTTCTTTTGCAGAATTCCTAATACCAAAGGACTCTATACTGAAATTAAAATAAAAAGGATTGAAAAGAAAGAAAGACCTACCCCTCAATGTTAGGAAGACACCCATCGTATTTCTTACCTGAGCTCCATCCTTTAATTTCAAGATGCATTCCATTGTATTGATAGTGATGACAACTGGTTCTGATCCTAATTTTGTCCATGGCACATGAATCCGAAGCTCATGAATATGCCCACTTAGAAAAGTAAATGGTAGTTTCAGTTCCTAACAACAAAAGAAACAGTGATGAATTAACTAACAGCTAAAATACGTCAAAGCAGGACACTTGTAACTTCAAATAATAAGGTTTTAGCACAGAACATAGATCAAAGGTACCTCCCCCTCCCCACATCATCTGTGTGCCACTGGGCTTAGCAACTGGCCCACTAATTGCTTGCACACACACGTTATGATTGCTCTGTTAGAAAGATTCATCCGGACTACCATGTCCTTGATAATAATAGGTTAACCCTATTACAGAGACAAATAAAAATGAACAAGATGAAAGTAAATACTTAAATTGATGCATGACCTGCATTAGAACAGGAATTTGGAATTAAACATCAAGAAATCCAGAGCAAGGCAATTTCTTACAAAATATTTTAGTACTTTGACTTCTAAGAGTTTGGTACCCTTAAGATTGGCAGCAAACAAAAATGAAGTCTGTACAAAAGCTATGAGGCACTTGGAGTCTTAGTGAGAAATAATGAGGGCTTTGGTTTTTGGGTTGGTTTTTTTTTTTTTTTTTGCTGTTGTTAGATATAAAAAAAATGAAAGAACCAAGTAAATATGCAAATACAATTTTTACTCTTTTTTTTCCTATTGCTAAAATAACAATAAAGGTTAAGTAAACAAGCCAAACAGATGAGTAGAGGTCAAAACAGAAACCATCAAAATCAATCAATAAAGCAAAGGATTTACTTGGTACACTTTCTTTGATTTACAAATGAGAATTTCTTCCTGTTCATAACACACTTAAAATCTGTTGAACGCCATCAGGATGCAACACTTCCCATTTTCCAAACTTGTAATAAGAATTTAAAATAAAAAATGAGATTAAAATGGCAGAGTTTTAGTTAAGAAAAAAAGGCCACCAAGCCAGACATTCTAAACTAGGAAACACAAGTACAATTTCAACTGCTAATTTTATTAGGACTCTTGTGCTTGCATTTTATAATGTCCTTTTTAATAACATGATGTTATTATTTATTCTTCAGAATCCCCGAATAATGACAGAAGCACTCATTAGAGAAGCAGTTATTTATTCTCTTTTTATTCACAGCATTCAAGATGTTCCCCCTCTCCCCCACTAAACTACTCAGTAAATAAGAAGCTAGCAAACTCTTCACTGGGAAAATCCAGGCTCCTCCTCACCAAAGCCTAACTTTGATGTTACACAGCCTTAAAAATTGGTGCTTAGCTCTACCGAGTCCTCAACCCCTAACAAGCGCCTTGTACTACCCAGCCCATGCAGCAAGCACATCTCTGCAGGACAGCCCTAGTGAGCCAGATGTCCCATACAGTTTGTCAACAGCACAAGGTGCAGAGGTTTAGATACACTTTGTATCTCAGGTACATAGCTCGGGGCAGCACACAGGATACTTCCATGTACTTCAGATCCACAGTGCTGGAATTTCCACAGTAGCCTCAGGGGTTCTCTGGGAAGCCTGAGCTTAACACTCAACAGACAGAACAGCCACCTGCAGCTGGAGACTAGAAATCAGATTTAAAATAACTGTTTAGTGCAAAACAAACAGTATTTAATAATGCACTGGAATTTTCAGTCAGCATTTGCAAAAACTAACTATTCAACTATTTTAATGCTGAAGGCTCTATCAAAGAAGACTTCTGAGGGAACTGGAGCTGCTCTGCCTGGAGATGAGGGGAGACCTCATCACTCTGTACAATTTGAAAGGACGCATCAGCCTCTTTTCTGAGGTGAAAAGTGACAGGACATGAGTAGATATTCTCAAGTTGCACCAGGACAGGTTTAGATTGGACATGAGACAGAAGCTCTTCATGGCCAGGGTGCTCAAGCATTGGAAGCGGCTGCCCAGGGAGGTAGGTGGTGGAGTCCCCAGGAGGGCATTTAAGAGATGTGTGGATGTGGCACTGAGGGATGTGGTGTAGTGATGGGACTCTGGAGGTCAGGTGGACCATTAGACTTCATTATCTTGAAGGTCTTTCCCAACCTAAATGATTCTATGAGCTAAGAGTAAATGAAGTATATTCACTGCTGACAATTTAATCAGAGAAAACAAATACACCAAATTGTAACATTTGTTTTCTTTTTTTTTTTTTAAATAAACCACAGCTTCCATTTTGTAAGAGTCTTTGGGTTCTGAAGTTAAAAAATGAAAAGAAACCGCCCATCTCTCACGTCAGAGACTCTCAGCCCCTTCCTTGACTGTGCTTGCTCAAAACCACATCTAATTTCAAGCCTTCATTCCCAAAGAGGATAGTCATAGACCTCCTCATAAAAACAGACGGAAATTTGTTGTTTTTACAAAGTGTTCTTCTTCATCTCATTCACAAATACACTGAAAATTTCAGCTAAAAGCCTCTCTCAAAAAAATTCAGCCTTAGGCAAACAATCAACACCAAAATAAAAACATATTTTAATCCAGATAGTTTCATTTAGTCACCAAAAAGCAAGTGCAGGGCAGTTTAGCTACAGATATCACTACACTGGTAATACCATAAATTAAAAATTATCTTATGCTTTTCAGCTTATCAGAAGAAGTGATCAAAAAATACCATGACCCCCCCCCAAAAAAAAAAACCACATTACAACTTAAGGGACAGAGCTTTCACAAATCAAATTATCAAACTATTATCAAACTATTATCAAACTATTATCAAACTATTATCAAACTATTATCAAACTATTATCAAACTATTATCAAACTATTATCAAACTATTATCAAACTATTATCAAACTATTATCAAACTATTATCAAACTATTATCAAACTATTATCAAAAGTAACAAAAATAAATTCTCTTCCCTAACTCACACAGGTAATTTTGACGCCAATCATCAATACGCTGCATCTCTTTAGATCCTGACTTGCTGAGTTTTTATTTCAAATGGCATTCTAGAACAGATCTTTTTTCAGCACTCGCTGGGTAGAACACTTTCTTTTAATGGCTGTATGGCAATGAAAAAAATGAACAGAAGTAGGAATCCTTTCAAACTGAGGCAATGCAGACAAACACCCACTGACACAGAACTGCACATTTAGAAAACACAGTTCTTTTGTTTTAAAGGAATTTTGATTCAAACAGTGTCTGACATTATCCTAATTGCACAAGTTAAGTTTCCTTAGGGCAATGCAGAGAAATCTTTGTTACTTCAGTTAGACAGCACAAAACAAACATGTACCATAGTTAGTTACTTGTTTACAATCCAGCATAACACAGATCATTTTTATTTGTCCTTTCCTATGCAACGTTTCCCCTCTCATTAAGCATGGCATGAAATTCTGAACATATTTTGTATTATGACAGATTAGACCCTACATTTTAGATTTTACATTTGTGTTATATAAGTTCTTATAAGTTATCATAGGGTTAAAAACAAACTCATGGGCTTGACACACAGAATCATAGAATGGCCTGGGTTGAAAAGGACCTCAAAGATCATGCGGTTCCAACCCTCCCCGTGAGCAGGGCTGCCAAACACAGGCCAGGCTGCCCAGACCCACATCCAGCCCGGCCTTGAATGCCTCCAGGAATGGGGCATCCACAACACCACACAAGACCACAGACCAGATGATCTTACTCTCCCATACCCTAAAATTCAAGACTCTCCCAAGCTTTGGGGTAATGAGAAAATACTATCACTGAGGAACAGTTCTAACTGAAATACCTTCTCTTCAACATTCAGCGTTGTATGTAGCTTGCAAGTAACACAGCAGCACATAACACAAACGTAACAAAGGTATTTTTATGCTCTCATTTTCTTAATTTAAGTACATTATCATTTTTTTTTTATATTTCCCTTCACAATTTCTGAACGCTTTAAGATTAAAAGTTCCAGTCATTATAACACTGTAAAGTTTCCTGAATTTTCTGGTGTGCATGCATTTAAACAAATACACTATTACTGCAACATGATTTGCACTTTAGGTGTCAATGAGTGTTCAGTCTTAATCTTAGGAGAAACTATATTGTGCTGTTTTCCTTATTAATCTGTCTTCACAAGAGCAAAAGACAGCATAATGAAACAACATCCTAGTTGTAGTAACTGTCAGTACTTTCCAGGTAGCCGAAGGCTTGAAGACACTACAGCCACAAACTGATTACATTTTTTAATTAATTTTTGAAACCACTTCTTACCAAGGTACCACAATCTGCTGACCAGCTAAAATACATTTGAAGAACCTCTGCATCACTATAGAAGCATCAAACTATTAAAACGCGTGAATAAATCTGAGTCTTGACTGCAGTAATTTGGTTGGAGAGCGTGTGCATCAGTAAGACCCGTGCTATTCAAAATATAAGAGAGTCTGCATTCAGGAGTTGCCTCCCTGCACCCTTATCTTCATTTCTGTGGCTGCACTGCCCAGAAAACACAGAAGTAAGAGAACATTACAGCAGAGAGCCTTTCAAACACTCCGGTGAAACTTAGTAATCTTCAGCTCAATTGTCCTTTGTCTTCTAATCAAAGGTTGTTTCATTTTCTCCCTCTGAGTTTGTATTAAAAAAGCTAACTTAGTAAGCCATGATGTTTCAGAAATATATACAAATTGTAAGAGCAGCTCACCGTGCATCTTACCTCTTTGGTACCATGGTGTCAACAGAAACATCACACACAAGCTAGCTACCAAGCTCACAGCTAGCTCTTTTATTCTGAGACCATAGGGACTGCACATAAAAGTTGCTAGAAGAGTGCTGGAAAGGCTCTTCTCTGAAACAATATTTAAAGTTTAATTATAAATTATTTTCTGAGATCTTTGGGATGACAGACAACCTTTTGCACCCCATTCTCATCTGTTCTTTGGGGTTCTGTTTGGTATCCTGTAAGAGCACACAATATGACACTGCAACTCTAACATCAGCTTACACGCAAGAAGTGAGGGAAGAAAGCAACAGGTTTATTCCCAGAACTGTTTGTAAGGTGCAAGTAGTCTAGCACTTAAGATACTATTCCCAAATCATCACCTAGAGTTCCACAGAAGCTGGAATCCTCTAAAAATGTTCAAGGTTGCCAAATAAACAAACATATATCGGTAACTTCTACAGACTTTAAGGGAGTTTCCAGCCAGCTGCAAAGGTTATTATTTATATTCACACATACTCAAAAATTTGAGTTTTGCCAAGGAGGCACAAAGCAGCATCTCTATGGGGGAAGGGGGGACATAAATAAACTCTACAGGACCAGGCAAGCTCTAGAGCATGGGAGCCAAACTAAGATCTCTATTCTTCACATAAACACATAGCCAAATAATGTTAAAGAAAAAAGACTAGTAAAGGCAGGTGTTGCTTTATATTTCTTTGCACAATAGCAAAGACAGCAACAGACTGCATTCAATATTTATGGACCCTGCTGATACACAGGCAGGCAAAGTTGAGGCCAGGGATCACCTACAAGCAAGTACCTGAAAGGGAATGATAGAAGCAGTGGTGGCAAAATCCTAGTAGTGTCAGGTAACACATACACTTTGATATTACCCTAAGTCACCATTTGTTGTGAGGACAAGCTCCCCTATAGGAGCAGTATAGCTCCTGGAGAAGTGCTAAGGAGACCCTCCTTACAGTCTTTCAGTATCCAAAGGGAGCTTACAAACAGGGGGGAGACCAACTTTTTACATAGTCTGAAAGCAAAAAGACAAAGGGGAACAGTTTTAAACTAAGGGGAGATTTAGATTAGATGTTAGGAAGAAATATTTGATTCAGAGGGTGGTGAGGTGTTTGCACAGGCTGCCCAGAAAAGCTGTGGATGCCCCATCCATGGAGGCATTCAAGGCAAGGTTGGATGACGCCCTGGACAGCCTTACGGTGGGTGGCAGCCGTGCCCGTGGCAGGGAGATGTAACTGGATGGGCTTTAAGATTCCCTCCAACCCAAACCACTCTGTGATTCTATAGCACTGAGACAGTTTACCTGAAGAGGAAGCTTTCACTACCAAGACTGGAGATTTCAAGACATCTACACAAAGCAGACTTAGTACAATGCTGGCAGCAGTGCTCAGAGCAGGTGACTTACTGAGACCTCCAGAACTTCCTTCTATGATTCCATAATATTCACACTAAAAAAGGCTTTGAATATTCATTCCCAGGAGTAACACACGTCCTACCAATTGCAGTCCAGTATTCACACTACCTGTACGGACAAGCTGTAGCAAGAAACTGAGTAACTAAAAGGCAGCTACCACAAGAGACAATAGAGGCTACTGAATACTGGAAAGATGATAAATCCAAATCTTTACAGAAAGAGAGAAAATGGCACAGGATCTCTCAAAAGACTTGATCCTAATCAAGAGGTGGACCAAAAATACTGAATTTTCTATAAATACTTATTTCCTATTTCTACAGGTCCCCCCAATAAAGACCACACAATCTCCTGTCCACTCCAACTTCTTAATCTGATAAAAATGAGGAAAACCCTTCTTAATGCCCAGTTTAAGTATCTCTCAGCACAATTTATTCCATTCTTTCTTTTTCACCCATAAAAGTTGACCATAATTTTAGATAAAATGAGGCAAGGGATAAGACTCAATCCTTGTCTTTTTTATTTCTCTTCTGTAGGCCATATTATCTAAATCATCCTTTTTTCTTTGCTGCAATACTCTCAGCTCCTTCAGCTGAACACAGGGCCCTAAGTCAGACTTGCTACACCACGTACAGCAGCTTTATCTGTTTGACACACTTAAGACTGTCAACAAAGATAAGCACAGAAGGAAGCAGTTTCTCAGTAAAGACCCTGCTCATATTAACTACAGGCTCCAAATTCTATATCACCTGTTTTAATCAGCAAATCTTTTCTTTATAAGGAAAAGTTCTATGGAGTCTCAGATCTAATCCACACAAACTAGCTGAATAAACCCATCCCTCAATTACTCTTTAGCTTAGATATAACTAGAATAATAAAAACTGAGCCATAAAACAATACAGAGAACACAAATCTGTGTTTAGTTTGCATAATTAGAAAAAGGGGTCCCACTTGGTGAAATTTTGAACTAGTTGCTATATGCAATTAGCAAATATGACTGGAAAAGTAATATAGCTAGATGTAAAACAGTGGTCCCTGAAAGAATGAATAAACATACAAAAAGCCTCTCTTCACAGCCTCTAACTTGTAGACTATGCAAAGAATTATCATTCATCACTAAAGAAATGGCACGGAATAATGTACGAATAACTAAAAGCAGAAAAAGAGATTTGCATCAGAAGAAAAACAAGTAGTAAACAAACAGTCATCTATGCAGACCCACGCAAACCATTAGGTCTTTGAGTTAAAACAACTTGACACAGAACATACCTGCTCAAGCACATCCAGCTTTAACTCAAGTTTACTGAGAACAACATCTCCTCCCCACAGCGACAACTGCAGATCCGAAGGCTTCAAGTTCTTGATGTAGCGATTCACATAACTCATCAAAATGGGAGTCACGTAGGACTCCAGCATTCTGGGGGTTTTCTAAATCACAGGGCAAGGACTAGGAACAAACAAGACAAGATGTTATTTACAACTCTGTCAGCACAATCACCAATAAAGCAATAGCCCTGCTGTTAGGACATACGAACAAAACATACTTCAAATTCTAAGCAGAGGTATGCTTAGAATCTAGTATTTAGAGACATGCATAAAGATGAAAAAGACACCAAGTTGAAGGTGTAGCTGTCTACATTTGTGAATCTGCAGTCTCCACACAAAGAGATGAGCAGTAAGTGGTGTGTTCACTATTCAAAAGTAAAGGAGGTCAAGTTGCCCAATACACTTCCAAATAAGCGTTAAAAGAGAAACTACAGCTCAATCTATACAACTCCTGCCGCTTTTCATTGATACACATTCGTATTCAAACGTCACCTCAGAAGCACCTCACCGATCTCCCCCCGAACTCCCTCAGCTCCCAGCAAACTGCCCTCCTTCAGCGCTCAGCTAAATTAACGCCGGGCACCGATCAACACGGCTCCTCACTCCACCCCTTTCAGCACCCCCGTGCTCCCCTGAAGAACTCCTTCCCCGCCTCCCCCTCTCAGCCCCTTACCGGCCACTCCGAGCCCCGGGGAAGCTCCGTGCGCTCCCGGCCGGGACGCGGGATCCCGGTGCAGGCAGCCGCCCCCACTCCTACCCGCCGCACGGCCGCTTCCGGGTTCTCTTCTGCGTGTGCTCTCCTCAAGCGTCCGGCTGAAACCGCGAGTCTTTTATAAGCGCGCCGGGGCTGTCGGTCCCGCCGGAAGGATTTCGCGGTGCACCAGAAGAACCGGAAGTTGGCCTTGAAGGCGGAGAAGCACTCTGCCAGGAGAGGGGGAGCGGGCAGAATGCCGTGCGCATGCGCGTTGGCTGACTGGGGGCGGGGCGGAGTGGGAGTGGCTGTTGAGGTGGTGGCTGACGGCATGAGGGGGTGGGTTGGGTGGGACTGGGGCTGTAGTCTGACGGCGAAGCGCCCCCTCTAAAGAGAGTTGGGTTTCTATGCTGGAGGCTGCTTTGCTCAGGAGGGTGGGCCCGTCCCAACGTGAATCCCTGCGATACGTTAGTGTGTGACTGTCGGCGTCATCCTGCTCGAGCTCCGAGCTCTGATCGACAGTGCACTGCGCTGCGTTGGGTTCCCATCACATCTGGGGCAAATCTCAGCGGTAGCAAGCATGCTGCTGGTTTGGAGGCTGTCTGATAAAGACGTGCGTTTTCCATTTTGCTTTTGAAGTTCTGCCTCGGTTCCACATTTCAGTTTTGAATGTGAGAAGAAATACACTCAGAAACATCTTTATTTTTTGCATGCCCAGAGCTTTTCTGTACAGGAGAACCCCCTCTGACTGCCCCAAAAGTCTGACGGCTCTGGGGCCATTGCTGGGCCTGTGCCGAATTTAACATGTCCCCCAGGGGTGACCTGGGAAAGAGCAGGGTCTCATTTCCTCAGGGTGAAGCGCAAGGCCTGCGGGCATTGCTTTGCTGTGTGTAAGGCAGTTTTCCTGTCACAAACTGTTGAAGCAGTTTGGACTGCATTCATGATGAAGGTCACCACATCCACCATTCATAGGAGAGCGTAGTGTTTGGCCATTCTTCAGCATCTGTGGCATGTTAACCTGCTGGAGATGGTAGGTGAGAGACAGAAAAATGACTAAATAAAGTGACCTTTCTTTAAGGATATGCTTCCAACTTGCAATTTCTCTACTGCTGATGTTCTTGAACAGTTACCTTCCATAACTGCCATGCACTTCTGTCCCTGTGCTAGAGTTGTGGGAGTGGTGTGTTGAATTTCACTGATAAAACTTTCTGAGAGTCTGCACTGTGAGCCAGCTCAGTGAAATAATCTGTGTTAACGGAAGCAACCTTGTTTATAGCACAGCCTCCCCATAGAATTGCATTGACAAACCAGAGGGATATGCCAACAGATAAGCATAATGCTGAAGCACACCCTAAGCATACATCAGAAGCCTCCATATTCAACAGAAAAACATTCCTCTGTTTCTTTGTCCATTATGACACATCCAATCAACACTGGAATGTTTTCTGAAAGTTTGGGATGGAAGAACAACGCCCTATTTTGGTGAAAGTCAGTAAACTGGATGAGTAGGGGAGACACGTAGTATTCCTGGCAGCTGCTTGGCAGACCTAGCAGCTCTGAACAACTCTGTAATTTTCCTGGCAGTTATTAGCATTTCATATAACTACCTCCATCTCAATTCCAGTTCAAGTACATTGACGCCCTGAATAATTCCTACAGAAGAGAAAAAATACAAAAAAAAAAAAAAAAAA
>JACDJE010000117.1:829755-846308 GCA_016647715.1 Pavo muticus | reverse complement strand
AGAAATTAAAAAAAAAAAAAAAAAAAAAAAAAGACTTGGGCTTCTTCCACCTGTCTCAGATGCTTAAACTGGGCCTAATTAATTTGCAGTGTTTCATGGTGATTGCTTGTTTTGTTTTTATTGCAATAATAATAAAATTTGCCCTCTATGTTTCACTGGAAATTTCCTGAGCTCATGGCTATACAGCCTAAAATTATGTATCTCCTAAAATTTTTCAGTCTTTAAAATAAAGTTAATAAAAGCAAGCAATATGTATCAAACCTGTTTCCTTATTGGAATTACATTGCTTATGTGATGTCATGTATCTAATTATTGAATCATACATAGCCATCAAGAAGTGGGAAACAAAAGATCACCACGCTGTTGTTGTTACTCTGGGGTTGTTTTCAAATTCAACTCAATGCACACAGATCTGAAATTCGAAGGAAAAAATAAGTAATAAAGTCATTAATAAATTTTCAAACAGACTTTCATCATGATACAAGTGTTTGTTAGGTATACTCTATTTTTAAAGGTGCAGACAGTTGTCTATCATAAGCTTTTTTTGTTCTTCTTTTCCTTAAATTTTGCCTGAAAATTATACTGAAAAACTTTCAGATATAGTTTTGAGGTAGTAATTTTTTCAGAGTGTTTCTGAAAATCAACTGAGTTGTAGCACCTTTAAAATGGAAAATCAGAGTTTAAAAAGAAAAAGTCTATTTTTAAAATAAATACAGTATTTTTACCTATGATTATGAGCACAACTTTGTTGAAGTGCTAAAGTCCAGACTAAATAAAACTGGAAAGCGTTAATTTAGTGAGCTAAATTCACAAGGCTCTGGAAACAAGCAGCCTTTGACGTACAGTCCCAACCCATTGCTGCCTCATCTGGCTTTTTAGGAAATCTCTTTTCCCAACACGTTCTGATTTCTGGTAAATTTATATTCCTTTAACAGATGGACAGAGCACTCAGCATGCTGGGGAGCGAGACACATCCATGGAGGGTGCTGAGCTTTCTCAGGGTTTTTGCAAGCTTCCCTGCTGTTTCCCCATCAGTGTGTTAAAGAGGAAATCCCCCTTACAAATCCCCCTTTGGAAGGACATGTGAGGGACCAAAACCACCTTAACCAGAGCCAGCAGCGCAGGTATGGAAAGGGGCTGGTCCGAACAGCTGGGTACATGCAGGTGTAAGGGTTAACTATGATAATTGGTGCTTTTAAAAGTAGACTACATGTGTTAGTTCTTTTACATACATTCAGATTACCTTTGGAATTATTATTATCTCTCTGTATAGATGCTACATTGTTTCTCCAGGATACCTATGGTACTGAACTTTTATTCACATATCAGAATGAATGAAAGACGCGATAGGAAACCTGAGCTGAAAAGACCAGGAACGTATGAGCAGTGCAGTTTTGGTCTTCTGGGAGTATCATTTCTGGGCACTTTCTGAGACATGCATGTACATCCAGACCAGGAAAGTGAAAACTTCCTAGTCTTTTCAAAGGTTTTGCTGAATTGGTAACAACAGAGAACAGTTATCTGTGTTTCAGGAGTGAAATTTTAGGGTATGTAAAGCTGTTTGACCTGTTCTGATATGCTTAAAGAGTTTACATATCCTTTGGGTATAAAGATACCTTTGCGTATCTTTTGACTTCTACACCTAATTATGGAAGACATCAAAAAAAAGTCAACCAAGAATGTATTATTTCTGGTTCCATTACATGAAATGTATGATTGACAATTTTAAAATGTATTTGTAAAGACACATGTAATTGATTACTGCCTCCAGGCACGAGGAGATTTATGCACTAAAAGTTTCACACAGGTTTTTGCTTGACTATTGCTGTACCATTCATGCAAACATAAGTACCTGTAATGACAACTTCTAGTGTATGTTCTTCTAAAGTAGCCCTGCATTTCAAGGGTTAAATGGTCACTGTTTTCTGATGTTAATATCTTTACATTTTTAAAATTACAGTAATTTAATTTTATATTGTGTATTTGCATTTATAAATAATTATAAATAAATAAAAGTAAGTATAAATAATTATAAGGTAAATATAACATATCTATAATAAATATTATACGTAAATATATGATTTTATATAATAAATATAATAGGTATGAATGTATTATAAATATATTTAAACTAATATTTATAAACAACATCCTGCTGTTATATTTTTTCTTTCAAAAATATTATATATTATAAAAAGAGAAAATGTATGTGACAGCTTTCTTTTGTGTCACCAAGTAGTTCTTTAGAGGATGAAGATAGAAATGGCAATGCTCGGGAATAGGGGTTTTTTTTGCTTGAATTATGCTAAAATCTGGTTGCTTTCATTATTTCTTGGCAAAATGAGTTTCTCAGTGAAGCTGTGACTGTGTGCAGTGCTCTTTGTCCTGCAGCTGAAGCCAGGAGCATTTCTGCTGACATCTGCTCTGAAGTTCTTAATGTAAATGAAAGTGTGCTTTGATTGGATTTGCATATTGTGGAGCTGATATTAATGGATATCAGACGTTGCACGGCTATAAGAACTGCAAAACCAAGAGAATGTGTCAGCTCCAAAAATCCACCCTTGGGATGCNCCACCCCTTTCAGCACCCCCGTGCTCCCCTGAAGAACTCCTTCCCCGCCTCCCCCTCTCAGCCCCTTACCGGCCACTCCGAGCCCCGGGGAAGCTCCGTGCGCTCCCGGCCGGGACGCGGGATCCCGGTGCAGGCAGCCGCCCCCACTCCTACCCGCCGCACGGCCGCTTCCGGGTTCTCTTCTGCGTGTGCTCTCCTCAAGCGTCCGGCTGAAACCGCGAGTCTTTTATAAGCGCGCCGGGGCTGTCGGTCCCGCCGGAAGGATTTCGCGGTGCACCAGAAGAACCGGAAGTTGGCCTTGAAGGCGGAGAAGCACTCTGCCAGGAGAGGGGGAGCGGGCAGAATGCCGTGCGCATGCGCGTTGGCTGACTGGGGGCGGGGCGGAGTGGGAGTGGCTGTTGAGGTGGTGGCTGACGGCATGAGGGGGTGGGTTGGGTGGGACTGGGGCTGTAGTCTGACGGCGAAGCGCCCCCTCTAAAGAGAGTTGGGTTTCTATGCTGGAGGCTGCTTTGCTCAGGAGGGTGGGCCCGTCCCAACGTGAATCCCTGCGATACGTTAGTGTGTGACTGTCGGCGTCATCCTGCTCGAGCTCCGAGCTCTGATCGACAGTGCACTGCGCTGCGTTGGGTTCCCATCACATCTGGGGCAAATCTCAGCGGTAGCAAGCATGCTGCTGGTTTGGAGGCTGTCTGATAAAGACGTGCGTTTTCCATTTTGCTTTTGAAGTTCTGCCTCGGTTCCACATTTCAGTTTTGAATGTGAGAAGAAATACACTCAGAAACATCTTTATTTTTTGCATGCCCAGAGCTTTTCTGTACAGGAGAACCCCCTCTGACTGCCCCAAAAGTCTGACGGCTCTGGGGCCATTGCTGGGCCTGTGCCGAATTTAACATGTCCCCCAGGGGTGACCTGGGAAAGAGCAGGGTCTCATTTCCTCAGGGTGAAGCGCAAGGCCTGCGGGCATTGCTTTGCTGTGTGTAAGGCAGTTTTCCTGTCACAAACTGTTGAAGCAGTTTGGACTGCATTCATGATGAAGGTCACCACATCCACCATTCATAGGAGAGCGTAGTGTTTGGCCATTCTTCAGCATCTGTGGCATGTTAACCTGCTGGAGATGGTAGGTGAGAGACAGAAAAATGACTAAATAAAGTGACCTTTCTTTAAGGATATGCTTCCAACTTGCAATTTCTCTACTGCTGATGTTCTTGAACAGTTACCTTCCATAACTGCCATGCACTTCTGTCCCTGTGCTAGAGTTGTGGGAGTGGTGTGTTGAATTTCACTGATAAAACTTTCTGAGAGTCTGCACTGTGAGCCAGCTCAGTGAAATAATCTGTGTTAACGGAAGCAACCTTGTTTATAGCACAGCCTCCCCATAGAATTGCATTGACAAACCAGAGGGATATGCCAACAGATAAGCATAATGCTGAAGCACACCCTAAGCATACATCAGAAGCCTCCATATTCAACAGAAAAACATTCCTCTGTTTCTTTGTCCATTATGACACATCCAATCAACACTGGAATGTTTTCTGAAAGTTTGGGATGGAAGAACAACGCCCTATTTTGGTGAAAGTCAGTAAACTGGATGAGTAGGGGAGACACGTAGTATTCCTGGCAGCTGCTTGGCAGACCTAGCAGCTCTGAACAACTCTGTAATTTTCCTGGCAGTTATTAGCATTTCATATAACTACCTCCATCTCAATTCCAGTTCAAGTACATTGACGCCCTGAATAATTCCTACAGAAAAAAAAAAAAAAAAAAAAAAAAAAAAAACCAAAGACATTGCGCAGGAATCAGTCTTTGACACAAAGGAAATGGTTGACAAGAAAGTAGTCGGAGAGAGTTACATGAGATTCCTGAAGTACAGAGGATGAGAGCTCAGTATACAGGGAGATTGCAGGTAGCAGGCAGAGGAACGGGCCCACTGCAGCAACAAGGGCATGTTTACTGGGAATGTCAGCATTGGGTCGCTGCCTGAGCTAGCCTGATTTGTTCAGTATTTCAGCAATCCAGTGAAACGTGTAGGACAGGTAGAACCAAAAAGTGCAGATCTAGTGATGTGCACATCTCCATTCATATAGTAGCTGATCTGAGTAATTCTGAATCCATTAAAAGGTGGCAAAACTATGTATATTTTAACCTGAAGAGAAGGAAAGTAAGCACAGTACTGTGTAACATTTGGCCAGAAATGTGAAGGTGACAGAACTTAAAGGAAGTCCTCAAGAATTGTATCTATCTGCATAGGACTACATCTTGATAAAAGAGGTTGTAAGTGGGTTTCTGGCTTCAGTGGTGGTGGTGGTATGTGTGATTTCCTGCAGCAGATGCGAGATCAATGAAACACAAAATGGAAGGGAAAAACAGAGTTCATAAAAAGTCAGGAGAGAAAAGAAGAGTAAGAGGCTGTTCTGCTATCAGAGGCTGCAGTCAAGGGGAAAATCAAGGAAATTAGACATTTAATTAGATCTAAACAAACATAATAAAAGCCTGTGCAGCAAATTAATAGAATCATAGAATGGCTTGGTTTGGAAGGGACCTCAAAGATCATCTAGTTCCAATCCCCTGCCATGGGCAGGGTTACCAACAACAAAATCAGACACTAGAACAGGTTGCCCAGAGCCCCAGTTATTTCACTTCTACCTCTTTTGTTCATAAACTTAAACTAACCTCTTCTTCTGAGCACTTTTTTGGAAAGCCCCCTGCAATGACGTTGAGTTTGACAGCTGTTACGCTTCTAATGTCAGATGTCAACTCTCCTACCCCTTGTATATCAGACAGCCTGGGGCAGTAGCGTTAACAGAGGTTTCTGGAGGTAGCTTGGCCCAGGCTGTCTGCAGGAATCTGAGGTTACTATCAAGGAGTGTTGGGATACAACCTATGAAGAGCTCTTTCATTGGGAAAAAATAAAAATCCCATCCTCTAAACTTCTTTGCTGTGTCCCTTAGCTGGATACTTTAACAGGGTTGACTCACCAGGCAAACTGCTGTCCATATCTGCCTTGTGGGAGTATCCTGCCCATCCTGTTCCAGAGCCTCCAAGTGTAATGGCACAAATGCAAGCAGGTGGTCCCAGAGGCCATCAGTCTACCCATGGAGGGGAAGGTACTATTTTGTGACTATGTGGCCTAATGAGATGCCCCAAAGACAGCAAGAGATTAATGGCATAAAATAGTTGGTGACCCTAAATGAGCAATACTGAGATATTTTAAAAACACCTATAAAAGAANTGCTTAAACTGGGCCTAATTAATTTGCAGTGTTTCATGGTGGTTGCTTGTTTTGTTTTTATTGCAATAATAATAAAATTTGCCCTCTATGTTTCACTGGAAATTTCCTGAGCTCATGGCTATACAGCCTAAAATTATGTATCTCCTAAAATTTTTCAGTCTTTAAAATAAAGTTAATAAAAGCAAGCAATATGTATCAAACCTGTTTCCTTATTGGAATTACATTGCTTATGTGATGTCATGTATCTAATTATTGAATCATACATAGCCATCAAGAAGTGGGAAACAAAAGATCACCACGCTGTTGTTGTTACTCTGGGGTTGTTTTCAAATTCAACTCAATGCACACAGATCTGAAATTCGAAGGAAAAAATAAGTAATAAAGTCATTAATAAATTTTCAAACAGACTTTCATCATGATACAAGTGTTTGTTAGGTATACTCTATTTTTAAAGGTGCAGACAGTTGTCTATCATAAGCTTTTTTTGTTCTTCTTTTCCTTAAATTTTGCCTGAAAATTATACTGAAAAACTTTCAGATATAGTTTTGAGGTAGTAATTTTTTCAGAGTGTTTCTGAAAATCAACTGAGTTGTAGCACCTTTAAAATGGAAAATCAGAGTTTAAAAAGAAAAAGTCTATTTTTAAAATAAATACAGTATTTTTACCTATGATTATGAGCACAACTTTGTTGAAGTGCTAAAGTCCAGACTAAATAAAACTGGAAAGCGTTAATTTAGTGAGCTAAATTCACAAGGCTCTGGAAACAAGCAGCCTTTGACGTACAGTCCCAACCCATTGCTGCCTCATCTGGCTTTTTAGGAAATCTCTTTTCCCAACACGTTCTGATTTCTGGTAAATTTATATTCCTTTAACAGATGGACAGAGCACTCAGCATGCTGGGGAGCGAGACACATCCATGGAGGGTGCTGAGCTTTCTCAGGGTTTTTGCAAGCTTCCCTGCTGTTTCCCCATCAGTGTGTTAAAGAGGAAATCCCCCTTACAAATCCCCCTTTGGAAGGACATGTGAGGGACCAAAACCACCTTAACCAGAGCCAGCAGCGCAGGTATGGAAAGGGGCTGGTCCGAACAGCTGGGTACATGCAGGTGTAAGGGTTAACTATGATAATTGGTGCTTTTAAAAGTAGACTACATGTGTTAGTTCTTTTACATACATTCAGATTACCTTTGGAATTATTATTATCTCTCTGTATAGATGCTACATTGTTTCTCCAGGATACCTATGGTACTGAACTTTTATTCACATATCAGAATGAATGAAAGACGCGATAGGAAACCTGAGCTGAAAAGACCAGGAACGTATGAGCAGTGCAGTTTTGGTCTTCTGGGAGTATCATTTCTGGGCACTTTCTGAGACATGCATGTACATCCAGACCAGGAAAGTGAAAACTTCCTAGTCTTTTCAAAGGTTTTGCTGAATTGGTAACAACAGAGAACAGTTATCTGTGTTTCAGGAGTGAAATTTTAGGGTATGTAAAGCTGTTTGACCTGTTCTGATATGCTTAAAGAGTTTACATATCCTTTGGGTATAAAGATACCTTTGCGTATCTTTTGACTTCTACACCTAATTATGGAAGACATCAAAAAAAAGTCAACCAAGAATGTATTATTTCTGGTTCCATTACATGAAATGTATGATTGACAATTTTAAAATGTATTTGTAAAGACACATGTAATTGATTACTGCCTCCAGGCACGAGGAGATTTATGCACTAAAAGTTTCACACAGGTTTTTGCTTGACTATTGCTGTACCATTCATGCAAACATAAGTACCTGTAATGACAACTTCTAGTGTATGTTCTTCTAAAGTAGCCCTGCATTTCAAGGGTTAAATGGTCACTGTTTTCTGATGTTAATATCTTTACATTTTTAAAATTACAGTAATTTAATTTTATATTGTGTATTTGCATTTATAAATAATTATAAATAAATAAAAGTAAGTATAAATAATTATAAGGTAAATATAACATATCTATAATAAATATTATACGTAAATATATGATTTTATATAATAAATATAATAGGTATGAATGTATTATAAATATATTTAAACTAATATTTATAAACAACATCCTGCTGTTATATTTTTTCTTTCAAAAATATTATATATTATAAAAAGAGAAAATGTATGTGACAGCTTTCTTTTGTGTCACCAAGTAGTTCTTTAGAGGATGAAGATAGAAATGGCAATGCTCGGGAATAGGGGTTTTTTTTGCTTGAATTATGCTAAAATCTGGTTGCTTTCATTATTTCTTGGCAAAATGAGTTTCTCAGTGAAGCTGTGACTGTGTGCAGTGCTCTTTGTCCTGCAGCTGAAGCCAGGAGCATTTCTGCTGACATCTGCTCTGAAGTTCTTAATGTAAATGAAAGTGTGCTTTGATTGGATTTGCATATTGTGGAGCTGATATTAATGGATATCAGACGTTGCACGGCTATAAGAACTGCAAAACCAAGAGAATGTGTCAGCTCCAAAAATCCACCCTTGGGATGCGATTGGCTGCCACAGCTCTGTGTGAATAAAATGTTTGTTATTTCAGCAATGATCTCCTGGGTTTCCTGGACTTTGTTGGTAAGTATGGGTCCTAACACTGAAGTCTGACTACATAAATTGAAATCAGGCTATAAAAAAAACTCAAAGGACTAAAGAGAGAACACGGGAAGCCATGCCATCAGAATATTTGGAACTTTTATTTCAAGGAGGGTGTTTGTCATTTCCAGAATATTTGGTCATTTTTAACTGCTTATACAAGCTTATCCTATAATTTAAGGGTCTTTTTATCTGCAAAAATTTACATAATCATAAAGTTAATTAGCTATTTCACACCTCTCCAAAAATCAATGGATGTAAAAGAGCTGCAAGGATCCCACTTTCAATGGGACGGCTCAGTACACCCTCTACCCCTGAAAAGCATGATGTAGAGCCTGGAAAAAACAGCTGCGCACAGTAGGAGATTGAGAGGAAGAGTATGACAGCCTGAAAGGATGGGCAATTGTTGACCAAACTCTGACACTAGAAATAGGACTGCACTAATGCTTGAAGCAGGGAGCTTAATGATCTGATGGAATTTTAGACTGAGGTGAAGACAGGATGGGTGAATGCAGCAAAGAAGTAGAGGAGACATGGAGAAGGTGATTGGAGTTATATACACCGTCTGTTGATCATTTTGCAGTTCTGAGACACTTCTGTTTTGAGAAGAGGTTTTGAGACGCTGCGGATTTGTTATTGCTTTAAACCAAGTGTTTCTCACTACCTACGTGGCTATTATCAATTATTTGCTTCCCTAATTTATTTCTTTTCATTCATGTCATTTTCTGTTCACTTTTTGGGTTCAGTATTTCTATAATTAATTTGGTACAAAAAAGAAGCTGGAGAAAGTGGAAACATTTCCGTTCAGTTTCAAGCTCACTGAATAAGCAGCACTCACATAGTGTGTTTTATTCCAAGGACATACGTTGTTTTTTGTCCATATGTTTACTTAACCTACTATCTAGCAACTGGTATTGACTTCAAGCGTGCCATATCCAACATGCATTAATATGATGCACAAGAAATTTGGAGTATGCTTTTTGTATCATCCTGTCACAATATATTGAACAGTTCTTTACATACAAATAAACATGAATCATTAGTCCAAAGAATAATTATACAGTTATACAATTGACGCTTCTTTGAGTTTTGGTTCAAATCAATATTCTTCACGCAATTTTAATTACATGCTATACACCTAGTATTTTCTTTATGTAATCTAAAATCTGGAGGGATGGGAAGAAGGATGTAAAGACCATTGAACTAACTTCAGCCTATTAATGGTAGCTAGAATCTGATACACTGTTTTATAGAGCATGCAAACCTTTATAACACAATTTAAGTGAGAGATGATCATAATGGTGTACGAGATACTGTAGAGGATCTTAGAAAATGTATTATCACTTTTTTCTTAATCTTGCTTCCTAATGGAAACTCTTAAGATCTATGTGAGAAAATATGACTAACTGTAGCGTTTGTGACACAGACTGCTGAAATAACATTTGTTGACATCCGAACACATGTTCAAGCTTTATGTAGATCATGCATAAGGACAAAAGTGTATGAGTCTATGAGATGGGAATAGCTGACAGAATCATAGAATCATAGGGGTTAGAAGTCATCTCTGGAGATCTTCTAGTCCACGCCTCTGCTACAGCAGGTTCCTAAGAATAGGATGCACAGGAAAGCGTCCAGGCTTATTTGAAAATCTCCACAGAAGAAGACTCCAAACCTCTGTGCGCAGCCTGTACCAGTGCTCTGTCACCCTCGAAGTAAAGTTTTTTGTCATGTCCTTATGGAAATTTCCTGTGTTCCAGTTTGTGCCCATTGCCCCTTGTCCTGTTGCTGAGCCCCACTGGCACCACTGAAAAGAGCGAAGCCCCACCCACTTAACAGCCACTCATTAGACATTGTTAAGCATTGATAAGATCCCCCCTCAGTCTTCCCTTCTGGGGCTGAACAGCCCCAGGTCTCTCAGCCTTTCCTCATAAGGAAGATGCTCCAGGCCCCTCATCATCTTTGTAGCCCTTTGCTGGATTCTCCAGTAGTTCCCTGTCTTTCTTGAACTGAGAGGTCCAGAACTGGACACAGAACTCCAGATGTGGCCTCACCAGGGCAGAGCAGAGGGGGAGGATCACCTCCCTCGATTTGCTGGCCACGGCTCTTCTTGGTTCACGCTAATATACCATGGGAATTCTTGTTCACAAAGGCACACTACTGGCTCTTGGACAACCTGTTGTCCACTAGGACCCCCAGGTCCTCTCTGCAGACCTCCTTTCCAGCAGGTCAGCCCCTAATCTGTAGTGATGCATGCGGTTATTCCTCCCCAGATGCAGGATTCTGCACTTGCCCTTGTTGAATTCATAAGATCTCCACCCAACTCTCCAGCTTGTCCAGGTCACTGAATGGCAGCACAGCCTTCCGCTGTGTCAGCCATTCTTCCCAGCTTTTTATCGTCAGCAAACTTGCTGAGGGTGGACTCTATCCCTTCACCCAGATAATTGATGAAGGTGTTGAACAAGACCAGACCCAGTACTGATCACTGGAGAACAATGCTAACGAAGGCCTCCAACTAGACTCCATAGCACTTATCACAACTGCCTGAGCTCTGCCAGTCAGCCAGTTCTCAATGCACCTCACTGTTCACTCAGCTATCCCACACTTCCTAGTCTTACCTACGAGGATGTTATGGGAGACATTGTCAAAAGCCTTGCTGAACTCAAAGTACACAACACCCACTGTTCTCCCCTCATCTACCCAGCCAGTGATGACCATCACAGAGGGCTACCAGACTGGTCAAGCACAATTTTCTCCTTGTGAACCTATGCTGACTACTCCTGATAGTCTACTTCTCTTCCACTTGCTTGGAAACGACATCCAGGATAAATTGTTCCATCACCTTCCCAGGCATGGAGGTGAGGCTGACTGGCCTGTAGTTTTCTTGGTTAATCCTCCTTGCCCTTTTTGAAGACCAGAATGACACTGGCTTTCCTCTGGTCTTCAGGCACCTTTCCTGTTCTCCATGACCTTTCATAGATAAGAGTGGTTCAGCAATCACTTCTGCCAGCTACATCAGCACTCGTTGGTGCATCCCACTGGGGCCCGTGGATCTGTGTGTGTCAAGTTTGCCTAGATGCTCTCTGACCAGATCCTACCTAACCAAGAATAAGTCTTCCTTTCTCCATACTCTCTCTCTTCTCGTCATCTCCTTCTCAGCTACTGCAACATCCTTCTCTGCAACACTTGACAATTACAGATCTACACCATTTTTCTTCTCTACAACACAACAACTTCCTTTTTGCATCCAGCAAAGTTGTTTGAGTTGTCACAATAAACACAAAGGATTTTATTTTTTAGTGCTTTGCATTACTTTAAGAGACATTACTCTTCTCTCCCTCTTTTACGCTCTCAGCAGATCCCTACTCGCTTCTACTCCCTCAGTGATGTAAATCACAATCCACTGACTATTTTTTCACGCATTTTCTGTTTTCTCCTAAGCAATCTTTCATGCTTGGAGACAGCATGTTTAAAACACCTATGAAGGCCCTTGCTCTATTTTGTCTTCTCCTTCTGTCACCAGGATGTCTACCAAAATGACAACAGCTAGGAGCAAGTGAACTGATACACTCCCTTTCTGGTGGATCACTGTCTCATGATTATGGCCTTGGGCTCTCCATCTATCAATCATATTCTCACGTTTTCTCTTATTTTAGGATGCAATTAGCTGCAACATTTCTTCCTGTGGCAAAGCTGATTAACAAAAAAAATGCCATTTTTTACACCCGAGAAAAACATAAAGCCAGATGAAACCTTCATACTGTACGTTTTTCAGGCAGAGACCATCTTTTTGTTCTGGATTGGTACAGTGTCTTGTGAAGTGTTACATCAATTCATGACTACCACTGCTAGCTGCTACTGCAATGCAGATCATTTTGGTAGCAAAATCTTTTCAATTAGATCCAATTCATTGGACTTGAATAATGCAAACTGGGCTTGCACTACTTGGACAACCTTTAAAACTACTGGAGTTAAAAGCAATGGGCACTGGCTCATAAAGAATTATGCAGTTTCTAAAGCTGTGTACAAATCTTTTCCAGCTCAGAAGCTTCCCAGCAGTAGCAAATGTGAACTGGCAGGAGAGCCAAAGGCCTTCCTGTGCGGCAGTTCTCAGAATTTTACACTAGATAGAAGGGGATGGTGACCGCAGAGAAATGCAGCCAAGTAAAGGCAGTGTGTAAATACGAGTGGAAAAGTAGAGGAAGACAAGGCTGAGTAGAACAGGAGTTCAAACCAAAACATCCTACAAACTTCAAGGAGCTGGGATCACCTCCAGTCATTTTGTCTTTGTCCAGATGCAACAAGAAATGAAGCACTTCTTTCCAGACAGTGAGACAAAAAAAAAGAATGGACAGCAGATGTGTCTTTTTTCCCGGCTAAACAAACTTCTGATGGACTGTTTCACTCTGACTTTACAAAGAGAAAGGAACCAAACAGGATGCATTTAACTAGGTTGTAACAGACAGATTGACTCTGTCTGTCCTGCTCTCAGGGAGTGCGCTCGCTTTGTGCTCCTTCATAGATGGTTAGCACTAAAACCACTGAAACATTGCCATCTCCAGCTGGGTGAGAAACTGGGGCCATATCACAGTAGTACTTTGCTTCTGAATCAGTGAATCAGTGCTCAATCCATTACAAGAAGACAAAAATACAGAATAAATATTTTTATTAGACCACATATCCTGGTCGTATTGTTTCAGCCTGTTTGGCTTTGCAGCCTGTGAGACAGTGCACCAGTTAATATTGTAAAGGCTCCTTTCAGAACCTGGAAAGTTAGAACATATATTATTTTAATGAAAGCATAGATTGTGGAGGCTACAACAAAATCCACAGGAAGATCCTAAATCCTCCAACACTTTGGATTTTTCAACAGCCTGGATTTGGATTGACCCTAATAATGTGTATACTTAGCGCTTAGAATCACATATATAAGGTCCATAGAAAATACAATTTACCAGCTGTGCAAGTATTTTTCTAATGACTCAGACTCTCTGCTTTTTTGTTATTGCATAAAAATGTGATGCTTTAAAACTGAGCAGCATAAATTACATTGTTGCTTCTCTGCTGTAATATAAGGTAACCTTTTCCCTTGGCTATACCTTCTTAAAGGGTGGTATGGATTGTTTCGTGTATCCACTGCACCTCCTGGAGTCTGCTTATTCCCTGTCCCCAGGCAGAGCTGCATTCAGGTGCTTTTGATATCATCTTCTTCCTAATTATGGAAGATATATAATCTTCCTGTTGACTATTTCTGCCATAGGAGGAGGGAGATACTCTGCATTTGACTCTCTTGCTCTGGCTGAGGGAATTAAGTACTTAATTGCTTGTGGCAACTTTGTGACTGTCACAAAACAGACTTTTTGCCTACTGATGCAAATTTATATAAGTAATAAGTAATTTATTTATGCCTTCTATGAGAGGAAACTTTGTCAAACCCCTCTGTATCGAAGGAAGTTTCTCCACAGGGAAGAGTGCAAGTGAATACATACATTGTTTCTGAGCACGGAAGACAATAATTTTGTTTTCTCATCATTAAGAGCCTCGGGATCAGCATACGATGTAGCAATTCTGAACAAAACTAAGTCAAAAGTACTGCATTATGAAATCATAAAGCTTTCTCATTTATTATTATTATTATTTTACTTATATATTATAAATACAATATAAATAAAATATCAGAAATATTTAAAAATATTAAAAATGATATAAATAAATATATTATGTTTATTATTATTTTACTTCTTTTTCCTTTTTCTTTTATTTATTTATTATTATTATTGTTTTTGTTGTTAAGATTTGACATAAAGATTGCACCATGCCATAAATCATTAAAAAAGCGTGTGCAAAATATAGCAAATAGGAGAAAAGGAAAAGATTCCTTGGTGTGACATGTTCTTTCAAGGGACAAAGATAAGACAACAATACAGTAAATCAAAACATGAATCTAGAAGCTGTGAGGCTCTGATTTCTGTGCAGGAGACACCTGACCCATGACTTACTTGAGTGTCCCATGGGATATGAAACAACCTCCCTTGCAGTGGGGCTTCCATGTGAGTGAATCAGTCTGCAGAAGGACTGTAGCATCTTGTTTTATGCTCGCCTAGATTTATGACTGAAGTATCACCAGTAGGTTTGACCATGGCTTAACAGGTATCCAGCACATGGAGCACAATCCTAAGTAAGTGCTAATGACTGCCAAGCTGATGCAATGTATATTTCAAGAGTTGATTTGATGTAAATTTTGGCTACAGTATACCACACTGTGTTGTAACAGCCCATCAGGTCTTCCTTTGTCGTTTATGTTTTCCTCAGTTTCAGCTGGCCGTTGTGTACGCCTGTCCATGTTTCATGATAGAAGAAGCTATCAAAATAACTTCAAAAAGCTACAAAATAGTTGCAATGATTTCAAATGAAGCATAAAACAATGAATGTTGTTTCTTATATTAACAAAATAAACATATGCTTTGTTTTTCAAGAAAGTGTAACAAAAAAGATTGGTAACTAATGCAAAAAAGTAAGCGTATAAGCATAATTATGAAACCAGGAACAAAGATCATTTATGTCCTCTGTTTGTTTGCCAGTGAAAGATTTTCCATTATTTCAGATAACTGTATTTGTAAAACGTTCTTGCCCTAGATATAATGGTGCAAAATGATTTATATTCATTTAATTGCTTGCACTTTTATCTAACTTAAGTACCATATACATGCTCGGAAATCTAGCTTTCAATAGCAACAAAGTATGTACATAATTAGTAATGAGGCCTTCAATCATTCTCCCTCTCATGTTCCACTGTTTTCCCGTATTCCAGCACAGTTATGTGCCCTTTAAGCTATTTTTATCAAGTGTGACAACTTTGAACTTGTTCCAAGACCATATTGCCTTAGATGTGACCTTCTGGTGTGGAAGTTAAATGTTCTCTGAAAATCTTGCATATAACATGTACTTCTCTATATTTACTCTTAATGTAATATCTTCAAAGAATACCAAAAAGTCAGTGAAACATGAACTTTTTCTATAACAGCCTTGGAGCCCGATCCTTTATACATGACTTCAGTAGGATTTACACATGTGTAAGGGCTGTGGACCATGTGTGCAAATATGGACACATGTTGTATCATATTAAGGTTCAATAATAGGGCTGGCCAGGAAAAAAGGATTCTGTTTCGTGAAAAATTCTGAGGTTTTGGCATTTGGTTTCATTCTGATGAAGACTTTTCAGAATGTTTTGGAAACAAGACAGTCCAAGAAACAGACACATCGACCACGGCTCTGGGCAGTTACCTGTCACAGTGCAGGCACGGCTTCACACCTCACTGTGCCCTGGGCAAAGTGGATTTCCTCACTCCACACAATGTGGTGTCCACAAGCAAAACAAGCGAGCATCTTTCTTATAACTGAAATTCCACTCTCGTTTTGAAGTGGGCATCCTCTGTCCAGGTCTGAGCAAGAGTCAGTGTTGTGCTGTGCTCTGGCTCACAGAGCACCACTTAGCCCTGGAGGGGGTGCGCTTTGTCATAAGGCGGGTGACAGCCGCAGCGCTGTGCTCCGCTATGTGCCAGGGCGCTATTCCCCAAGCAGCCACCATCGGCTCAGAGTGCTCTCGTGCAGCAGCGTTCGGGGCAGTGATGTAAGGAAAAGGGCCAGGGTGACAGTTTTGTATCTCAGGTGTTTACAGCGTGCCGCAGGAATTCCTGTCCCTTGAGGTGTTTGTGCGTTGTATCTGCAAAATGTTTCTCCAAGGTATGTGCCTCCGAAGTGCCAGCTTTTCTCCAGATTCACAAGGAATCGCATATCCAAGGGAGCAAATCTTCTGTTTGGTCAATGGTGTCTGGTTAGAAAAGAAATGCTGAATGAGTATGAACCCCATTGGCTCCATTTGTTTCCCTCTTAAAATGAAAGGTAACGTTATTTGGTTTATTCCTTCAGAACAGTGTTGATAAAAAGATTTTCACATATATGTGCATTTGAGAGAGAGAGACGTATCATGGCAATAGCAATATCAGTAAACTTTTAAGTGTACCTTGAGTAGTTTACGTCTTAAAAGTAACACCATAACACTGAGCTGAGTTTTCCTACAGTGATGCAGATAATAATAGTAGAGCAATTCTTACAAAAACCATATTTCCATTTGGATTATGTATATATAT
>JACDJE010000117.1:782283-822519 GCA_016647715.1 Pavo muticus | reverse complement strand
GGGGAGGGGAGGGGAGGGGAAGCTTTGTAATTGAGTTGTTCTCTTTCTTTCTGAGTTTATTTCCTTTCTTCAGAAAAGAATTTGCAGTCACCTCCTAAATGAACCTCATGCAGAACATCTTCTGCATGGCTCATGCAGAAGAGCCATGGTCGTGGCTCTTCCCTCTGCCCACAGGAGAGGACGAGCATGACACAAACCAGGGCTGTGAATCTATGTGTGCCCTGCACTGCCTGTTCCTTGGGAAGAGCTGCTGTGTGCGTGAGCAGCTTGCAACTCCTCACAAGGTTAAAATCTTGCCTGCAGCGAGGATTAGATTAGTGAAAACGCATAAATAACATGGGTTTGTCTGCAATGATACATTCTGGTGCCTGACTCAGTACTATTACCAAGAATAATTAACTTGGCAACGGGGAAAACACACACGTACACAAATGAGGTACTGATATTCATGAGATAAATTTCATTTATCATGAACTGTCTCACCTGCTTTCTGCTCTTAGGGCCTCTAAGACTGATGTGAAGAAGCCTGAAATACATTAGGAACAAATAACCAAAAATACAAATTGCCTGATAAAGCTTTCCTTTCCTCTTCAGAGGACGAACAAGCACAGGTCTTGGACAAAGAGATATAAACATCTACAGACGCAGTGTTGCATCTGGGATAGATTCAATGTGGGGAACTGTGCAGGAGATCTCCAGAGAGAGCAAGATGCCAAGTTGTGTCAATATTAAATACAGAGCAGCTATTTTGGGGTCATTTTAGATTATTATTAAACTGTAAAACATTCTCTTCTGGGCCATTTAATTGGACTCCTGTAAAATCATTAGCCTGATTTTAGAAGACAGATTTGAAAATATATTCAGAATAAAATCGTACTTAACAATTTGATGTTAAATAGAAGGGTCTTGAGAAAGATAAAGGATTTACAGGAGAAGGGGGTTGCTGAGCTCAGCTTAGGATGGGCGTACTGCTGTGAGTACACCTCTGTGCTGCCTCAGGTAGCGGGCTGCATTCCTTGCACAGGGGGCTTCTCCAGGGTGTTATCACTACCCCCAGCGTTTTGGAGCTAACTTTGTTGGCAAACCCAGCAAAAAAATCGTAGGTGTCTGTCACTGAGAGAAATAAACTTTATACATTTTGTTTCTTCCCATAAGAGTAGACAACCATATCATTCCTTCTGGACATTTGCCAAATCCATCTGGATAATCAGATAGAGATGCCATGGGCTTGTGAACAGTTGTATTTCTGCTGTGAGCCTACAGTACTTGTTCTATTTCGTTTCCACTGTGAAACTTACATGAGGAGTGATATGCGGAATGAAAGCTCTGTGGGCTTTATCTTCCCCTTCCAGGCAGGGTTACTGACACTGTGCTGGCTTATAGTGTCGTGAAGCCATATGAAGTGACGTTACTGGCCCCAAGAGGATGGCTGGAGAGGTCACACGGATATCTCTACTTTCATCCAGGGAAGCAAGGGCTTTGCTGAGAGTACTGATGGAAGGGAATAAAATCAGCCCTCGTGGACATGCACCTCCTGCTGCTGAACCCTGAGTCAGGCAGCAGCTCCTTCAGTGTCCAGTGACAACGTTGGGAATTCTGCTCTGGTAAGGCTGAGAAACTCAGCCCATTAAAAATGTTGAGATGATCCTTCAATTTTCAATCAGCTTTTCCAAGCCAAATTCTTCTTGTTTACATTCATGTAAATCCATAGAGGAAGTAAGATGAAGTCATTAGTCCCTAGGTTACCCCATCATAAAGATTTGTTTTCCTAAATTCCATGACTCAGCTTTGAGGGGCTTGGTTTGTTATCATTTCAGCAAACATTCTCAATCCCAGGAAAGTTCATCACCTGGCAAGCTCCTCTTTCTGAAGGGGTTTGACACTGGGAAGGAATCAAAAACCACTTAGGAGGTTTTACTTGCGAGTACAAATATTATGGAGGCACGAGCATTGCCAAGTGGTGAGCAGGAGGCCAAGTTCTGCAAATCCTAAAATCGCACGAGTATTGCTTTTTGCTTGGAAAAAGCCTCGCAGTTCTAAGGAGTGCTCGTGTGACCAGGGAGCTGTGGATGAGGCCTTTCTGGCAAGGGCAACGTCGTGGCTCTGCTGCACGCAGTTAACCTGTGTTTGGTTTAAAGGTATCCCATCAGAAAAGTAGAAACAGATTTTTCTTAACTAAGTGCTTACAGTTAAATTTAAAAATGCTGCCCTTGTCAGAGGTTAAACTGTTCCCTGCCTTGCTCTTAGAAGCATTTTAAACTATCTGAATTAAATACTGTAAATAGGAAATAGAAGGAATGAGGGTACAGCCCAAGCAAAGTAAAACAAAAGGGCGGTTTTGTTGTCCTTCTTAAAATGCATGAGAAGTCCAGCCAGCTGCTTGTGTTTAACCAATAAAAAGTACGGTTTCACACTAAAGGATCTATTTATTCTGTGAATTAAGGCATTTAGAAGGCCTTATTAGGAATGCTTAGCCCTTGCACACACAGGCAAAGTCAATGGGTATATGCTTACTAATACTGAGTTTTAAGTGCTTGCTACTGCAGATAATGATGCAAAACCGGGGTCAAAAACATATGGAACAACTAAACAGTGTTCTGATTAAACATGAACCCAAGCAGATCCCAAAAATCTGCACTGCCGCAGTAAAATAAATGAGAGTGTGTACACCTACAAGTGGTGTCAAGAAACTGAGCCCAATTCCTGATTTCCATGGCATCCTCTTTGATCATGTTGCAGGACAGACGTCTCACTGCATAGGCCCATCTTTATTGCTAGCTTTCTCTGGGGCCTTGCCCTGTGCTCTGAGGGAAGAGAGCTGGAACTTAATCCAGAGTGGGTGTAGCTGGAAACACTTCCCCACACCTCACTGAGCCCATTGTGCTCCTGTCCACTCCTCAGTGTTAATACACCCTGCATAGCGTGTTTGGTAATTAGCTACAGAGGGCTAACTTAATAAAAGGCCCTATCTTCCAACAGGAGTGCCTGTCTAAACATTTCTTTCCAACCTTACAGGCTTTACGTAAAGATAGGGTGCATCTCTTCCATAATAACACCTATAAATAAATAAACACTGGCTTCAGTGAATGGTTACTTCTTAAAAAGCTATTCAGTGGCTTACTTTCCAGCTTTTCATCTTCTTACTTTTTATTGTTTCTACTTCCCTCTGCCTTGCTCTGCAGTTCCCTTCAGTTTCTCCCCTCTACTCTAGATTTCCTAGGTAAATTCTTTTGTGTTTCCTTTTACCTACCATGTTTCTCTCTTAAAATTCTATTTTTACATCACTTTTAGTATGCATGTCACTTCCTCACGTTTCCCCTTCTATACCCTGCTTTTCCTCATTTAACATTTGCAGCCCCTCTCCCTGCTGCCCTCATTGTGTGTTGTTCACCTTCACACCCTTCCCAGCTCCCCAGTCCCTTCCCAGCCAGCTCTACCCTTCCCTTCACCTGTGCTTGTTATAGCCCTTCTGCTTGAAATCCTGACTGGGTGCAGTGGAAATCTCTGGGGAAACTTCTACATTTCTCGTATTTTCCCAACGTGGCCATGAAACAAATCAACTGCACATGGAAAGGCACAGAATTTCCCATCATATGGTAAAATTCCTAAAGGTGGAAGTTTTCAGATTCAGAAGCCTTTTGGTAAGTCAGTGGGCCAGTCTGAAAACGTACCAGCAGCAGCAATGATGCATAAGTACAGCGACAAAAATGCCCTTTTTCAGAAGGATTGTCAACACAAGCCATCTCCAGCCCTTGAGGCATTCAAGGCCAGGTTGGATGGGGCACTGAGCAGCCTGGTCTGGTGGCAGCCCTGTCCACAGCTGGGAGTTGGAGCTGGGCGGGCTTTAAGGTCCCTTCAGACCCAAACTATTCTGTGATTCTATGATTCCATGACAATGAAGAAAGATGTTGTCCAAATTACAATAAAATCATGAGAGAGGTAAGAAGCAACCCAAACCAGCTGTGAGCATGTTTTTGTTCCCACAGCACATTTTAAATTTCTTCTCTTTTTCTCTTTTGAGGTGCTTCCTCTTGCATCATGCAGTGGTTGTTTCCCTGCTGTTCTCTGCTCTCACCCTTTCTCTCCAGATCTCTCCTACTGCTCCTCCTCTTCCCTACGTTCCTCAGTCTGACTCTCTGTGGGCTTTCTTTGTGTTCATCTTTTAACCCAGATGTTCCATCATACTTTCATCACCATAGAAGTCTTCTATATGAGCTCCTTTCCACGCCACAAATTATGCATTTATACTCTGCTGGCATGTTCACAGAACCAGCCTCTCTCCCTCTCTCCTCTTTCACTTGCACGCACTCCAATTATTTCCTATGAGCATGCATTACACCAGCACTTCAAAACTAAAATGAATTTGTGGATACATGAAGATTTCCCCAATATGTGTTCATACATGCAGGCTCCACAAATCTCTGCAAACCCCGCTCACAGGCTCTTTGCCAGAACTAGTTTATGTGGGAATTGTAATGCAGCCTCCCACTGCAACACATGTTCAACCTTTCTTCAGCACATGCACCCCGCTTTCTTCTAGACCGTCTTTCCACATCTGCATGGAATGTCCTTCTCATGTGTTTTCTCCTTTCCTGGTTGTTCCACCCTCAGATCCTTTCAAGTGAAGAGATTCAGGTTTGGAGTCATGAGCTGTCAGCAGGGCTGAAAGCAGTTGGGAGCATCGTAGGGGAGCAAGTTTACTCTTCCACTTTGGAAAATCTTTCCTTTTTTTTTTTTCAGGAGACAGGCTCACAGTGTTTTCTTTTGTTTATATACTTGTATGTGTGTATATGTGAAAAGGGACGGCGGGTCTTTGGTAGCAGCTTGCTGAGCAACCAGCGTGGATCAGTATCCTTACTTGATCTTAGGAGAAAGCTGTGCCAACTGTCAGAGGACTTTCAGATTTACGGCATGCTTTTGTCACCCTGGATTTTATGCTGTTGTGCCTGTCCTCAGGCGTGTCTGAGAAGGAGCTAAAAACTCAAAGTGCTGGAAAAAGAATATTCTCAGAATAAGAGCAGTTTCGTGACAGAAGCGAGGTTCCCTAAAGCAGTGCAAGGAAGGACAAATGTAACTATTGACTCGTGCTTGACTACTTATTGTCTACATGGTACAATGGTACCAACCCCTGTCAGGGCTGTCTGTGTGGCACAAAAACACTCACAAATTCTTCATTGAGCCTAGTTCTGTCAGGACTTGGGGGAACCTATTTTACAGCATTTCTCCAGGTAACATCTCTTCCTCTTCCACATGCAGAGGACAGCAAGGAGACGTGGCTCCCAGCCATGTGCTGGGGTAGGCTTTTCTTGCCCACCTACGTAATGCACTGGTGGTAGCACATCCCTCATGGCAGTGCAGATCCATGACTACATTGCAGTTACATCTTTCCATCTGCATTGCATGGGAGGGAGAGCACCCACGGAGAGCACTGTCAGCCCAGCCAGTTCCTCAGCTTACATGGCCGTGGGCCTGAGCCTCAGCACATGGCACATACTAGCCACACAGCAAGGATGTGAAGGGAGTGTTTCAGTGCACACCGTGCCAAGAGCCTGTCAGAGCTGCGGCTCTTGGCCCTTGTGATGTGCCTGTTGCCAGCACCCTCTGAGCTCCCATTAGAATTTCCTCGCTGATCACTTAAGCAAAGATCAGTCAGACAGAGCTGTGGCCCCATGCTTTCTACTTTCAGTGCCCCATCACACACAGGTGGAAATTCAGGATGGTCCACCATTCTAGTGGTAACCTTGGCTCACCATGGCAGCCATGGAAGCAGCCAATGCCCATCAGCAAGCTTTGAGAGATTTGCACCTTCTTTGTGTCCCAGCATTCTCATGTCTTCTGTCTTACAAATAAAGCAAGACAAGAAAGTGGGATAGACCTAGGCCCCAGCTCTGGGACCCAGTGTCTAACAGCCAGCTACAGCTGGTCATTGGCAGCAATTGGGTTGGACTAGACCGTCAATTACTTGTGTCATTTCAGACAGAAATATCAGCCACCGTCTAAACATCTAGTTATTATTTGCATTGAATGATGCCGCATCCTTTTTATAGTCAACTAATTTCTGCTATGGTAAACAGCTCCCAGGCTGCCTCACCTGTCTGCCAGGTATGCCTCAGGACAGACCCTTCCATCCCTGGAGGTGTTTAAGAAACTTGAATATGTGGCACATGGCTTAGTGGTAAGGCGGTCATGGGTTGACTTGATGATCTTAGCGGTCTTTTCCAACCTTAATAGTTCTAGGACTCCATGATTCTCCAATGGTTTTCCTTGAGAGCTTGATATTGATGTTGTTCAAAATCTGCATAGTATCTGCTTCCCGCTGTTATGTGTTTGAGAAGCTGATACACACAATGTCCCTAGAACCTGAACTCACAGAAAGCCCCTAAAAAGCATGGCTTAGTCTCAGGCACCAAAAAATGTCCAGGAGCCTAGGACATGCCCACATAAAGAAACTTCTGCCTGAGCCAGCGTGGGCTGACGAGCAGGAGACATGTGCCTGAACGGACGGGTTCTGCCTTGCACCATACTGCTGCCAGGCCCTGTCTGCCTCATTTGCACGGCCAGGAGCTGCAGCATGCCAGCTGTCTGACGTGGTTTGCTGCTGGTTGGGCGCCACAGCTGCCCTCAGTGTGAGGACAGGGACAAGGAGCATCAGCCTCCCAGGGAGATGGTGGTGGGCATGGGGAAGAGATGAAGAAGAGGCAAGGAAGGCTGACTGCTGCCGCTTTTCTTCACTTCGTTCTCATTATCTACTCTGGTCAACTTATTTACTTATGGTTTTATTACTTATGTTTGTGTTTTTCCAAACAATTTTCCCTCTCTTCCCATACTAGATTATGATAAATGTCAACTGACAATTCTTCCAAGACTTTTGGATGTGTGGAAAACCCTTGAGCCAGTTACAAGAAGATACTTTATCATGGAATCATAGAATGGTGGGAATGGACTTTAAAGACCATCCAGCCCCAATCCCCTGCCATGGGCAGGGTTGTCACCCACCAGCTCAGGGTGCCCAGGATCCCATCCAACCTGGCCTTGAGCGCCTCCAGGGATGGGGCACCCACAGCTTCTCTGGGCAGATGTGCCAGTGCCTCCCTGCTCTCTGAATAAAAGATTTCCTCCTAAAATTTATCCTTTAGGAAGAAAGCAACTTTGACATGATGCTGCCATTACACTTATCAGGGAACATATCTCACAACTTCAAATGTAATGGCTCTAACCAATATGCAAACATATAATATACCACTGAAACAGGATTGAGGCATTGCGCTGTTGACAGAAACATCCTTTTGTGTCAAGGTCACCCTTACCAACTGGATACAAACATGCACTGGAAAGAGTATCTTGTGATGCAGTGTATATTTAAGGGCTGAAGGTCATAAACAACTTTCAGCACAAACCTCTGACACTGCAAAATTAGGCTGTCTCTTTATACATGGAATTTTTAGCTTGAGCAGTAGAGCATGAAAATACAGAAAATGGGAAGAAGTGCTCCGACAGAGAGAAAATCCAACCATCCCTCATTTCTAACTAGAGGGTTAAAAAAAGTGGGCCTTTTACAAAAGTATGTATGAAGTGCCTATTTTTCTTTTATACAGCTGGTTTCAAGGTAAGGATTTGGAAAATATCTGACAACAAATTTTGCAAGATAAAGATTTACAAGCGCTGTATCTATCTTTCTGATAGAGTAGCTAGACATTAGGGAAAAACTTTGCTTGCCTCTCAAGGATGTTGGGGCAATGAAGATGAATTGGGCATAGAGGTATGTAAGGGCAGCTGGATGACCAGAAATAGAAATTCTTGAGTATAAAGCAGAGCCATGCTGGAATAGAAGCCCGTATCTGGAGAGGCAGCAGATTGGCCAAGCTACATCAAGGATATCCAGGAACCTGGTGAGCAGATGTGAGCATGTGGGGAAATGTGGTCCAAGCAGCAAGAGAGGCTGTGAAAGGCTGTGGCATCCCCGGCAGACCTCGGAGCGCCATAAGGATGGAACTCTAGAGCAAATGCACCACAAGAAGTTAAAATTTTGAGTTTGAATTAGCTTACAGAGTATGTATTCAGACATCTCTTGCACAGGCAAAGTTAAGGTGCTGTCACAGATGAGCGTAAATGTAGTCTGCGTGACTGCTTTTGTGCTCCATACTGGGAGCTGAGACTCACAGCTGAGAGGCAGTGCCTTAACCAGAGATCTGATAGCTGGGGTGGCTGCAGTCACCTGCACACGGCATGGGACTGTGTGTCTGCAAAAAGCAAGGAGAGTAAGTATCAGCCCTTCCTGAATAAAGCACTGCGTGTACCCCAACCCTGGGCCTGCATCCCGAGGCTGCACACTGTGCTGTCTGCATACTTCTGCATCCGCGGCCCCAGCTGTGTTGTAATCGGGTGTCTCCCCAGGACAAACTGTGATCTTGAAAAATCTCTGGGCATTGAAGAAGTAAATTCTTGTTGAAATAACACAGCAGTGGACAAGCGTGTATTTCTGTGAGCCATTATTATTACAACACCAGGATATTTGCATCAGCACTGAATTGAGAAACTGCAGCCACCGGAAGGCCTGGGCGCGAGACAGCCTCTTGGCACTATCAGCAGATAAACACTCATTAAACTCCTACGGGGAACAACCAGGACCATGTGCTGCAGCACAGTGTGGAGCAAGAGCTCACCCAGCCCTGAGGAAAAGGCCTGAGATCCCATGCACAGTTAAGGAAAGAAAAAGAGATAGATGTTGTTAAAAGTGTTAAAACATGCGCGGTGCTACAGGCGTTAAGACTCTGAGGATGTGTAACAGCACTAGGCACGTGAAGTGGCCGTGCTATTGCACTTTAGTTTGCTATGTCAAACAAATGCAGTAAAGGGGACATTAGTATATATATATTTGCTGTGAGGGAATTATCAGGGAGTAATTTCCTGTAAAAAACTGTTGGCTGATGTCAACGATATCTGTGAAGGCCCATCTATGCTGACACAGTAAATACAATGACAGCATCAGAAGCGATACCTGTGTCAGCTTTAATCTAAATAGCTCCTGCAACAGCAGTGACTCTGCACAGGAGCAAGGTTCAGCACAAGCTTCATTACTCTTTTGGGGATGAGTGACTGCTCTACACAGGTGCCCATGCAAATCATAAATTACTGGTGACGCTGCCTGGAGCGATGTGAGGGTGCTTACTTTTACTCCAAAATAACTGGGGAGGCTCTTGGTCAGAACAGACAGCACACAGGGCAGAAGGAACACTGCCAGGCTACTGAGTTGTCTTGACTCTCCCTCTGTCCTGCTTGAATTCTGAGTAAGACAGCCTCTTGCTGCCATGTGGACTTGGAGCAACCCCCTCCAGGCACCCCTCTGCCTCCTGCTGTGCTCCCTACAACTTCCTGGGGCCAGTGGTGCTAAGTCTGGCCATAATCTAGTCATACATAGAGGAGATAAAATCTCTTACTATATATATTTTTTACTTATATGTTAGTCTTAATATTTAAGCATTGACTTAACCTCTTAATGTTGCCTTTTTACTTTCATATGCAACGTCAAGAGAGAACATTCCATTTTCTTTTACCAGCACCATATTGCTGAAAATAAAACTCATTCACAGGCAGATGTGGATGACTCCATATGCTGGTTAAAAAATAAAATAAAATAAAAGAAGAAGAAGAATAAAACAAACAAAAAAATCACACAAACCAAAACCAACTAAATGAAACCTCAAGGAATATAGACTTTTTCTTCTTGTATGAGAATTACATGGCAAAGAATTAAAATGTCGCTTATAAGATGGAGAATTTGTGCTATTAAAAAAGTGACTCCAAAAATGAATTTGGGAGTGAGGGTCAATAATTTGCTGATTACATCCTCTCAATGGGCACTGCAGCTGAAAGGAATCCTAACGGACCATCCAAGAACACTTATGAAGAGTGAGGAAGATGATGTGCCTGCTAGATTTAGTACTGGTAGGACTCATGATGGACTGAGTCCATTCCTGATGTTCACCATCCATAAAGGATGCTGATAGATTACTCAGACCATGGAGAAGAGCCAGGGGACTCGTTACAACATCTGAAAATACGTTTCATAGCAATAGACTCAAGGAGTTGAATCTGTTATTTTAAGAAAGAGGAGGCTAAGAGATGAGATGATCACAGTCCTTAAGGATCTATGGCAGGGATATGATTTTGACAAATGTTAGTCCAGCAAACAAAGGCATAACAAGATTTAATTGCTGGAAGCTGAATCAAGGCAAATTCAAAATAAAAATAAGGCATGAAAATGTAAGGGCAAGAATAGTTGTTCCTTGAAACAATTCACTAAGGGTTGCTGTGGGCTCTTCATCACTGGAAATATTTTAATTGAGATTGGCTGCTTCTCTAAACTTTGTGTTCCAGTTCAAACAGGAATTAATTCAGGGAAGTCCCATGGCTTGCACTGTACAAGAGGCCAAGCCAGATGATCACAATGGTCCCTTCTGACTTTCTAATTTATGAGCTCTGATATAATCAGACCCTAGCACAACATAGCCATAGGCAAAAACACTTCCTATTCATCACAAATTATTCTGGGAAATGTTAACATCTTCTCATTTTTTCATCAGGACAAATCAGTCATTTTGGTTTATGGCTGTATTAAGCTGGTAAAACATAACTGCAGTTTCATGTGTCTTTAACTAATTACCTTAAAAAACCTCAAAACATTTACCCAGCTCATCCTACCTATTCAGTGAAAAAGCATTTAAATATTGAGAACAATGAGTTCAGGCTTCAATACCGCTGAGTTGTCCTTAAGTAAGAACACACAAAATGTATCCTAATAAATGAGCAACCCTAAAGTAAACCCTACATCACTATCACCTGGATGTAACTACACCTCATGTCCCCTTGATCTTTGCACAGAACTCTCATTGCGTACACAGCGAGAGCAGTAAATGGCTCTAAGGAGGTAGATACTGTTTCACAGAAAGGTTTAAGACAAACACAGACAGCGGAGAAGTGCTGATTTAGTAACAGAATATTTTACAGCAGAGAAGGTCACAAATTGGCAGCATTAAAGGTTTTGTTTTGGTTAGTTGACAAGTGCGAATAAATGCTGTACAGAACAGGTAGTCAAGTGCCAGCAATATTTCTCTTTTGAAAATGTTATCTTCACTCAGATCTTCTTCAGCAGAATATCACCAGTCAATCATAAAGCTGGCTGTTCCAGACAAATTCTTTTACCATTACACAATCCTTTGTGAATACTGGGTTCACACCGTGGAGACATAAGCCTGCAAACCCCGAAGAAGATAATGTTTTCTAATCCAAAAAGAAGCCATTTCCCCGCTATGGAGCAGGAAATGAATCTTTTCAGAAAGTGTCTTCTTAAAAAAACCTTACATTCCTAGTCTGGATAGATCAGCTTAATTAAAATCAGAGTCGTGCCTTTCATTATTAGGCAGAAAGGCAGACAAACAGCTTATCTCCAGCGTGTTCTCAATGCACCGTCAGGTCAGTACCTTGTGACTCGCTCCACAGAACACATCAGACTTTTTAGCTAATGTACAATTTTCAGAAAGCAGATAACTAAAACAAGCAATGGACTTCACCATGACTTTAAGCAGAAAAGATCAAGAAATTTGCCACATTACACTGCAGCTTGCTGCGTCACATCTCAACTGCTGATTCACACCAGCTAACTGCAGCTGAACTGTCCAGATCAGATTATTGCTTTGGGGCTTTATTTTAAAGAAAAGTTCATGAGAAGCTATCACCTTTCTTTTTTCAGAAATTATACTTCTGTTTTCACAATCACCAAAAAGAAATTTCAGCAGAGCTATGGAGTCTCGTTAATCTCCCCACAGCTAGGTCGTAGATTGAATGATGGTGTCACAGATTGCCCAAAATGTTTCCATGCTTATCGTCAGCAATAAAAAACCAAGTGGATTGACTTAATGAGCCGGCAGGCAGCAACTTGTGGATGGAGCCAAAGTATGCTACAGAATTACCAGCAGGGCTGGTACAATGGGTAATACCTTTGGGTTTTGTTGTTTTCAAATAGTCCTTACTGCTTCTCTGCAGACATCCTCCAAATCTTATCCTTCTTCTGGCTGCCTATGACACCATCCTACCGCTGATTCCGCTGAACAAGTTTCTTCCACCCTTGATGTTGTCTCTTCTGTGTTATGATTTTTTCCTTTTGCTTGAATTACTTACTCCTCTCACTGGGCATTTTCCTGACTTACACTACCTGAATTCAGCACAAAAGTACTGGAAGCAAGGTCAACATTTAATGCAATTCTTCATAACATGCAAATGTCATGTCTTGAGCTGCACCTCCTTGCTTTTATCTTCCTTGCTTCTGTTTAGAAAAGAGTATATTCTGTAAATATACAGTAAATGTATTACTGATGGAAGTGCCATAATAATATGAGCACATGAAAATTATACAAATGATTTTGATAAGAGCATTGCCTTTTGGTAAAGGAGTTGTCATTACAATATTGCTTTGGAATGCCAGAGATGCATGGGTTGACCTGTATACACCAACAACTAACAGCCATGCTGCCGTGTGCTATCAGGAGGAAAGAAGATACTGGCTGAGAAAGGAAAGGAAAACTGTTTACTTCAGTCCCCAGGAGGAAGTAGCAAAGCAACCTCAGTGAAAGCAAAAACCCTGCAAAGAGCATTGCATCTCTGAGAAGATGAAAGGGGGGTGTCAGTGATATCTTATGATTTATAGTAGCTTTGCAGTTGCAGGCTCTGATGTGTGAATGTAATGTGTTTTCCTAATAAGATGAATAAGTGCTCTGAGTTGATCCTTAAATAAATGTATAAAGTGCTGAAAAGCATGAGCACAGAGTATGGCTTAAGAAAGGTAAATACAGATATGAAATGACTGCCCTTGAGTGCGAGATGAGAATGAAAGAATGTAGTGTTCCTAAAGCATTTACTGTTTGGTGAGAAGAAAATGAGCATACTGTCTTCAGTGCTACACTCCCTTTTTCTTTCTTCCTTTTATCATCTTGCCAAAATTGTTTGCTTTTGAAAAATAATGAAGTTTTTCTTAAATAACAACCCTACTTATAACTTAATACTTTGCTTCGTTTCTTCAAAGTGCTCAGCAAACATTGCCAAGTCATCCTAACAATACAGTTCTAAAACACAACATGAGATAGAAAAACTGAACCCTAAAGAAGAAGGGATTCAGCTGGAGTCCCGTGTTTAGAGCTTCAAAGTGGTACTGTTGGACAAACTGTGAGGATAAGAATAAACAGTGCTATTAAATAGCTGATAGTGGAATCAAGAGCAGAGCGCTGGACTTCCTGCTTCCTCTGTTAATGTTGGAGACCACACAGCCTACTTGCAGAAATCTGTTTAATACATTCTTCTTCAGTATGTTCTGACTTTGCTCTGTGAGCTTCTTGCCAATGAGTAATCAATTCCTGAGCTATCAGTTTAATAAGTTACACATTATGCCTCACTTGCACATTTTATCAAATGGGATCTATGATCCATTCTAAACACCTTGTGGGTTTAGAACGTGGTGGGAATCCAGTGTGACCTCGAGATATTCAAATACTGCTGGATGCTCAATGGCTCCAGCAGATGAATGTTCGTCTCCACAACTTTCTGATTAGGAAGATGTCCTTGTCTCAGAAAAATTCTTCAATTCAATTCAATTGTTCCACAATTGGCAAACCAAACTAAATGAATGAAGACTGCTTGTTCACTCTGATAGGGCTTTCACTAATTCCTTCTGTGAACAAACTGAGGCACGCTTAAAGGACAATGTGAGTGCATTTTGCTCTTAGTACCTATGCTTTACGTTTCTTTAAGGAGAGCTTTCAACCAAAGAGCAACTTACAGAAAAATCACATTTACAACACACACCGACTAAATGTCTAAAATTCAGGTTTGACATATCAGGTTTGATATGTCAGTAATATTAAAAAATAAGAGTGTGCCAGAATAGGACAAATGTTACAGAACATACATGGGATACAACAGAATACATAGAACTACTCATCCTACAGTGTGGGGTAGCACTGTTGCCTGAAAATGTGCTCTTCAGCTGTGTCATCCCTCTGCAGATAATCTCTTCATTTGCATTTTGAAGATCTCAGAGAGCTTTTTTTTGAAATCAATAATTCATCAAAAAAGTCTGAGAGGAATAGTTTTATATGTGGTTGTTCTTCACCTTCAATGAGTTTAACAAATAATGCTGGACATGTAGTGAATAGGAAGCGACGTCCTTCTGCTAACTCACTGAAATAGGAAATCCAGCATTCTGGATTTGGAACACTCCCTTGAGGACTTTGTGACCATAAACCAATAAATGGATTACATTCATTCACATGTGTTTTTCCCATCTGTGACAGATAATGTGGCATGCCACAACTAAGGTAAAAAGTGGAATGGGCAAAATGCAGTTTCTTTCATGTCTTATAATTCATCAAGAAGCATCAGGGTAGATGCCAAGGCTTTCAAAATCTTGAATCAAACGCAGAGGCTGAGCCCCAGAGGTTTAAATAAGGACAGCAACATCACTGTCACAGAGCAGCAATACTCACAGCCCAGCTGCAAGTGGGTAAAAATTGCACTGAAAGCATCAACTTGGGAGTACGAGGCAAGAATTCCCACAGTTTTCTTTCTTCCTCCCCCAGCCTGCAATCAAAACCCCACAAAACAGAGAAAGTTCTCTTTGGTTTGGATTTTAGATGTTAAAAAACAGGTATGTCACTTTTACGCAGCGTCTGATGTATTAAGTCTCAAATAACACAAGAATTCTTATATAACTCAGTAATCAGTGGACTCAATTGTTTAGAATATGCCAACAGTAAACGCAGGAGGAATTTATAATCATATTTTCATGGGGAGTAAGCCAAAACCCCTTCTGCAAGTCAAACAAACTTCTTCGCTTTTTCATTTTGGAGAGGTTTAAGACACAAAGAGATATGACAACACGTCTGATAAATTTCTCCTCTGGCATTTTCCCCATAGAGGTGACGCAAAGAAAAGTAGGAAGATTAGGTTGTTATGTCCACTGCGTGTGTTATCGTTACTGTACAGGTGGGTAGTTACAGTACTCCAATGACAAAAACTCTGTCAAGAAAAAAAAATACAAAGAATTATTAGCATCCAATTTTTCTGTTCTTCACTTCAATCTCCTCCACTTTTTCCCCCTCTCAAAATGTTCTTTTCTTTCTCAGTGTATCTTTCCAGTAGACTTCTTTTCTTTCTTTCCTGTCTCTTTTAGACTCCCTCGACAGTGTAAATTAAGTGGGGTTGACTGAATTGGTTTAAACACAATAGAAATACAGTTCCAGTGACTGGAATTTAAAGGCAGATTTCCCCTAACTGATGTCTGATAGTCATAGCTCTTTTGAGACAGTATTTTAAAATTATTTTGTTATTAGAAATTTATTTCTCAGGTGTTCCTTTTTCAAACGAGCAGTCCTACTCTCAACAGGGAGAAGGGCAATACCTTTCTCATCTCCTCATGACTGGCCATCAGATGCTTTTTCTCCTCAGCTTCCCTCCTCTCACCTTTTTTCCCAGGTGCAGCACACTAGTTAAGGAAATGTAAAGGACTGAGGGGTGACCCCTCTTGCAGCATGGTGGGCATCTTCAAGGGTCTTCTGCACACTGAGGACCCAGTTCTACTTGTGAGCCCTCAACTCTTGTGCTCGTGCCCCTTTTATCTTTTTTTTTGCCTTTGCTCACATTTTTTTTTTCCATTTGCCCTTTCTCCTCCAGGGAGGTCCTAAAACTCTGGTTAGCCCACCAGTGCCCCAGCCCAGTCCCAAGCTGAGGCAAACAAAAGCTTCACTGCTCCCCATTCATTTCTGCTCAGAAGGAAGGAAGAGAGGGAAGATACCCCGGGGAGGTAGGGTGGAAACGGCATCCATCCCAGGGCACAGCTGTGATATCAGTCTCCAAAAGTGGACTGTAGCAGAGAGAATTAAGAAGCACTTTCCCAAGCCCTGCAGACAGGATGGTCTGGACTCACACTGCTCTCTTCACCTGGAAATGTCTCAGAGATTCCTACTGACACTGATTCCACTCCCGAAGTCCAAAACCTACTTTGTTTTAACACTTCTGTTTACTATACTATTGCCTTAAAAGCCAGGATCAGAGCCCACAGTGGTGCAAAACTGCCATTTTTTCCCTTTTATTTAGAGTAAAGCAAGCCTTTCTATACTTGGGCAAACATTCTTGTCTTTGGTGATGAGGCTGAGATTTGTGCTTGAAACATACTTGGTAATACAACTTCAAGATGCTTGGCAAGGCTGAACTCCTGCGAAAGAATCTGATGTAAGAAAACAGATGAAAGCTGCAGCATAGTTGAAGAGAATTGCAGAGATTTGATTGAGGACAGGATTTGGCCTCTACCGCTGAACATTCATGAGGCCAAACATGATATAGAAACTGTTTCAGTAAAATGTTCTCCGCTGAATCTACATGCCAGGGAGCTGAGCAGCTTCATTTATCACTGCTCCACTGCCGGTGTTTGTCTTTATATGAGATTATAACTTTTTTCCATTGAACCCCATGTCTGACTAGCAGTCCCAACTGATTTCTAAGGATGCAAAAAGATGTTTATAACCAAATTGATGCTATTTTTAAACAGAGCTACATGCTTCAGATCCTTCTGCCCAAGTACAACTTTTGATATTACTTTGAAGCCAATGACACCAAATCGAAAATTAATTGCTACAGATAGGTGAGGCAAAGAGGAATATTAAATGCTAAAAGCACTGCCTTTGAGATAGGGGAGCATCTGTGGCAGAACCCAAGCTTTACAAATAAGGAGAGAACTGTGGAAAAAATGAGGCTTTGTGATATCACTGAGAAAAATTAGTCAAGGGTGTAGCCGAATATCACTCTCCAATTTATATTCACTCTCCGTTTATTTTAGTGCTCGCACGGTGTGTCCTTGAAGCTGCTCAAATGTCAATAGAAAGAAGCGCTTTCCTCTGTATTTTCTCTCACAAATTTGTTGAAGGTTATTAAAGAAGAATTTACACAATTTTTGCTTATTTTCATATGGAAATTTTCGACTCATGAAATGAAGAGAACTCTTGGTCTCATGTCTGATATTCATTCTAAATACACATTTTTCTTCAAGAGATGATACTGATTTATACCACCAAACTAAGAGCACATTAGCATTGCAAGCAGTCATTTTCCATCCAGCTACACTTTTTTTTTGGAATGTAGCTGCCAATTTTTCCTTTTTCAGACCCTGAAGGAAGTATCCACATTTATTCAAAATGAAGAATCCAAACTCCTGGACTCCTCAGAGCAAAATAAGCCAGAAGGTGGAGTTGCAACTGTAATTATGATCTCTTTAGTGCCCGAGGACAATGTCTTTAGTTAACTAGATGCATTCCTCTGCTACTAATGCAGTCTGGTCATGTTTTAAAATGTTTGTTTTTCCCTATCTAGTCATAGCTTTCAATGCTATTGACAAACACAAGCAATGTGCGCATCCAATAAACATGAAATGAATCACTGAAAGCATCAGGTTCAAAGAATGGGTTTCATAAACTACTAGCTGTTCTGTTATTTGATGTAAATGTGATAAATGTGATGCTTGTTGCACCCCACTAGTACTTTATGAGTTGTTTTAGAGTAGTATATATGTACCTAAAATTGAACCAGTCGATCTTTTTTCCATACAAAAACACTTAAATTAAAGACATGGGGGAATTACAGAGGTCAGAGAAAAAGTGAACCTTTGTGCACTTGAGGCTATCAGCAATTTGTCCTGAGAAGAAGGTATGGGAACACTGCAGGGATGCAGCTGCAGGGAGGCAGAGGACACCCTGCTGCCATCTGCTCTCCCGTTTCTGCACTGTGGGTTTGATGTGGGTTACACCTGCAGTTAACATTACTCTGATGTTCTTTGCCACAAGTAAGTATTACTTGAGGTGGAAAAGAGTGTTAAGACAGTGAGCTGAAATACACAATGCAGAGCAACTGTGCTGCCCTTATTCTCCACTTTTTTGGTTTGAAATGTGGTGGGAATTTTTTTTCACTGGGAAAAGAATCTCCTTCTGACATGATATGCTGCACCTTCCTATCAAGATGTGATGGGCAGAGCTAGGGAAGGACTGGCTCAATGCTGCAAAAATCTGCACTCGTTTGAAATTTGAGAACATCGGCTTGTTGTAAGTGCTCAAGAACAATTCTCAACTGTCAAGTTTATATGCCGTTATTTATTTCTTTTCCCTTGACAAAAGTTCCTGCCACAGATTTGAGATAAGTTGTGATGCTATAGAACTAGTGTGGAAGTTTGCCTGCATTAAAGGAACTGAGAACGGTTCATTATTTAGGCACCTCCGAGACCATGCAGAAGTTCTGCTGTGCTACAAGGAGCTCAGCTCTGCCATAGGCTTGGGGACTCTCATAGGTGCACAAGTGGTGGTAGGCGGTGTATATAGAACTTCCATTGCAGTGGGCTTTTCAATCTACAGCCACATGCTTCAGCAAAGCTGATGCTGTTATCTATCTTTAAAGCTAAAAGAAAAGAGCAGCTTAGTGCCTACATGCACAGGAGCCTGGAGACTTCGGAAGATGCAACCCAAATCACAGCCAAGCCCAGGCTGAAGCGGGCTGCACTGCAGCGGAGTCAGCTGGGGCACGCAGATGCTGGGAGGCAGCTAGCTGAGTGTTTCACGTGTCTGCCTGTCTATCTGCCCTAAGGAACCATTGCTGGAGAAGCTGTCCTGCAAGGAGACACATCAGAGCAGCACGGCTCCACAGCAAACACACTCCGTACCAGAAGCAGACTCGGAAACTGTGAGTAAGCGAAGTGCCTGTTGTTTGTTTCTACTGCATTCAGAGAAACAAGATTCTAAGAACACTCTTTGTAAATAAACCAAAGGCATTCCTGACTCCTATCATCAATTTCTCCTCCTAATGGAAATAATCCAGTGAGTTTCCACTCAGTGAGCGGGGGCAACCATATAGCACAAACACAGGGATCAAGTCCAGCACCACCCGCACTCATACTGGTACAGCTGCGCTCAGCTCAGTGCAGGAAGCTCGTCCCTCAGTGTGTCAGAGCTGTGCTTTTGCTCGCATTTGAATTTTCAGAACCAAAACACAGAATGTAAAGGAACCAGCAGTTCTCACCCCTTTGGCTGGAATGAAAGTTGTGCTTCCAACAAAGTGAAAGCAAAATTGAATTTCTCTTATGGACTGGAATTTCTCTGACCTTGGTTGTACAGAATTAGCCTGGTCAAGTCCCTTCCTTGTGAATTTTTCCAAGTGCAAAACAATTCTCTTGTCACAGCAGCAGCCTGCCTCATGAGAAACTGCCGGACCTCCTTTTTGGACACAGTTGCTGTGAGACCCTTTGGACAACAGGTAGTGAGCACTCTAAGACCAAAAATACTTGTCCATAAGTGCAAGTCTGTGCAAAATAACACAACTGAAAAAAAAGCCCTCAGAATAACTCTAAGTGCCACACACATCCCTTAGGACTGGAGTTCATTTCCATGTGAAATGCATCCATATTAGTGTTATATGGAAGGCAATCACTAGCAGCTCTGAAATTTTCTATCTGTCTTCTACTTAAAAGTCCCTTTTGAGAATTCACCTTTATTCCCACAAAAATATTCTTTGAAGACATCTTACTTTTAGTCCTCGGACACCGCAATAAAAAGAGTACATAACACACGGGCAGGGAAGTACCATGTGCATTCCTGCAAACAGACTCGTGCCCCTTCATCACATGTAGGAAGACGGAGAATAGGTCATACAGAAGAGATCTGTGGCTGAACTAGTTTCTCTGTGACTTTCATTGCTGTAACCCCTTCTCATACAACTGCAGTACTAATGCAAGCGTAGGGCTCCTGACCACCGCCATGGTGTAAATAAATAAAGTAATTAATGTAATGATAACCAGGCTGTGCACTGAAAGAGAGTCCTACCAGTCTTATCACATTCCTTCCTGAGGACCCACCTCTCAATCAGATCTCTTGCTCAGGCAGCAGAAACAAATGTCACTGTTTTTTTGGAAAGGAAAATAAATGACAGATGTAAGGACAAAGGTATTGCAAGATCTGCAGTTTTAGATGAGAGAGGAGAGAAATAAGCCTAAATTTAAAAAAAAAAAAAAAAAGGGAGAGAGAGAGAGAGAGAATTTATAGAAGCAGCTGACTTAAAAGTCCAGAGAAACAACAGGACTAAAAGAGAAAGAGTGGCTGTCCTACTGGCCTTGGGAGCTCTGCATTCCCAGCTATGTGTTGGCCCAGATTTAAGAAATAGCCCTTTTTTGTTTGAAAATTATCATTGAAAGTAAATAGGTCTATGAATTATTAGCACATTAATGACTTCTACATTTCTATTTCTGGATGAGATGGTCCAGAGAAGCATAAGAAGAGTTTCCAAAGGATGTGTTACAGGAGTGATTACAGAGCTGAGGGAACTGCTAGAAGGCACAGAGAAGAAAATAAATGAGAGGACAAAATTGTGGGAGGAGACTTAATCATGGAGGAGAAGAGAGGAAGAAGGCATGGAGCTGGAAGGGTAGTCCAAGAGAAGTGAGACTAGCTAAGGAGACAGGGATGAGAGAGGGCTAGGAACGCTTCCCAGAAACAGACCTCGCTTACTCATGGGAAGTTTGTGCAATTGCCATCAAGTGAGAGTGCAGCTGTATCCCAACCTCAACACCTCCCAGCCAGCCAAAGGCTTGGCTGCCCTGAGCTGGATAACCACTGAGCTGGACAACCCCTGTGCTGGATAACCACTGAGCCTGACAATCCCCATTTGGATGACCGCTCGCCCAGTGCTGTCAGCCTGCTGCCTGCTGGCTGCCCTGCTCCCTCTTCCTCCCACCCAGCTCCCTTGCCCCAGTGCTGGTGCTTACCCAACCCCATATTAAGCCATAGCAGAACTAACCCAAGAAAGCAAATAGTTTTCCACCAGCTTAGTGTGCTATTAAGCACTACTTTAAATAGCAAAGAAAATACATGGGATGACATACGGAGACACTTTCCCACAGAAGCATTAAAGGGAGTTTAGCGCAGCGCTTAGTTTCAAGATGTATATCTTTGATGTCTGAAGCCCCACCTTTACTGCTGCTTTCACTCTCGGACCACTGGACAGAGAGAAGGATGGATATGCAGAGGCCAATGTTTACTCTGCATGGCAAACAAAAAAGACTACAGTATTTTAAAAATAAGACAATTGTGCATAGATAACGCAACATATAAATGTGGAGACAGGATGTGGGAAGGTAGTTCCGTGCAGAAGCAGGTGTGGAAGAAATATGCCAAGGAACAATCAGGGAGTATTGATACCGTAACACAAAAGACATTACTAGAAGGCAATGACCTATTGCCATAGGGCTGCCTGGCAGTCCCTGCGACATTTAGCAGCTCTGGGATCTGTGTTAAACTTTGTACAACGTGTTGAATTAAAAAGAAAAAAGTTTATAAAATCTTAGAAAATGCCTCATCTAGACAGCAAATAACTCTGTTTGGTCATATATATAAAAAGTCTAACGTACATTGTATTTATGATTACATTTTATGGGAGTATAACTGCACGATAACATCACAAACAATCAGTAATATTAACATTGCAATATAGCTATTCCCAGAAGAAAAATGAAAGGAATGTAATGATGAAAGTGTGTGTGTGGAGGCAGCACCACTATGTCAGTACATTTACACACAGAGCACAGACACGAGGTACCGGGACTCTGTTTTCAGAAAGTGTTTGGTGAGCGAGGACATGATACGTGGACGATGGAATAAAAACCAAACGTTTCACTATCTTGGCTCTGTTTCCTTGTTTGTCACAGAGCAACTGCTGACTTCAGCCAAGTCCAACATTGCTCAGCCTCTTCTCAGTGCTTGCTGTCAGCATGTTCTGAGACTTTGTGGTCGTGTCTGTTCTTCACTAGCACGGTGGGACGGAGACTTGAGCTCAGAAGGCCATGGTGCACGTACATCTAGCAGAACTTGTGGTTTATTTAGGCAGCTGACACTTGTCACTCAGTTTTCTGCTGAGCCACAGACAGCAATGGCATAGCCATACCCAGAACAGGAGGGCACAGTAATATGATGGCTCTGACCCTATTTGTAGAGGTCTGAAGCATTCTGGGGAGCAAGGAGGTGTCTGGAAGTCCAGGTTTGTCAAGTTCGTGCTCCTGTGGTTTGCGGGAGCCTCCGTCGGTGCAGAAATGGCACAGTGCACAGGCAATGGGGAGAAGGGTCCAGAAAAATCTATGAACTAGGAGAGAAAGGAGCTGAGATGAAGCTGGCAAAGTGCTTGTTGCAGAGCCTAGCTAGGAAACCAGAAAGTAGAGCTGCCTTGAAGCAGAAAACTTTCTGGAAAGGCTGAGTAAAGAAGTCGCATGATGCTGTCGATTCCTCCTCTGGTTTAGGAAAGCAGAGTCTCTGTTTATTCTTGGTAAATAAAGAGCGCTGCACCAGAGAATTATCTTCAATCTTGCATCCAAAGGAAACACCCAAAAAGACCTTGAGTACTGCCTCACCTCTCGGACCAGAATGCGACTGTATTCTTTGCCTAGTTTCTAACATCCTGAGATGCTTGCTTGGTACAGGTACGAGCAGGCAGACCTGGGCACTGCCCTACTCTGCAGACGTGGGAAAGGAGCTGCAGTTCCACAGCCACCTTGCTCTTCCCAAAGGTAACGTGTACAGGGTAAAACCCACAGTGAAAGAAGCATTGATGATCGGATGGTCTGAGGTAGGGATTTTATGGCAGACTGGGTTGAACCACCTGTTCCATGTGCAGAGATCATATAATTTGCCTCTGATAGCCTCAGTATCACAAATAGATTGACAGAACTGGAGCTGGAAATTCCAAGTTTGTTTGACAATTAGTCTCCTTTGAAGAGAGCTACCTGGGAGGGAGAGAGGCCGGCTCCTGGGTCTCATCCTGCAGGTGACGGCTGTGTGCCTCGTCTGTGTTGTCTCAAATAACTTCTCTGGGAGTTGGGTTTGGTCCTTTGATTAAGGCTAGCAGGATTTTGCCAACAATAACCCAATCCTTTTGTGAAAGAAACAAGTTAATTAAGTTCATGCATTCCTCCCAATCTGGCTAGAGGTGTAGAGTATGAAATGTACCAAATGCAAAGCAATACTGGGTAGCAGCTGAGGGCAGGAAAAGCAAAACTATGACCTCAGATCAAAACTTCAGCTGATGAGTGCGTGGGCAGAATACAATCACCCACACTAATCCACTTGAGATGGCATGCCGAACTCTTAGGAAAAATTATGTGGGATCTTTGTCATGAATGACAACGGCTGATTTCTCATCTTATCCCAAAAGACTCTACTAAAGATCTTTAGGAATTTCTTAAGTAACCACATATGTTGAACTGTTACTTATCTTAATGAGAAAAAGATAGTAACTTAACAAAAAGTTATCCAGGGATGACTTCACGCAGTGGATTATATATAATATGTATCCTCCCCTCCCCCAAAAAAGACAATTTTCATTTCTACAAGTGCAATTTTTCCATCTGAAAATTCTAAGTGTAATTGTTCTCTGCCATTTGAAGGAAATCCTGGCTCCGCTGAAGATAATGGCAAAACTCCCATTGACTTCAAATGGGTCAGGATTTAAACCTTTGCTGTTAAGAACATGCCGACTGATTTTAAAAATTTCTTTTAAAAAAAATCAAAAGAAACATAAATGTGCTTGTATTTAAAAGTTCTGATTCCAAGTTTCATCCCAGGGTGAATTACTTCAGCCTTGATATAAATCTATCAGAAAAGGTTTAAAAAATGTAAAGATGAACACACCCTCAAAGAACAGCCCTGCTTTCCTCTTCTTCTTCTCAGGTCCGTATCAGAGAATTTTGCACAGAATATAACAGAAATTAAGGATAAAAGATGAAATAACAAATCAAATCATGAGCAACATTACAGATACGCTCTGCAATTTAGAAAGAGGCAACACACTTTAGTCCTGAGTATGTAAAAGAAAAATACGTATTTTCCCAGCTTTGATTTTATTGAGATGCCCAGAATTCAAGAAAATAAACGTAAGTAAATTTACATTAAGTACATTAAGTACATTAAGAATTCATTACAGATAGTTAATCTGAATTTCAGAAAGAGACTGTTTCCATTGAATTTAATGTCTTACACAACACAAGAAAGTTGACAGACCACAGGTCAATCTGTCACTGCACGCTGTCTTTCTCTGGCACATTTTCAGAGTGTTTGCTTAAGGACAAAATTATAAAACTAGCTCAATAATAGAAGCATCAGGTCAACATCTCCTAAAACACAGATGATCAAAAGCAAACTAAAAGATTTTATTCTTGCTAAAATTTTGTGTGAGGTTTTCCAAATCTGCTGCGTGTCTGACAGTGCTGTCCTGCAGAGATCAGTGAAATAACTCTGCAGTTCGCTGTTCGCACACTGCAGCGAGATCACACTGAGATTTCTGCTTAAGGAAAATACTTGCATGTGCTCCGCTGTAATCTTGATTCATTTCTAGTAATGCTAATCAAGAAAAATTTCTCCTGTACTTTCACACTTAAGTAGAAAAACAGCTGGTGTCTTTCGACTCCGTCTGAAAATTAAGCAAGCTCCTACACTCAAAATAGTACCCAAACCAAACAACTGATGCAGTTTTCCCAGATGCATTAGCATAGCTCATCGATCATTGCAATGATATTATGACACAACGGCGGTACGATTTTGCAGCGCTAGTTACAGCGATAACAAAGCAAAAAAAGAAAAGGAAAAAAAAGAAGAGGAAAAAAAAAAGAATAGACGCTACATAATGTTGTAGAAACGATTTCCCTACTCTCTGATTATGATTAAATCTTGGTGTGCTTTGAAATCCCTAATGTGTAATGCAAACCAGGATTTGGGGTGTTAGGAATGCATCCCCACCCCTCTTCCACAACGCTCTGCAAATTATCATCTGCAGACCCCAAATCCGTGAGCGGAGGGGGAAGGAAGGAGAGGGAGGCAGTGAGCAGAGGAGGGGGAGAGAGGAGAGATTAGAAGCACTTTTCACCTCTTGGTCCCGTCAGTGCGCTCAACGCCGAGAACCGTGCTTCAAATCCTGTGTTATCGTTAGGCCCGATTCAAAGGAAATCAAATAGTCTGCTGAGAAAACAGTGGAAAAAGTAAGGTTCTAAAGAAGTAAGTGCTGCATGTTGAAACGTATGCATGTCACACCCCATTTGTCTTTCATATTGAAGAATAAAGCAGCCTGTCCCGCAGCAGTTATTATACACCATATTCTTTATTTTAAAAATGCAAGAAATTTGGCACAAAGAACAAAAAATCAACTGATGAAAAGCATTTATGTCATGGTTTAAATTAAGACCTTTGTAATGCAAGAATTACATCAGCAGTGGGCTTAGCTTAATGAAAATAAGACAGTGTTTTTAAAAACCATGAACGAACAAATCCTCTCTGCGTTCTGAAAGAGAGAAAAGCAGAAAGAGATAAACAGATAACTTAATCTGGAATCAGAGCAAATCACACTCTGCTGCCTTCAGGAGTTACTAAACTTTTTATTCCAGTGACAGTTCCGTGTCAAAGAAGGAAAGCAAGAGGCTCTCTTATACCCACACATGGATTTTAAATATTTACAGGGAATATTGGGTAACATGAAGTTTCTTCAACATTCTCACTGCTTGAACTTCTGGTTATGATTAATTGAATTTTTAGATTTTCCTTTCTCTTGATGTGTTTTTGTTTTCAGATTAATGTAAGGACTAAAAGTTCAAATGGGCTGCCTGATCGGATTTTAGAAATGTTTATTAGTGTATTATTTTCATATAGCGATAGTGAAGGATTTAGAACAAAAAATGTTTTGAATGAGAAGAAACAACGAATGTGAGCCATTTGGGGCTGGTAGCAATGAAGTAGTAATGATTTGATTAACATTAAATGTACGGGTGGAGGTAGCAGAAGGGAAGTGTGCTCTCTTCTCTTTGATATCTGTTGTTTGATATAAGCATTTGTCATCTATTCCTCGTGCACATTTTTATCTTTATATGGGTCTGCTGAATGCTTTATGAGAACACAAGAGGCAATTATCTGAAGGAAAAGAAATGTGCTTAAGCGAGACAAAATAGCTTATATTTCTAGTGGAAAAGAGTATAGAGTTGGAAAGCTAGAATGAAAACTTTCTTCTGTAGCGTGGTAAGTACAAATATAAACAGTGTTAATATCTCTTTACTGCATTTATGTGACAGAGAAGTGCGCTGTGGTTGGATCGAGCCTGTGTTTTGTTATTGATAATGAATGCAACTGTTTTAATCACTAAACAACATATTTGGGAAGGAGAGTCAATGTATATGTGTCCAAATATATATGTATTATTTACTCTGTATAAAAATGCATAGATAGAAAACAGAAGTTGATTTTAATGGTATCAGATTTCCAGGAAAAAAAAATGCAATACTTGATTTCTTTTAAAATAAGAACTAATTATGAACAAATCTTCTACATGTTGCAAAATGAAGTTAAATATTTAAGGATGTATATATACGAGCTGGGCGTGCATATCATAGAATGGGCGCCAGTACTCACATTTCTAAGTCCTTTGGTTTTGAACAATATGATCAAACCGCTGCCAATATCTGAGACGATGATATATGTTACATCTTGCTAATCTGAAGGTTCTCCAGATAAGTTATGTGGAAGATCTTATTTCTGATAGAGGTAAAACGAGCTATTCAAATCCTGGAAGATCCTTAATCCAAACAAAAATTTACTGATTGAGATTTCCAGGATGACAGCACATTCACCGTTACTGCTCCTTCTCACACTACGTGATAAAGTGAACCTTGTCCTCTGTGTCTCTGCGTGTTCCCAGCAGTGAAAGGATGAGCAGCAGAGGTTTTCTAAAAAAAAAAAATAAAATAGATAACAATGTCACTGCCTTAAAAAATAATTATTATCTTTCACTTTCAAGGGACTTCTGGCATCTGTTTCGGTTTTATTTTAAACAAGTGCAGAAAGCAATTGACTTTCATTTTTTCACTTCCTTTGGGCTTTGGGATGAAAGGGTGAAATGAAAGGATTTGGAAAGATAGGGCCCGGTCCTGTGCCCGGAGCAGGTCAGCAGCCACGGCTGTGTCAGTGGGATCTGCTGCAACGCAGTAGCTGCAGGGCTGGGGCTGATGCTGAAAGTGCTCTGGTGTGCATAAAGGAAGGGAGAGAAGGGGGCTGGATGTGCTGCTCGCTTTATTTGCACACTCACAGAAAATGTTCCTTGTGAATCCAATACCACCATTCCTCGTAATTGATGTCTCTTCAAGAGGGCTCTGGAGGTTTGTTCAGAGCCTGCCCTGTCCTTGACAAGCAGCAGACGACACACAGTGTTTACCAAGAAAGTCCCCTCTCTCTCTGTTTTCAAGGAATTTAGGTGAGAGCTAAAACAAAAACAAAAACAAAACAAAAAAGAACAAAAAAACCACCATTATTTCAAACTGTCTAAATGAAGAATAAATATATATATTTTAAAGAATTTCTTCCAAAAATTCTCTGCCTTCTTGATTTCTGTCCTGTCCTCTGAGATATCTCATGCCTCCACCGTAGAAAATATCCACAGCTCTCAGAAAATGAAGGGTGGGCAGTACTTACTCTCCTATGGGCAAAAAGGGAAAAATGCACCAGGCTTTCTTCAAATGCAATGCAAGAGAAACCCAGGGCACAGACAGCATGCCACCAGCTGCTAATCAACCCTGCCTTTACCAAGAGCTGAGAGCTAACGTGGCATTATGTGCCGAATGGCCACGTTACACTCTTTGCTGTGACAGCGTGCTTTTTAAAAGCTCAGTGAACAAGTGGGCAGCCTGTCTTATTGGAATAAATGCTGCTTCTGTTTTGCCAGAGGATTTGACAGATGCCACTAACAAAAAGATAGTACTTCTTTCCACCCTGTCACTTATACGTGGGTCAGAGAAGGAATCCGCTCTTCTGCCTGGCTGCGACTTCTGAGCTTAGAAAACACTTCCACTGAGAGAAAGGGCATCGACATGAAAAGCTCTCATGCCAAGGGGCTTTTTCTGTGGGCAAGGTTCTGACAGCTGAGATTGTGGGGCTGATCTGGAGTGAGGCGTTTCAGGCTGTCATTTGCTAAGCAGGGATTCCTCCCCAAGCACTAGGACAAAGCAGCAAGCCTTCAGCATGGTCAGCCTGGCATGGTTTCTGGAGAGCTGACTGCTCACCTGGTACTAAATTTCTTCCTTCTGCTAACCGCTAAATCGAGTTAGACGCAGACAAAAACCCATTAGAGATTTTCCTTACATTCATTTTCTTAATATTAATTTTCCATGTCGGCAAGAGTTCTCATTACCGCAAGTATGTTTTGCAACTGTGCGCTGCACGGATAGATCTGCATCGCAACTGCTATCTATTAAGGTATGAGCCACATCATGAAATTATTAGAGGATGTCTGTGTTAAAAAATGACTATCTCCTGTTTAAAGCAGATTTACATTAATAGGGATCCTGAGCCCAAAGTGTTTTGGGAAAACAATCCCTAAGAAGCTTGATGTGGAGCTCATGTTCGCAGGGCCTGATCTTTGCAAATGTGTGCGCTCATAAATAGTTTTATTTGTGACAGAAGCTTTGCAGAGTTTAACAGCTCACTCCATCGGATGACACGCGTACATGCCTGCAAAATGGCCGCACAGGCAGCTGTACGAGCCCTAAAAGCCGCGCTTTGGTATGAGACAGAGGAAGAATCTCACCAGCAGACGCTATTTGAAAACGTTTACTTTTTTCTGCAATATGGTAAAAGGCGATGAAGTTTTAGACTTGAAAGTTTTGAAGATTATTTGCTGCTAATCCATCTCTGTTACAAGCTATAACAAGAGCTCTGCCCATGCTATAAGAAAGCGCCGTAAGAACTGCCTTGACTCAAAGCCTGGCAGCTACCCATCTTGGGAACGAAAGACTGGCACCTACCTCACCCAGCTGGGTGGTTAAATGATGATGAACAATAATTAGCAAAACACATTTGTAATAGTTTTCCTGCTTGCTCAAGAGGGGAAAATCAGTTATAAATACTTTTCCTAATGATAACCTGAATTTTATTGCCTCAAATGTTTATAGCTGGATATGTGAATTTTTTTTTTTTTTTTTTTTTTTTTTTTTTTTTTTGCCATAGGAAAAATAAAAGTCCAGCTTTGTGTTCCTCAGCATTTAAAGCTGAACTCAATGCACGGATAAATATTTACACACAGATGGTTTTTTGCCCTTCCAGCTCCACTGATTTCGATCTTTTCATTTGTAATTGTCTTGACACATTCCTGCTTCCATTTATTTCAATCATCTCAGATTGCATCTCTTATTTGGAAACTGGAGCGCTTAGGCTAATTCAAAAGCTGTTTCTGAAAGAAATATTCTTTTATACGGTATCCCACGACGATGCTTTTGTAACATATTGCACGTTGGTGGTGTTGGGCCACTGTGAGGGAGCACTACCACTTAACTCAGTCCTTCTGAAATGCCTGCTTTATGCTACAAAAAAACCCATCTAATTAAGCCTCATGATCACCCTCATTACTCAAATACATGTTAGATTGCCTGGGCCGCTTACAGGGAGACAGATGGGTTAAATGAGTTGTTAAAAGCCACACAGTAGCCACATTTTTATTGTAAGGGTTAGCTGGAATGGTAGCTTCACTGATTTAAAATATGAACAAAGGAAAGAGTATCCATATGAAAAACAAATGAAAAAACTACACCCTCTGTGGACAAATTTCTGCTGAAAAGGATATGCGCAGTGATCAAAGAAAAGTTTAAAGAATGAGCGTCTGGAAAAAAAAACTTTAAAAGATGTTTTAGTTATAATAACGCAGTTATCCAAATGTCAGTGAATTTGATCAAAGCTGATCTGCAGAGCTCAGGTTTAGCATTAGGTGAGTCATTTTCTTTTATTAGTGATGCTTTTTCATTCAAATGGGTAAAAAGGTGAGAGTTTGGATATGTTGAAGGTTTCACTGGCTTACAGTAGGGACAGACAAATGAGGCCCACCTAGTTTTACAATCTGGCCCACAGCTACTTTCTTTTTAATAAAATGCAGCATATTGAAAGGGCATGTCTCAACATGTCTTGACCCATCCAAACTGGATCAAGATGGAAAGCCCCATATTGGAACCAGTCCACTCCCAAGACAAGGCTTGTTGTCTCTGGGGAGCAGCAAGGGTCAAGGCACACAAAGAGAGCCCTGCTCCTCCATCCCTCACCTGTGGGTTAGGTCAGCATCTCAACCAGCCTTTGTTGATTGACATAGGCTGTCCAGCTTGTGGAAATGGGAGTACTGTCAAGTCTCCACAGAATCAAGGAGTGCTTTAGGCTGGAAGGGACCTAGGGAGGACCTCTGGTCCAACCCCAGGGTCAGGCCAGTAGAAAGCCCATCTAGTTTTGGGGTGGGGACCTTCTCTCCACCTCTGCTCCAACCACATATGTATGAGCTCTTTCTCTGAGGCTCTCCAAAAGTATAATGCACTGGCCAAAAACCCAATTTCTCTTCCTATGGCCACTGACCAACATCTATCAGTGCCAGTGAGGAGCATTCCAGGGCACTTCAGCTGCTGTCTGGCAGAGAATGCCCCAGAAAAGCAGGTTTTAATATAAATTTTTCTCACCCTCTTTATTACAATTTGGGCACTGCATCATGCTTGGGGACTTGCTAGGATGCTTGGCTGCACACTGTGCTGAGGTAGAATGAAGGGTTTCTGAGAGTTGTTGGTAGGGCGTTTACTACAACAAGGCCCTGATCCTCCATCGATCTTGATGCTATTAGAAAAATATAGTATTAATAGCGGTGTTAAGGTTGAGAGCTTGGGGAACTGCTACTTTTCACAGCTTGCGACTGAAACCATATAACTGCACTTTACAGCGCTTTCTCTCATCTGCAATTTCCTGTTGCTGAAACCTGAAGAATTTCAGTCAGACCGGGTTGCTGTGCACAAGTGGCTGCGGGGCAAAGGCCGGGGAGCCAGGAAGCACCCGCTGCTCTCTCACCTGAATCGGGACGTCGCTGCGGGACTTTGGGGGAAGTTAACTGGTTGTGCCCCAGAGTATGGAGCAACCAGCAGCCTACTGCAGGGCAAGATAGCATCTGCCCACAGTTGGGTTGCTCTTGGACCATGAGTTCCCAAACACTTTCTCTTACCCAGCAGGGCCTGCTAGAGAAAGCTAGGCATCTCATCCTTTGGGTGGGATAGAGGAAGCTAGTTTGTATTTATGAGGGGGTTAAAGAATACGTGAGAGCAGTTTCTTGGCAGTAGCTGAGCTGCTGAACTTTCACACTCCCAGTTTTCCCTGCAGTAACTTGTTTGTGTGCCCGTATCTTCACTTCCCAGTTAGAAAACTCTCTTTAAGTAAAACAAACAAATGTTGCATCTCAAGAACCACACTTTGACAAAAGCAGCAAGGTCTTCAGCTACAGCCTAAGCTTCTGTATCATAATTGCAACTCATTTGTCATTTATTGTTTGATTTCAGGGAAATGAGCCCATTGTGCCCCATGAAAGAACAGGAACATGCGACTGCAGTGCTATGCAATTTTCCATTAAAATGTTGTGTGTCTGGAGTTTGTTTGTTTGCTTTTATTTAACTAGATGAATGAGACTCAGAAACATTGGAGTTGCCCATAGCTGAACCATTGAAAAGCTGTTCAGTTACAAAGTTTTCCATTTTTAAAATAGCAGTTAAAAAATAAAAAACGTGACAAGGATATGTTTGTAGCTTAGGAAGACCATGACATGTGATGGGATGAGCTACCACGTGCCTCTTTCCAGAGCATTAATTTCAAGACCCACTTCTCTGTAAAAGAGAATTAGGGGATAATGGGCACACGGTGAAAGAAGATGGAAAGGATCTGACTCATCCACCTGGATTCATTTTGCCATATTTGTCACTGAAATCTCCTTGAAAGCTTTCTTGCTTCCCTGGGGTTGCTGTGTGGCAGTCCGTGCCCCTGCTGTCCAGCACAGGACCAGGTCTCTCAGCTGCCACCACTTCCACAGCGCAGTAGGAACAGGAGGCCGCAGCCTGGAAGCAGGAGGTAGAGACACCGAGCACTTGCACAGTGGCATGATTCAGCCCAGCAGAACCAGCTCCTGGCCTGGATCCAGTGCTGTTTACCTTGTAACCCAGCCAGGCGGTTTCGAAATCAAGCTGAAAACCGGGGGCAGCCTGCAGGTAAGCCACCTCACATTGCCCCATGGGCAGCCTGAGCAGGCCCCGAAGCCAGATCAGCCTCTGAATCCATCTGCCATCACAGCCAGGCTTCAGGGCCTTCTAGAAATGCCCCTGAGAGTTTGTCTTCCTGATGCCCTTCTCGCTGGCCTGGCATAGAGACAGACAGGCATGACAGCACTGTGCCTCAGGGTTGTGCTAGGAGTGCTCATCGTCGCCGTCCCTGGTCCGGCTGCAGGGGCAGACAGCAGGCTGCCTGTGGCTGAGGTGGTGCTGAGTGTGCAGGTGACGCGGCGCTGTCCCCACTCACACACTGAGCACTGGGCATTGCCACACGTGCCAGGCCCAGCAGGAGGGGTCCCACTGGCCCGGGAGCACTTGCTCTGCTTGCTGGTTGCTGAACCTCTGGCAAGTCCCACATTAACATAAGCCAGTTGTCTGTCTCTGTTTATCAAATCAAAGCATTTACAAGGGTTAAATAAAAAGCTCTGAACACACATAACTTGTGCTGAGAATACCAAACCTGGAGCAACTGTGCTGGGTTTGCACAGAGATTCGAGCACAAGCTCTCTCCATGTGTGCAGCATGGCACGTGCCTGCTTTGAACACGGGTGAACTTGCATTAACACGATGGGAAGGAACAGCTACATTCTAGCACACCAGTGATCCATGCAAAATGGGTCATCGGGAGATTTAGAAACTGTACCTTTCAATCGCAGCCAAGGAGGTGCATCTAGGCACGCTGACATGAAGTGCGACTGACACACCTCGAGGCATCTTCAGAGGTGGTGACGCCAAAGGATGTCAGCTGGCAGTATCAGAGACAATGCCTCGTAAATAACCTCAGAGGAAAAAGGGGGGAAAAAAAGATCTTACTTCCTCTTGAACTTGAAAAATAGACAATCGATCAATCAATCAATCAGCCTCCTTCCTCCGATGAAGGAACAGGTCTCCAAAATGCCCTAACGTGTAGGACAGCCCTCACAAGGGAGCTGTGGTGCCACAAACTGCCAAAGAGCAGGAGATGGAGCACTGCTGAGGGTGAGGCACAGTGCAGCTCGCTGGATGCCTCAGCTCTGTGCAAGGTGACTTGCCTCCTTCACAGAGCCAGAAGGCTGGGGCACTTCTGCACAGAGGGGAAGCGCAAGGAGTGGGGTTTGAAGCCTTCTCCCAGATCAGCCCGCAGCCCAGTGAGGCGATGGAGCCACTCTCTGGATCCAAGGAGAATTTCAGGGAAGCAGAAATCATTCTGTTGCCCGGTCCCGCCCAGAGCACGGCAGTGACAGATTGGCCACCAAAGCCTGGAGACTGGCTTGGATGCTCCTGCATGGACGGGGCACTGCCCAGTACCTTCCTCACTGTCTCAAGTCCATCTGCACTCGGTTTCATCCCTGTGCTGACAAAAGGAGAGGCAGCATTCCACCAAAAGCACTGTGCTTTCACCAGGACAGGCAGCTGTGCATGACCCCAACTTAGCCACGTGGGGATGGAGGTGTGAGGCTACTGTGCTGGGACCTTCAGGCCATGTTCCACTCATCAGAAAATCCCACTTGGCTGCAAGCAGTGGCTGAACACTGCACCCTGCTAGCGGTTCTCAGCATCCTGGGGGAGCTGGAAGGAGGAGGGAAGCCTACATCTCCCATTTTCTTGATTCTTTTGGCATAAAGATTTTTTGAATTTCTTGCTCCGTAGGCTTAAAGCTTTTCTGCAAAGTTTCACAAAGAAACAGCTGCATCTGGATTTTTTAAAATTGAGATTAAAATGAATGCTTTATGCAATTGCCATGCCGTTATTTTGAATATAAACAAACGTTTTTTAGCCTAAGTATTTAATAACTTCAACAAAATAGCTGCCTGGCTAATAGCTACCCCTTGTTTGTCTTAATTATACTTCTATAAAGAGGAAAGGAAGCTGTAAGAGCTCCTGTAAGCAGGGAGGAAAAGAGATGCTGCATGAAGGGACTGTAAGCTGGAAACATAGCATGTTATTAATATAAAAGCTACATAAGCCTGAACATTGTGAAATACAGCTGGCAAACAAAGCCACCCTTCTACACATGAAAACATGTATGTGGCTGTAAAACTATGAGAACAGAACTGCTGGGAGTTCTGCCCCACCAGTGAAGCCTGACTGCCTGATTCCATCCTGACATTCCAGGCTGGCACTCAGTGTTTCTTCTTCACCTCAAAACCTTCTCTCTTCTTGACCTGCAGGATTCCGGGACCATGCTGGTGGCTTTGTACCAGACCTGGTGTCACTGTAGCGGCCTGGGTTTGCCTGAGGTACCTGCACTCACACCTTTCAAGCTCCACTGGGATGTGGCAACCACTGGGGAGGGCAGGAAGGAGGAAGAGTGTGAGAGATGTGGGCAAGGGAAGAGAGGGGAGCTCGTGGGAACTTGGAGCTGGAGGAGGCAACAAGACTGGAAAGGGCAGGTTCACAAATGGAAGGGGATGGGAGGGATTTCAATAAATTGCAGATTGGGACATGATCTTCTCACATGATGTGGACTGATTCAAATAGTGCTGTGCATGTGGCACTGCTGAGCTGTCCCCATTTAGATCTGGGCAGTGTTTGATTGTGGGGTCTCTTCCCTGGAGATATCCAAACGTTGCCTGGATGTGGGCCTGGTCCCCCTGCTCTGGATGTCCCTGTTGGAGCAGGGGCTGGGCCAAACGGACCCAGAGAGCCCTGCCAGCATCAGCCATTCTGAGGTTCTGTGTGACGCTGTATCGTTGAGGTGGGACAGACACAGTAGATGGTGCTGCCAGCAAAGGCTGTGCTGCCATCAGGAGAGTGGGTGTGGAGCAGTGTGGGCAGTGGGTGCTGTGTGGGAGAAGCCCGTGCAGAAAAGAACTCTGCACACACTGCTGAACTGAGCCACTGCTGTCAGCTGCAACAGCATTCATCCCAGCATCTAACACACAGAGAGCTCTTCTAGCAGATGTAACTCCAAGGACTACATTTTTTTGTTTGATATTTCCTCCAAAATAGAGCTTATGGCCACAGTATCTTATTACCTGCTGTGTTCTCTTCCCTCCTGTTTGCTGCCCAGCACAGCTGCCTTCTGTCCATAACATGGCCAAACGGGCAGAGGGAGCAGTGCCAGAACGAGGGCAAAAAGGCAGAAGAGGAAGTAAAGGGGCAATGAGAGGCAGAGGGACAGGTAGAGGAGAGGGGCAGGTGCTTGGGGAGAAGTGGCAGTGTGCTGGAACAGAGCTCCAGAACTACACGGCAGTAACAGGGCTGTTATTGCAGTTAGTGTTTGCATTGGGAAATGCAGGATGGCACTTTATGGCTGTAGGAAAACCAGCCCTGCCCCAGAGATAGCTGTACAGAACCTGTTTCTCTTCCCAACAGCTCTAAAAACAATGAACCATATATACATTGTAACAACCTTTTATAGCTGTCTTTGAAATTTCCCAACAAGAGATAATCTTTTAAAAGCGAATGGGGCATGTCAGTACCATAAGAAAATATATGGATGTTAAAGAGAAACCCTAAATCATCCTCTGATGTTTTAAGATCATTGCTACTGGTTTCAATGTAAAACACAGCCCAGGGACCGGCTGCTGGAGATCGCTGTCACTGCCCCTGCTCAGCCCTTCGGTCTTTGTTCTGCCCGCTGAACTTCGTAATCCCGAGGAGATAAACGCACAGCCTGCATCTGCTCTGGGGAAAGACTGCTAGATGAGAGACCCCAAACAATTAAATAGAACCTTCTCTATATACAATCATTTTATTTTAGTCCTTTGATATTGTTCAGCTGATTAAGTTCTTCCTAAACAAACTGCACACAGAGCCTGGCCCGGGAGCAGTGTGAGCCCACACGTACCCTGACAGCGGTGTTTGTGCAAGCAGAGTGATCCCAGCCCCACTGTGTGCTCGGTGCTCAGAGCTGGGGATGCAAGAGGCCTGGGGACAGGAACTTGGAGAACAATGAGGGAAGAGCAGCTCAGAGGAAATAACATACTGGGAGAGGGGGAATGAACTGGGAATAGGAAAATCAGTCCAACGGGAAGAGCTGTGCTAATGGGGATATGCCTGCAGAGCAGGGGCAAGGGATGCCCGTGGAGCTCTGGGAGGAGCAGGGTGCTGGGAGGATGGGGGGCAAAGGCCACCAGCATTGAGTGTTCCAGGGGTGCAATGGCTCAGAAATACCCCAAATCCGGGGTGTGAAGAGGAAGGGAGCCCTTTAACAAGGGCTGCTGTCCTCCAGCCAGCAGGGCAGTATTTCTGGCTTGCAGAGACTATTTTTTCCCTCCCCATCTTGTTGGACAGGAGCAGATGCAGAGTCAGCCCATGCCCACTGCAGGACATTCGGCTGAGCTTGGAACTGCCACTGGATGGGAGCTCACCTGACTGCCCCAGCTGGGGCAGAGTGGGTCTGATCATGGGGCATGGGGCCATCTGTAAGGTAGCAGACAGAGGAATCAAGCACCGTGAATGGCAACGCAACATTTACAGCCCCAGTGGCCCAACCGCAGCCTAAGTGCTGATGGGTTTGAATCCATTCGGAGGGTTCTCTGCTGCAGGACCGGGGAGGGATAGGGACGAGGACACCCTGTGGGCATCCGCTCCCCTTGGGTCCGCTTTGCGTCTGGGGAACCTGTCCCCGGCAGGGAGCCCGCTGCGGATCCCTGACAACGGTGGGGCTCGGGAGTGGGGCCCACCCTTGCAGGAGGGGTATCCCGCCCTGGGTCACATCTCACTGGGGATGGTTTCTCCTGGTTGTCCTCACCTGGATCAGAGTCTGGGGGAGGAGTAGGGCAGGACAGGTGTCCTCAGCCTGGGAAAGAACAGCGCCGGGAACTCTGAGCTCCGGCGGACGCAGTAGGGTCACCGCCCCCGAGGGAAGGAGGGAGCGGGAGGTCACCCCGCCGGGGCGAAGGGGGACGCAGCGGACGCACCCGCAGGGTGCGAGGGTCCCCGGGAAGCTGCAGGCCCTGTGCCGGGCTCCGCGGGCCCTGAGCCCCTCCGGGCCGTGCGGGCCGAGCCCTGGGTGGGGGGCGGCGTTCGCGCCGCGCTGTTTGCTCGCGGGCGGCCCGCAGTGAATCGTCTTCTGCGGGATAAAGTCCCTGTCTGCGCGGGTGAATTGCCCGTGGCCAAAGTCTAATGGCAGGGGACCGTCTCCTGCAATCGCCACGACGGGATGACTTTTACAATACTTGGGCTGATCGCAAATAAGTTACTAATAAGCCGCTTTGGTGTAAGAACGGCTTTATGCATTATTTCCTCAGATCTGTTTATTTGCGAAGATTTCTTTCTTTCTCTTCTTTTTTAGAAAAAAATAAAAGTATTTCTTTCGGGAAAATAATAAAAGTACAGAAGTTAATATTTAGACATTCGTAGTATTAAGTAATAGAGCTATAAACTCTGAAATCCGGCACTTTCATTTTACTTAACAATAGATAACACAAAAGCAACAGCGAAACGGCCAAACAAAAGCGATCACCAAAATTGTTGTGACAGTACAATGACCCGACGGGGAAATTTATTCAATATGCTTCGCCATTGCATCGACTCAGCGGTGAAAAAAAAAGCCCAAATGCTCCGAGAATAATACAACCAGGCAGGAGGTATTTGGGGGGAAAANGGGGGGAAAAAAAAAAAAAAAAAAAAAAAAAAAAAAAGGAAAAAAAAGGGGGAAGGGGGGGGATTTATTTGGAAATACATTTTTAAGAGATACTTCACCTCCCAGATCCGTTATCAATGTGCATCGGACACGAGGATACGAAACGAAACGAACAAACTAAAACCACGTTCTGTACAGAGCTCTAAAATGAGCCGCGATATCTACAGGAGCGGCGCGGCCGAGAGGGGCCCGATCCTGCAGCCCGCCCACCCCACCTCGGGGCGGCTCTGGCGGACGCGCGGTGCCAACGAGCTGCCCCGGGGCCCCGCGCACGGCCGCGGCTCCGCAGCGCAGCGCTCAGCTGCGGCTCCGCGCCGCTCAGAAGTCCTGCCGCGGGGTGTGCGTCAGGCTGTGCCGCCGTAGATCACAGTTTCGCCTGAACACTTTGCCGCACCGCTCACAGTTGTAGGGCTTGATGTCTGTATGGGTAAGAAGGTGAGTTTTCAGGTTACTTCTCTGATTAAAGGTTCTTCCACATGTGGGGCATTTGTGTGGAGATTCCTGTTCAGATTTGAAGCAAGCAAAGGATTAATCCTTTACAAACTACCTGACTTCGCGCAGCACTGCGCTTCTCGCTATCACACAACGCACGGCTGAAACATCGGGAACGGATCCCGGCCCCGCGCCGCGCCGCGCTCCCGACAACGAAACCCGCCCCGATGCTGCGGCGCGGAGAGCGCCCGAAGCGCGGCTCCGTCCCCCTCCCGCCCGGCTCTCGCAGAGCCCCTTCCCGTCCCCGAAGCAGCGCCGGGCCGGAGGCGCCGCGCGGAGCAGGGCGGGCGGCGCGGGGCTCACCTGCATGTGCAGCGTTTTGTGGACCGCCAGGGTCCTGGACTGGCAGAAGCCCTTCCCGCACTCCTGGCACTTGAAGGGTTTCTCTTTGGAATGGATGTACCTGCAAGGCAAGCGCGGGCTGAGCACCGGGCCGTGCTCCCCGGCCCTTCTCTCCTGCCCGACGTGCGGCACCCGCACGCCGCCCCGCTTCCCCACCCGGGGTAGTACTGAGCCGTGAGACCGGCGGGAGCCCGCCCTGCTGCCTGCGGGGCTCCGAGAGGAACCGGGGCTCCCGCACGATCCACCTCGGGGCTCTGAGGAGAACTGAGGCTCCCGACTGATCCCTCCCGCTGACAGGGTGCTCTGAGGAGAACCCGTGCTCCTGCCCGCCCCGCTCCACGGGGCTCTGAAGAGAGCCGGGGCTCCTGCCCGCCGGCCCCCGGGGCTACGGGGCTCTGAGGAGGACTGGGGCTCCCGACTGATCCTCTCCGGGGCCGCGGGGTTCTGAGGAGAAGCGGGGCTCCCGCCCGCCAAGCTCTGAGGAGAACCTGGGCTCCCGCCTGCCCAGCACTGAGGAGATCGGAGGCTCCCGCCGCCCGCCCCGCGGGGCTCTGAGCAGAGCCGCCCCCTCCGCCCTTCAGCCCCCCGCCCGCTCACCCACCCACCGGTGGTCCCGCAGGTGGTCCTGCCGCCGGAACGCTTTGTGGCAGATGTCGCAGGTGTAGGGCCGCTCGTCCGTGTGGGTCCGCTCGTGGATGAGCAGGTTGTAGGACTTGGTGAAGTGGCGGCCGCAGAACTTGCAGATGAACTCCTTTTTCGTCTTGGAGGGCAGGCGGCCCCGCGAGGGCTTCCTGTCCGGGGACAGCTTGCTAAGCCCCGAGAGGGGCGACGGCAGTCCGGGGCCCAGCTTGCCCAGCTCCCCCGCCTTCGGGGGGTCCTCCTGCGTGGCGGCCGCCGCCAGGTTGGCGAAGTCGAAGCGGGGCCGCTCCTTGTGCAGCGCCGGGAGGACGTGGGCCGCGGCTCCCTGCTTGGGGTGGAAGAGGTGCGCGGCGAAGGGCAGCGCGGGGAAGGGGAAGCGCGAGTCCACCAGGCCCTGCGCGGCCGCCATCTCCGTGAGGGCGGAGCGGGCGATCTCGTGCACGCCGGGGTAGCCCAACGTCCAGTGGTTCATGTGCATGGTTTGCACGGCGCTCAGCCCGTACAGCCCCTGCAGCTGGTCCACGGCCGCGGGGAAGGTGTTGACGGCCTGGAGGAAGGAGTAGTTGGTGAGCTGCAGGGACGGGTGCAGCGGGATGGGCGCCGGCAGCGCCTTGCTGCCCATCGTGGCGGGGCTCCGCGGGGCCGTCGGCGCGGGGCGAGGTCCTGAGGGAGAACAGAGAGCGGGACAGCGTCAGCGCGGGCAGCGCGAAACGAAAGCGGGGGGGGAAAGAGAGAAAAACGAAAAGATCGCCCCTAGAGACGTCCCCTCCCTCTAGCGAAAATAAAAATAAACCCTTTTTTTTTTTCTTTTAAATCCTAAAATCTTCGGGCAATACAATTTGAAAACAAATAAACTCTTCAGGTGCGTGCAGAAGCGCGCGCGGAGCGCGGATCCCGACGCGCGGACGGGGCTACTCCGCTCCCCGCGGCCGCAGCGCGCTGCCTCGCTCCGCGCAGCCCCGGCCCCGCCGCAGCCCCAGGGCCGATC